>VWPW01009913.1:134330-156089 GCA_013389825.1 Crypturellus undulatus | reverse complement strand
AGAGAGAGAGAGAGGGAGAGAGAGAGAGAGGGAGAGAAAGAAATGAACTTCCTAAATTTTTAGGCCAGCTGAAGCTCAATACCAATAACCAGCTGCAGCCACATCAGGTCATTTTCCTCATTAAAATCTTATTTCTATGGCAGTTAATTCATAGAATATTTTCATTTTTGTGCTAAGTCTCAGAAGAGAGGTTTGATTAACAGCTAGACAAAGAATCATACACAAAGCCTAACCATGTGAACTGGAAAATGTATGTGAACTGTACGTGAACTGGAAAAGCAGCTTTCTAAATACATATTGCATACTTCAAGGCTGCCAGTGAGGCAAACACTAACCCTCAGGCTTTAAATCTATGACAACATCTTTCTAGTGCATCCTAAAGTTAAAACAACAAAACAGAACTGTGAAGCAGCAGTTTCTCTGACATCTAATGACTTGCAGTACTGTTTTGAAACTGTTAGTACCTGTGCAATAAATCTGCCGTTTCACTCCAGTGTCACCTGGATCAGTATTTATTTCCATATATTCAAAAGAACTGAAGATCAGTTTTTACATGCAAATGTCTTGCTCTTAACAAAACTGGCAAGTTTCTACTCTTTGAAAATAGGGCGCAAGTCTGGTTTACGCAGAGAAGCAGCATATACTGCATTCATATAAATCAACTAGACAAGGTTATAATAAAATTTATTTACCACATAGATAATATTGTTTACGATATATCAGAGAAAACTCAACAGCATTCCAGTATCCAGATACGTTTGTGTCCCAAATGCAGTTAATGTGTAGTACACTAATAGTATTTTACCATTGCTTTGCAGTATCAAATGTAGACTTTACTTGAGAGGTGATGAGCAATGATATAATCCCATGCCCTATGTGTACTTAGGGCTGTCACTGCTTATTCTGTCAATCAATGGAGGCTTTTCACTTCACCTTACTCTATTAGCTCTTCTGCAACAACACAGCTGAGAAAACTGAACTGTTTTCTAGTTAACACTGCAACATAATCTTTATTAGATTTCCAAATACAAGCCCAGATCCTGTTTTAAGATGAGCACAAAGGCACCGTGTCTGTAAAGCCATCAGAGACAACTCCAATACAACTGTGCTGAATGACAATCTTGAGGCAGAAACAGATCTGCAGGCTAAGCTTTACTATTTAAGCTATCTCCTGTCTATAATGTTGCACTAAGGAAGCTTTAGCAGGCAACAGACTTTTCACTGAGTGTACAAGTAAAAATCACTGATGCATTCAATTCCCCTCAAAAACAATTTTACTGCTACTCGATAAAAATAAAGCAAGTTATAATAGCACCTGAAAAATGGGCCTCAGAAGCTAAAACAAACTACAGTCATACCACAGTTACATTCCACTACATAAATGTTGTTATTCACACCAAGCGTTTCCTCCTTAATAACATAAAGGAACAGATGATCCATTCCTTTTCAAGTAACCTGACCAAATCTATCATTGCTTAGAGAGGTTATCTCAATTTCCCAAAACATTCTTCAGTACACAGAGGACTGCCTAACATCTTAGCTACTTCCCAACTTTGCCAGTTTCTTCATTCTCCTATAAATTATCAAGTCAATAAATTATACAGTGACTGCAGCCAGCTAACAGCTTTAATTTGCAGTCACAGTTAGCCCAAAGAGCACGGGGTGCTTGAAAGCTTCAGGTATGTGACCACAGCAAATATCATCATGTTACCCTCAGAGCTTGTTGCACACAAACCAGTTAGCCCAAGTCTTTGGATTGCCATCCAATGCCTCTATTTCTTGCATTAGCTCACCCCTCAAAATTCATCATTCTAGAAGTTATCAAATTTTGAATTACTTATCTTTAAGAACTGTAAAAAAAAAAAAAAAAAAAAAAGTTGAAAAACAAAAAAGGCCTTCCTTGTAAAAGTAGTATGTTGTTTCAAAGAGAGCAGAGGGTTTACACTAACAGGGGACAGTAATCTGCATAATCACTCTTCTCTTTCAAGGAAATAACCATATTGGGATCATACAGCTCCTTTCACAGTGACTGGTAAACCCTACATTTGCAATGGTTCTTATTTGGTGCTTGATAAAGCTGCTGCCAATTCTGACAGTCAAGAAGTAAAACACATTCAAAGGAACAAATTACCTCCAGATATGTGGGCCATTATTTGACAAAAGAAAAAAAATACTCCAAGTCTTTTCATAAGAAACAGTGAAGATCAAGATCAAACACCTCCACAACAGTAGCACCATACAATACTCCTCTGGGAGGCAAAAGAGCCATTGACAGCACACCTCCACTCCAGTACTGGGAAAATTATGCTCAAATTAGTAGAATTTGGCCGTGTTGCAGTGGTCACTGCTCCAATCTGAAGCAGAAGATTAAAAGATTAGTAAAAGGCTTCCCTGCACCTCTCCATGAAAGGTTCCCCAATCTTATTACCACAACGGCCCTTACTGATTATTGCAGAATCATCGAAAGTCCAAATTCTCTGTCTCTTCCAAAAATTCACAGTCACACATGCCACAGAGTCATGCACAGATACACTCTTCAACTCTGAAAAAAACCCAAAGCAGTCAATGCAACTCATTAGCATTTTTCTAGACATCATTGGAGACATTTGCCAGAAAGCAGCAGCAAACTGCAGGTCCAACAGCTTGCTCTTGAGGCCCATATTCAGCCTGCAATCTGAAAGGAGGCCTCTGCTGCTGCTTGTCTGAAGGTGCTGGAAAACCCAAGAATGGATCAATGCATGGTCATCAATGTACCATGGATAAAGTCCAGACTAAAAGCAGATTAGCACTCTGAAAAGTGCTACATAAAACTAGTGCCTTCTTGTCCAATAGATTTTTTTTCCAGGTGGTCTGAGAGTTTTAGCTGCTTACTTTCCTGACAAATAATATTTTATAACCTTCTTCTCTCACTACTGTAACACTGGAAAGTGTTTGCTAATGCTTCTAATACAGCAGTGTGTGTCTACAATTTAGGTATCTCACATAACTAGCAGAAAAAAATAATTCTTGCAGGCATTGTTAACTGGTAGCTATCGCTCTTTTTCCCCAGGTCAATCAGCAGCTTTGCTCCATTTACTTTAGAAGCAAACTTTTGGTCAGTTGCTACGTAGTTCAAGAAGAGCAAAGTTGCTATAAAAAACCTGCAGCATAACTTCACACTGCAGCATCAAGTTTTCAGTAATTATTTCCAGCAAGACTTGTACTTTACAAAAACATTTCCTAAATATGAGCTGCTTTCACACTAATTACAGTGCTTCTTGACCAGAGAGAGGCTGTTCTTGGCCAGTGGTAACTCCATTTTTTAAAGCAAAAAAAGGACATTCTACATACACCAAAGAGAACGCATTTAATTAACTATATTAACTATCCTACACTTGTAACACAGTCATGTCCATATAATTTGAACATCATTTCCTTCTGTAAATGATGGTATTAATAAGTAGCAAGCTAAGGTACAATACAATGATAAACACAACTTGGATAAAGTCTGCAGTTTTCCTCTTACAATATTCAGACAAATGAATGCTGATTTTTTTGCAGGCCATAGAGCTGTTCCAGAACTTATCTCTAGCAATATGATTTTTCTGTCTGCTGAAGAAAAGCCATAACTTGAACAATTAAATCTAAATGCTGTAAAGATATTGCTGTTCATCCACAAAAGATCATGGTTTAAAGTATTATTTGGGATGACCCTGAAGAGATTGATTTACTGAAAACTCATCCAAGATATTATCAAGAATTCTGTACAATGAATGTTAAAAGATTATCAATTTACTAATCGTTACTCAATATTAATAAACTTAACAATTCCCTGACCCCCACACACCTAATCTTATTTTTTTCAGTGTATAAAACACATCAGACTGGTTACTGGTAGATGTTACCAGATTAAATATAGTAACCAAATTTTACAAAAGGAACTAAAGTCCAAGTTAATACATGATCACTCTTTGGTCTATAAAATCTCTTCCAACAACTGTCTTTTTCCCATAAACTAGCACTGAAATGTTAAAACCACCTCCTGCACCGAGTTAACTGCTAGATCATGCTAGGGACTGGCTCAGCTGGAAGCGTGCTGCCTATCACAGAACAAAGCACTGCACCCATCTGTTGCAAAAATGAAGATGCAGAAACCTTACCGGTAATTAGTTTATTTTCAAGAAGCCTACTGAAAGACAAGAAGCACTTAAACGCGCTAACTTAGTTTGCCCTTCTGCTAATTCTATTAAGCCAATTTTGAAAAATTAAACAGAAGATAAAATATTCTGATGAAGTAATAGACATTTGGAGCATTACGGAGAATGACAGAAAATAGAAGTGACAAAGTATAGCGGAAAAGTCATAATCTGTATTTTTCAAACCTTCTGTGCATCTCAAAAATTAAAAAAAAGTCCCCAAGTTCAACAGAAAACATTCAGTTGCTGTCCTACTGATCTTCTCTTGACTAAAAGTGCTCATTTTGGCAGTTATTGTTGCTTATCTATTGTTAATTCCACCAAAAGCTATTGTCTGAACGACTCAACTAAGTACCTCATTGCTCATGTTAGCTCTGCACACCTGAGGCATTTTCAGTAATTAAACTACAGAAAAGAATTCAATGCATTTTCTGAGTGTAACATAATTATATAACATCACATATACCACACAGCTATGGCTCACCAATGTAAAAGACAAAAGACCATCAAAGGAATTACCTGATCTTGAGGTAGTGCCTCTGACCAGAAAATGCTATTGGAAGTGTGTGCTTTAACAGGCACAGCTTGCCTGCAGCTCTGTTTACGTACAGAACACCACCTTTCTGGAGCATACTTCTGGAGGCTGCTATCTGCCCCTACATGAGAGGATAAATCTATGTAGCAAGACGCATGCACTACATCCAAGGTATAAATTCAACATTGCATTCAAGGTGGAAGGGGGAGGAATGTGTTTAAGGAATGCACAGCATTGGCATTAACTGATAGCCAAAAGAGCAGAATCTGACACCTTACTCCAAGTTCTACAAATTATGCATGGCTGTTTTACTGGTTTATGCAAAGACAGTAGAATATGTAGATTAAATAAATAACTTATTTGAACCAAGCATATAAAGGGTTAATACCAAGAAACTAAAAAGAACACACCTAACGAATTGGGAATGCTACTGCATTTGCAAAAAATGAGGAGTTTCTATTTTGAAAAAGTTCAACTTCTTTTCTTCTCAGTTTCCAAAGTCACTTGAAGATAGCACTGAACTGTAACCTAGATGAGCTCCACACAAAGTTATATAATCAGACTCTTTGAAGAAAACAAGATCTCTGACAATATCCAGAAGAAAATCTTTGCTCTAGACCTTGTGCCGGGAAAATGGTTCTACCAACACAGCTTACAAAGAATCAGGTAATCAAGCTATTTGGGATGAAAAATGAACAAAACACCACAAAAAAGCCACAAAGGTATTTCAGAAATGGACAAACTAATAAGTGAAATAACATCTCTACAACACCTGAACTGACAAAAATAAGCAGTTGTCCATCTTTACACTTGCACTGACCATATTACAGACTTCAGTTCTAAAGACCATTTTTCATTGTAAAGGCAGCTGGCAAAGGCAGGGAGCATCTTCCTCAAAACACACAAATACTTTTTATTTCTTTTTCTGATCGTTTGTTGAGAAGCCAGATTTCCAACAGGCCCTTTCGGATTTGTTCGGATAGTTATTTCTGCACAAACTGGTGCTTCACTTCCCCAGACTCATATAAATATCCCTTAGTCATTCCTCTATCAACAGATACATTTTTTTAAGTTACAGAGCACCATTTTCCCCCCAATCAATATTTATACAGCAGGAAGAATTCATATTAGACAGACAAGACGCCATCTGTCACAGGCTTCCTGGCTGAAGATAAAAATGTACTGTTATTTTTCCCCTAAGATGGCCAGTCAGAGCAATCCAATAAAAAACACAGAACTTCCATGAAATAAACTACTTAGGCTGAAAACAATCCAGCATTATCCTCCTCTAACAAATTCCTATTAATGAAATATTTCAGATACGATCATCTTAAAAGTCATTTTTTTCCATGTAGCTTTCAAAGAAAACATAAAGAAAAAAATGGTTAAAAAGCAACTCCTTCGTGATTTAGATCAGACTCATGAATACTTGAATATAGGAATAACCTTAATCCCACAGACAAGAATTATTAAGCTGTTCCTCATACAGGCCAAATTTCATCATGATCAGCAACAACAACTATATCAGAGTTTTATACACTCTGGTAAATCTCACGACAGCAAGAGTTCTTACCCTTAAAATATATCACTAAATATACAAGTACTGTGTGCAGTCTTGAAGTTGGCCTACTTGAGCTGCACTTAAAACATGCCTAAAGCTTACAAGTAAATATCTCTACATTATTTGCTCTTCAATTGAAGCTCAAAAGAACGTTGTCTCATGTTGATAAACTAGTTGAAAGTGTGTAGGCACAGTAAACAAAGTTGAGGATCGCATTCGGAGGTGCTCCCACTTACGTCTAGAACTTTCTCATGAAAGCTCACTAGCTGGATGGAGACAAACCGTAGAAGTGAGACTGCACAAGGCGCTGATGCTGCTTGAGATACACGTGATTTGTAGAAAGACTAACACAAAAGTGCAGTATGCAAAATAGGGATAATATAGTCATCAGAATCTTTTTTGTTCTGCAGGATTAACAGTCTGATACATTTGAAACAAGACAATCCATTGTCTTTACTCTCAACACCTTCTACTGTATATCTGAAATGCAAATGTAAGACAGTGGAAAGCTCCACACAACGAGTACTCCTGAACTGCGGAAATGGCCAAACAAATCCCATTCAAAACAAAATTTTAATTAACACCTAACATCCAAGCACACAGTCCATCTCTGTAGTATGGCCACTCCAAAAGAAGTAAAAAGACAAATTCAATATCAAAATGTGGTGATACTGAAACAGCATCACTATTAATTTGTCCATCACTAATGCTCACTTTTGTCCAATGTCACAGCTTAGAAGACAACACAAAATCATACCTTAAGGTAATGACTACTATACCTTAATGTAAGGATTAGTCACATATTTAATTAGTACAGTAGTGCTACAATGAAGCAACAGCAATGCAAGGCACAGGATAAAAACAGAAAATGACACTGCAGATTGGTGGAAGGACATAAGATTTCTCACAAAGGCATTTTGTGCTGAGTTAGAGGATATGAAGAATCCCTACCTTAGTGTTTATCTTCACCTTAATTATGAGATCTTACTTACATTCAGGTATGCAGAATGAAAGTCTCAGATACAGTTTATTCAGCTAATTCTGACAGTGCAGAAAAACAGTAGATAAAAAAGTGAAAATTAGCATGTGGCTACTGTTCAATCTATTTATTGTGTGTCATTGGAGCATGATGATTTTTCCTTGATCAGGATTGAGTAATTGAGAATAGTGAACCATGGCCAACTGGACTGCACAAACAAGAACTGAGTGTAATATCCCTTGGTAAAGACTATGGACCAAAAAGGGACAGGAAAACAAACTGCAGGATTCTAGGCCAGAAACTGCTGGAAGGGTCCGCAAATGACAAAGTACCCAAGATGAAGCAAACACTGGTGCCAAGTCACCACCCAAAGCCAGCTACTGAGGCCAGATGAAGTGACTGGCACATTTTCCCCAAGGCTCAGCTCTGCCGACTGCTAAGTGGGGCAGATGTCTGGTAACTCTGCATACACGTGCATTTGTGCACACAAAGCTTGCTCCTTGCTTGGTCCATGATGTTCCTCTTCTTTCATTCAATTTTATTATACCTACAAAATCATGTTAGTAACTAGAAATACATGCCATGAGCAATAAGTGATGCATTACAACTAGCAAGCTCAGGAAGCTAATTTGCCAAGTTAATTTGTTTAAAGCTGTCATTTTACTGGTTTAGAACCATAAACATTGGAGACACCGAAAGTCTAACTGCACCCTCATAAAGCAGCAGGTCCAGCTGCTTCGATAAATTAGAGATATTTTCTTTTACACAAAGTTTGCCCAATTTGCACATCATGGACGAGATTTGACCAGTTTCTTACACAAAACATGCAAAAGGAGAAAATCCACAGAACGGTAGCAGGCAAGTTCTCCATACCACTTACTGGGACTTGTGTGTTCAGTGTATGAAACCATGTCAAGAACAGACACAGGTGAACTGCAAGTTACAGAGCAAGCAGACAGACTGCAGTGCAGAAGATGCCACTCGGATCAGTCCACACTGCACTCAATGATCTGAAATGGCTCTTAATAAAATGTTGCTTGGGTTCATTTCTTTCTTTACTAATCATGATTATTGTGTTTTGCATTCTGCAGCCCTAAAAACAAGCTCTGAGCTCCAGCATCCTGTGCCATGCTGATGCATCAGAAGCTGATTACTCCCAGGTCAAGAGAGTGACTGCACATTGCATTAGAGATCCCTCTAGACAACAACAGCGGCAATAAAAGCAGCCTCCAGCAAACAGATGAACAAGTTAATGGATCCTAGATATGAGGAAGAAAACTACGGTTCTGAAGAATTCTGAAGAATTACCAGGTAAAACAGGACCTATGCAGTTCCCCTGTATAAGTTCAAGGATGCTTAAAGACATAATAGTTAAACTCACTTTCCCAATAAGCTTGAAATCATTTCTAGACTAGGATTTATCACAAGTTTCCAACCTACAGCCAACAGCCTGTGAATTGCTTCACAAACTTTCAGAAAAATGTGAATGATTTCTGATAGCTCCTGGTTACCACAGGAATAAAAACATTAGAGAGATGCAACAACAAAAATATTTCCAACACGTTAAATGGCATCTTATTTGATAAAAGATTCACCTGCCTCATTCATTCATATTGAGAAGTGAATTCATTTGTTTTCCAGTCATCCCACTAGGTTATTATAATTGGACATTCAGCAGGTTCTACTACAATCTGAACAAAAGGACTTTTCTCGACAGCCTGGTGGAGCTGAAATGCTACACAACTGACCTTTTCATCTGACAGAATGTGTTTAAATAGCATCATCATCTCTACGTATCTAGTAGAGATGCTGATAAATGCCTCTAGCCCAGAAAGGAGAGTAGTCCCTGAGCTGCTCCGTGATATACTGATGGAGGGAAAGAGAGAGATAGAAGGGTTGTGTAAGGGAGAAGAGAGTGCCACATCTGGGAGGGTTGATGGGGGGATGATGGAGAAGGAAGAAGGGACGGGACAGTTGTGCTCCAGTGGGAGCAAGGGAAAGTTGACAGAGAGGGAGAGCTTAGAGAAGGCAAGGAAAAAGGCGGGAATCACAGAGAGATTGTCAAATTGCTTCTTATTCTTCAAGCCAATCCCTTTCTCTCTCAGCAGGATGCCCATCAACTGCAAACCCCCTAACATCACCTCCCTGCACAAGAGGCTGTTCTGCAACCTGCACCATCTTCCAGCCAGCTTCCTCACCAGTTTGTCCCCAAATCACAGGAAATCCTTTCTCCCCCACCTCCTTCAGCAGAAGGAACATATGATAACATTTCTAAAAGGACTGTTTTTAAACACAATCCTTACAAGGGTTTATGAAACCCAGTCTAAAAGGTACTTGAAGACAGCTTCTTCCCCTCTGTTTGTAAACACAAGTGGTACTTACTCTGATTTGTGAAGCTTGAGCTCTGGAGATGAAAAACATCACATAAGAGCTGCATTACTTAAAACTGAAAGACCTAGGTTGAAGATGACTGCTCAAGGTTAGTTTTGGTTCATACAGAGGTGTGAAATGAAGAGAATGTCATTCTACATGACTCTATTTGTTCAAATAAAAAAAGACAAAATGACATAATATGTATCAAACAAAAATTTATGAACAATTCTTGCATTCTAGTCTCCCCAGTTTAACATTCTTAACGTATCTTTCAATTCAACCTCCACAAAAATCTAAACCACAAACACTTCCAGAATTTAGACCTTTCAGAGCAGCCCCAGGAGTTTTATTGCGAATAGCATTTAGTATAGAGTAAGGCCACAGGAGGCCCAAAAGCTAACGACAAAGTCAATTTGCCACAAAGACTGCTCAGCTAGACTACCCGCAAGACCACCCCCAATACACATGCGGTTCTGGTCTCCTTGAACAGAAGAGGAGCAGACGTTTTAGCCATATAGGAAGTCTGTAGTGGGTTACCCATAGCGATCCCAGAATTTCAGAAGTAAAAATCGGTGTTTAATCTCCAGAGCGCCTTTCTTCCTCAAATGATAAAACATATCAGCATACTCTTTATGGAAAAAAAAGATAGGTCCAAGGAAACTCCTACTGTTGACAATATCATTGTGCAGCCCCTGGGGTGTCCAGAAAACGAAGAAAGCTTCTTTTTTATTTTTAATAATTAATTTAAAACTGAACGGAAGAATTCCCTTAAGTATCTTTCTCTTTTTAACTTAAGTAATTTAGATCTTAGCTCTTCCTGCTCCCAGCAAGACATAACATCTAACAGAAAATGAGTTTGAGAATATGCACTGAATAGAAGTCAAGCACATTGCTTATAACAGAAGATAAACTTATCACGATTTGATTTAAAACAAACACAACAACAATAAAGGTATGACAATTTTATGTTTCTGATATTTCGGAGGTTTGAACAGAGAGGAGGTGGAATAGCCCTACCAGGACATGCTCAAAACCCAACATCATCTTGGACAAGCTGCTCTAGTTGACCCTGCCAGGCAGTAGTAGGTTGGACCAGATGATTTCCAGAGATACCTTCCAACAAGACTAAAAATTCATATAGAGACTGCATATGTACACAAAACTTACATTTTACTTTTTTTTTTAGGTAGATCATGATATGGTGATGTTTTGCAATATTTCTACTAACTCCTCCCTTAAAGTATCCTATTGGGTATAGATGTGTCCTTAAGTTAGCATCAGTTTCTCCTTATCAGTTTCATTCGATGTATTCAATCAAGAAAAACATTCATCAGAATCTTTATTTTGTGACTAGAAAGTCCCCTAGCCAACTACAACAAAGATTCAGAGGCTACAGGAAGGCTTTCTGCCTTTTAACATTTGTTAACACATTCATTCCCCCTCCTCGGAAAGCCTATCCAACAGGGATATGCACTGTAAGCACTGATTAAAGGTGCGGGATTGTGCTCAGGATACCCGAAATACAGTCTTAAATAGAGGTAACATCCACAATAATCCAGTGAAATGGGTTACCCTGACTGGTACCAGGGAATGCTACTCCATCATGGACACATTTGGAACAAACGCAAGGTGAAAGCATGTTAAAGAAAATGATACAGCTGTTCTCATTATTTATGCAAAATGCCTAATCTCTTTAAGAATCCCTTTAAAGCCTTAATTTATAGCAATAACTCCACAGATTATGTTAAATAGCATTACCTATCAAACTAAATTGAGTATCTCTTGCATTTTATTCAATAAAAGTGGAAAGAGGTAGACACAGTTCACTATTATTTGCATATTCTTTTATTTTATACCTTCTGTCTGAGATAACAGTAACCCTTTTCCAGGTCCTATCTATATGAACACTGTTCAGTATCTCTGATGTTTGCCATTCCCTTCACCCTACTATTTGGCTTTTGGTGGTGTGAGGGACAGGGCTTTTCTCACAGAATCTCACAGAATGGTTAAGGTTGGAAGGGAGCTCTACAGATCGTTTAGTCCAACCCCCCTGCTCCAGGAGGAACACCTAGAGCACGTGGCACAGGGTGGCGTCCTGGTGGGTTTGGAAGATGTCCAGAAAAAGAGACTCCACGGCTTCTCTTGGCAGTCTGCGCGAGGGCTCTGTCACCCTCACAGAAAGGAAGTTCTTCCGCACATGGAAATGGAACTTCCTGTGTTTCAGCTTGTTACCCCTTGTCCTGTCATTGGGCACCACGGAGAAGAGTTTGGCCCCATCCTCCCTACATTCACCCCTCAGGTGTTCGTACATGTAAATCAGATTCCCTCTCAGTCTTCTCCAGACGAAACAGGCCCAGCTCGCTTAGCCTTTCATCACATGATAGATGCTCCAGTCCCTTAATAATCTTCATTGCTGTCTATTGCTCCACTGGACCCTCTCTAGAAGCAAAATGTTGTTCTTGTACTGAGGAGCCCAGAACTGTCCCCAATACTCCCAGCGCGGTCGCACCAGAGTTGAGTAGAGGGGGAGGATCACCTCCCTCGACCTGCTGGCAACACTTTTTTAGAAGCCTTTTTCTACTTCTCTTTTCAGATATATTTATGCACATTGAAAACAACTGTAAACTTTCCATTTATTTATTTATGGCAGAGTATCTTTAGCACTCCACTATATAACTGGGGAGCAATTGGGCAAATATTTTGCGCTTGTCTCCATCAAGACTGATAAATGTATATTAAATAATTCAAGATGGCCAGTTAACTTGGGATGGGATATTACACATTTACACTCTCCACAAGTTCTCGCAGACACGTTTTTTATCCAATAAACAAACCTATGGAGAACATAAACACTTGCACTCCGCAGCAAATATTCTACTTCTCTCACATAAACAAGCTCCATTTCTCATGCCAACTCAAAGACTTGCCACCTACTCAAGAGAAAACTGCAAACTTAGGAACACCCAATACCTCTCAAACTTACAGTATTCAAACACACTTCAACATCATTATGAGAATTGGTATCGCATATTCAGTAAACACATACCATTACAGAATTAGGACTGAAACTAATTAGGACATTTTAATGTACCTGGAATTCATACCAGACTACCCACTCAGCAATGGTCTTATATCTTGTTTGCGAGACAGACTTACTTTTTTCTTTAAAAAAAAAATCATGCTCAAAAGTACTATTTTAGTTATGTTTATATATCCGTGACTACTAAGAGCAGCAGCAGCACCAACAGATTTCAATGTGATTGTTCTATGACACAAATACATAGCAAGACAAGCACAAATCCTGCTTTCAAAAATCACATCTTTCCTTAAGGCTATTTTTATGATCCTTCCGTGCTTACAAATGTCTACGCTTACTGCTCAGGAAAAAAAAAAAAGAAAGAGGAAAGAAATCTTGATGTTTTCACTACTAACCTTCAGGCTTGAACAGCAGCACTGATACTGAGCAGCAGATTGAAATAACCAAGTGTCTTGAAGAACTTCACTCCTGCCTTAGAGTCTAACAGGGTCAGTCTAACAGCCCCCAGTACTCAGCAGGGATAGTCCTGCTCCTTCCCAACCACATCCTCCTTCCCTCCTCCTTGGCTTTCATCTCCCATTCTCACTGAGCAAACTCAGTGAGTTCTTGTCCTCATTAGCCTTCTGATGGTTTAGCTGCTGCACCAGCTCACCAATGATGAGTATGGAAAAGATCTGGCAGCACAAGGATAGAGGTAAAAATGAGATACAGGTAAAAGCATGAGATGAGCTCAAGAATGTGCCCCTGAAAAGTAGCAAACCCTAGGATTTTCAGCTTTTGGGAGATGCTGCTTTAACTTCTTACCATCTCACACTCCAAAGGTTACTACATGGGTAACAGTAAGAATTTACTTATTCAGATAATTCAAATGTTAGTTCTTAAATTTACAAATGTGAGTTTTTAAATCTTTCTCAGATCTCATCAGGCCAGTCTGTTGAAACCCTGGATCTCATTGGTGAAACTTTGTATTTACAACTCACAAGCACTAAATGTGTTTATTAAGCCCTCCTATCCTAAGCCACTCAAAAATGAAATTTACTTAATCTTTAGGTAGGTATGCTGAAAAGTTTTCCTTCAGCTCTTGAAGTATAAGTGTAAACTGCCTTCCCCTTCTCTGAACACAAAAAACAAAAACTCATGGAAACTCCTGCAAGGTCCCATACTAGAAATATGGACCAAAAAGAATGAAATAATATCTGCATTCTAGTGAGGTGCATCAACCTCCCAATAATTTTCTTACCCGTTTCCTTCTTCCCCCAACAAATCAAAAATCGGGATTATCAGTTTGTGTTACCATAATTTCCAACAGAATTCATTCTATGGCAGATGGGTATATAAACAAAAAAGGGCAGTAGTTCACAATGTAAGAAACAGATCTTTTGAAGCTTATATATCTCTGAAAACTGAAAAGAATAAACTTAAAGCATTCTGATAGTCATGGCATGCAGACTGAAATAAGCATCTTCAAACAAAAGCAGCTCAAGTGTTTCTCAAATCTCTTAATATCAGCTGAAGTGGCAATTAAATAGTCATGATCTGATCTTCTCAGAGGACAGTTTTAAAAACCTGATAGAATCTACAATCTAAGTCAACTTAAACAAAAGATTCCAGCTTAAAAATAGACTAAAAGACTCAAAATTATTCCGAAAAGGATTGTGAAAACGTTCACATATACTTGATCAGTAAATTAATAAATTACAAGTCATCCTGACTTGAACACTGAGTCACTGTCTCTGGCAGCGTTCAAGAAATGTGTAGATGAGGCACTTAGGGACATGGTTTAGCAGTCATGGTGGCGATGAGTTTGCAGTTAGACTTGATCTTAAAGATTTTTTCCAATTATTATGATTCTATGATTCTAAGTTACACTAACAAAAACATTCACATTTAGCTAGAACAGTTTTTAACTTCAAGAAGAAAAAAGGAAAAAAAAAAAACACTACAGCCTATCAGTTCAGTACAAAACTAGCATAGACTGCATAACTATCATAAGATGACTAATGAAAACCCAAACCAAATGACATTAGTCTCTCACCCTGCAGTTCACTGAGCATAAACCAAGTACTCCACTACAGTAACAGCAATCCAATAATAATAAAACAAACACATTTCAAATGAAGACCACTAGTAATAGATATTACAATTACATATACTGGGAAAAAAGCTACAGGAAAAGTGGATGGCATATATGAAATCCATAATTCAGAGTATATCACTACAAATTTGATAGAGCCACTTGCCAGTTGTACCTGGGAACTAGAAAATTTCTATTTCTCACTGAAATAGGCACATGTCATTTACAAGGGCTTATTATTTCATCCACCTCAACAGAAATTGCCTACATAAAAACCTTGAGAAGAGGAAATAACCTAAATTTAGTGTGCTACCATTACATGCTTCATCTGCTGATGTACAGTTTTGCTTCATAAACTACAAGCAGCACAATAACAAAAATTCCACTTAAAGGGATCCAACAAATTTACAGATTGCAGATTACTAAGCAAGATGGCAGTTTCAGCTGCACAGTTAAGTGTCAAAACATAATATCTGAAAACAGAGTCCACTAAAAGTGGGCCAACACTCTGGCATTTAGATTCTGCTGAAAATTTGTTGCGAAATATGGTAGATAACATAAACCCGTTTTGTTCTCCAATAAATACTCTGCTGAATATAAGCAAGTGAAAAGTCTTATTCTGTTCAGTATTTATTGGAGAAGGTCTTGTCTTAGATGGTGCACCACTGTGGTGCACCACTTCCTGCCTTAAAACCTAGAGCACTAAGCCACAAAGAGTAACGACTGCAAATTCAAATAAAATACAAGGAAGAGGCTGTAAATTTTAGAGAGTTTATTAAGTGCAGGATGTAGAAGCTTGCTACTCTGCATTACAGTTTGTGATCAATATGATTCAGTAACCACAATCAGGAAATAATCTATTGAACAGACAAACTAGATACCACTTTTAACTACCATTTAATGTTACAAGACTTGCTTTCTTTCTAACAACAAATTGTGTATTTATAAATTCTATTTTCACATCAGTATAGGATTACCACCAGCAACTCCCATTAGCACGGATAACATGACGCATGCTATTTCCACATGCACTTAACAGAGAATCAATCTTACTCTTCCTGAACCCCAATTTGAACTTGTGACACTATTAAATGCATTACACTGCTGGTGAAACACAGCACAGTTAATGCAAGGGGAAGTAGAGCAGCTGAGTGATAAATACTTCATCAGCTTTACCACATACACTCTCTGTTTAAAAAAAAAAAAAAAATAGACAAGCGAGCCCTATACCTGGATTATCTTCACCAAACTTACAAACCAACAAGCTCTCTGTAAACCCTGGTCATAGAACAGATACACAATATCAATTTATGCAAGCTTTCAATATAGACACAACTCAGGCATATCTTGCCACTGAAATACATTTCTGGAATTTTATTTAGGAGAATTCAAATCAAAGACATGTATTTCTAATTTTGTCATTGATATTAAAAACATTTGGCATCACTTCAGAAGAAGAGTTTTTCGCATACCCCAATAAAGCAATGAGAAAGCTTAAACTCTTTAAGCAATAGCATTTGCCAAACTTCCTTTAAATGATCAGGTCATGACAGGTTAAACACTGCATGATACAGTAAGCAAAGGGGAAGGAAAAACAGAACAAGTGAAAGAAACCAGAAAAATCATTACCCCTATTACTAGCTCCTTTACAGTAGCATCATCCATACTTCCTGAACAGGAGACTGCATCAGAGGGAAGACACTGAAGAAAGCACAGAGCCCTTCCTTTAATCCATTTTTTGCTACTGCAAACCTGAAGGAAGCAATAGTGCTCCGTATTGGACAGTGACCACACAGCTTAATAATCACTAGCCTGAGGTTGCTCAGCTTAAGCGTTGGCTTCAGTGATAATAACAAACATAAGTGAATGCTAGCACAAACACAGCATGCTGTGTATTCCCTCAGGCATATTACTGCAGGTTAAATCACATTTTTACAAAATTCTAATGTAGCCTGGTGGGTGAGATATGAACTTCAAGCCCAGTATTCCCTGGAGCTCATCAATACCTACTATCACGTCTTCCATCAGCATTAAGCTTAACCACCTCTTCACTTTAGCTTCATTATAAAAGAAACACATTTAGGTAATAAAAAGGCTGAAAATCATGACTAGAAGTTTCCTCCGTTACCCACATTTATGATTATTAAGCAATTTCTTTTTAAAAGTTCAGTCATCTTTCTGTTAAGGTGACCAGCATTTCTGCAATTAAGAAAAATATCTCACAGTAGAAGCTTTTCTTTATTTACTTTCTCTACCATAAATATATGTTAATAGATACATATATGACATATATGTATATATATATTATATATATATGTTAACAGATGCTTTATTCTCTTGCCCATCATACAGGAAAAAGCTACAGTTACTTGTTTTGCTAGGAAAATCAAAGTAAAATTAATAGGTATGTGGGTAACAACTACAAAACAGCTCAATCTATGGACTTCACCTTTATGATTATTTAAAGAAAGTTATCTGCAAGGATTGAAAGCTGGATACTCAGGAGGGCAGAATAGTCATGAACAGGAATAAAGATCTGCTTCCCATTCTTTCCCTCACAAGTACCAGAAGGCAAATTCTCCAAATAAAACTCAACAACAGCCATGGCAACCTGAAGACTGTGAAGTCAGGAATACTGGAAGCCCACTCTTCTAAGTCACTGGAGTAGACCAGTAAAGCATCATCTCGTTGAAAGACTTAGAAATACAGTGCCTGACAGAAAAATATGGAGAGCACAGCAGACAGAAATCCCTGTGCTCCTTTTCAAAGCTGGACAGGACACAGAGGCATGGTTTTTCGCTCAATTTTGCATGCAAACTTTGCTGGCAGGACTTTTTCCCTTTTTGCCTTTTTCTCTTCCTCCCTCCTCTGTTCCTGCTAGATACTTGCTCTCTGAAAAGCTTCCATCTAGTAATTTTTTCTGTCTCTTTTTCACAAATGAGTTAATATATGCAAGCATTCAGTTACTCTAGAAAGCTACATGCACTGCATGAAATGAAAAGCTGTTTTTTAAAAGAGGGATGATCATGAGAAAGAAATGAAAGATTATTCCAGAAGTCTTATACAGTACAAGCACTAAGAAACTGTAAAGGCAAAGATCATTTTAAGCTAGAATTTGCTTTAGTATAACAGGAACAAGATGTGCAAATAACACAACTACTTGGGGTTTTTTTGTTTTGTTTTTTATTTTTTTGACAGTCATAATTCGGACATTTTATTTAGGATACACTCGATCAAAAGTAGTGCAGGAATATGAAAACTATATAAACATGACATGATGACCAGTATAACTATCCCCTAGGCTTTATGAAAGTCTCAGAAAAGTCAATAGTATAGAAATGGGTTTTTTTTTTAATATAAAATACATCAAATAATCAAATTTTATAGAAACACTCTGTTGCAGTTTAAACTGGGACTCAACTTGGTAACAGTTGACAGCACTAGAACATAACTCTCAGTACTTAGAGGAGACAGTATAAAATTTAACCTCTGATTGACATTTTAGCAGATCAAACAAAAATAGTTTTTTAAAAGTATGACATAAAAGCAACAATGTTTTCTCCAAGTTATTAGAAGAATAAAAAGAATAAATTATTTTGAGCAAGGGAAGTTATTTGACTCCTGTAGCAATATAAGCAGATCAAAGTGAACAATTATGCATTTAAAAACTGAATTCTTACTAATTTAAAATAAAATATTCTTACTAATTTAAAATAAAATCACAGTATCACAGTCAAATAAAAGTTATAAAAATTGTTGTATTATACAAACGGATATTATACTTTACATCTTTGTTCTATCAACTGATTTTCCTATTTAAGAGGAATGCCTCTTTAAAAACACATCACCTCAGTATGTAATTTTTTGACTGAGGGCTGGGAGACCGATTTACCCGATGAGAAAATTTAAAGAGAACAAGTCTTGTTTAAGAGCAACAAACGAGAATACTTTCCTTGTCAAAAGAGTATCCCTTTTTACTTTATGTCTGCAATTCCATTTTTTACCTATTTGCTGTGTTTTCTACTCATTTACGGTAAGATTTTAAGTTAATGTGCTCTGAAGTACTACTGTATTGCAAATTCAAAGGAAGAATAGCAACTTATTTAACATGTCCTTCTTGCTGTAGTAATCAAGCTCAATAGGTATCAATCACAATTTGGTTAATCAAACACTGCCAAGACTTCAAAGAATAGATTTTTCATTCCCTACGAATGAGTGAAGTGAGCTGCAATCACAGATCTACTACTATGAAATAGCAATTCCCACACGTTAAGAGATTATATGCTTGATTATTTGAAGATGCTATGATACTGCTCAAGGAGAAAAATGACATTCACCTTTTCATTGAACTTCAAATTCTCTAACAGACTGACCTATGCCAGTGCTGACATTCGTAGCAATTTCTGTACTCAAAAATAAAACCACAAAAACCTCAAAGCACGAGCTGGTACAGAAAAAGGGAAGAGCCTTTCTACTGACAAAGACAGGTCAATGGAACGTGACTTCGATGCCCCAGTCTAGCATTCAACAGAAAAGTTCAGATCTCAGTCATGTTCCAAGTTTCCTCTAAAAGATCCAAAGAATATCCATGACAAAACCTTCTGTCAACAAGAAAACACTAAAGATTAACGTAGAATTAGTTCTGCTTCACTGCATGACTTTGGGGGAGATTACACTCCACACAGTTGCATGCAAACACAAGTCTATGAATCTTCACCTTAAAGTGCAAGGCTACTTTTTGGACATAATTTGGACACAATTTTGGAGTAATAATTATTCTTGGAATCAAAACTAGCATTTCGTTAAACATATTAATTTACCTTTGTCCACTTTTTAAGAGAAATAAAGTCTGCTTTGGGTTTGGAGCATATGGAGTTTATGCAGTTTTGGTAAGAGACATCGGGAGCATTGGGTGGTTATTTGACAGATGCGTTTGTTACATGGACACTCACTTCTACCAAACCCAGAAGGCCTTCAAGAAGTGACCGTTCTCTAGAAAAGCCACATGCTATTGTTTCTTATTCAGTACTAAAAGGCCTATCCTCAGCTGACTGCAACCTCCATTCCCTCTTTTTTGAGCATTTTCATGCCAAGACCCACACAGCACTTCGCAGCCAACTCTCACAACACGATTCTGTTCTTTCATCCTAGCCAGCCCTGAAAGCTCTCCAGCGTCACGATGCTTGGATGAACAGGCAACCGCCAGGGTCCTGCTGCGTGGTGGCCAGAATCCACCAGGCTAACCAACAGTATCTCATTCAACACTCACCATCTGTTTGTTCCCACCTCCCTTATTATTTTAGACCCTCCTTAGACTTCATGATGTCTGGAGGAAAAAAAAAAAAAAAAAAAAAAAACACTTTTTTTTTTCCCCCTGTTCTGTATTTGCATAAAACAGCATAGTATTGTCCTCCTCTGTGGTTTCTATTAAAACAACAGAAGTGGGGATGCTGGATATAGATTTTATAATCCTCTGCTTATAAAAAGAACACTCAAGAAGGTCAAAGACCAAAAAAAACGTAAACTACATTCCCCTCTTCCTATCAATTTCAGCCTTCCAGGACTCCTATCTCTTTTTTCCAGAAAAATCAGCTTCCTAGTTTTTAAGAAGGCACAAATTTTAAGACATGTATGTCAGGGTAGAGCAGCAATGAAATAATTTAACATATTTTTCTTAAAGAATTCAAGTGGCATCAATTCAACATATGGAATGTTACTAATTACATAATAAAGTACATATGCAATTTCATTGTAACTGACAGGTTTGCTAAGGACCTATCATATGCAAACTCTTCTCTCTGAAGGAGGGCTGGTCATTCACCTACTCAAAAGAAACAGTTCGAACTTCCATACATTTTAACTATTCCCTTTTCATTGCCTGAAGAGTCTCATTCATCTTCACTGATAAAGCAACCTAACCACAGCTCTTATCCCTACTTGCCCTCTGGAAACCCACAAGGGGAAAATTTGCACTTAGGGGGACTAGAAGCAGAAATAAAGCTGGAAAGCTGTACACTTATTTCAACACCACAGATCCATGCCCCTCTTCTCCCCTTTCTACGCACCCAGGTTGTTCTTTGGTGCTTCCCACCACTAACATTGTCACTGGTGTTGGGTTTTGCTTGAGGTTTCTTTCAGGGGAACCTCTTCATTTGGCCTTGATCTCACCATCCACGTAAAGGGACTGCATCTTACTTCTCTTCCTAGCAGACTCCTAGCACCAGCTGGACTTCTCGGTGGTCACTACAAATCACGCGCTTCAGCCACAGCTTCTGTCAGGCTCTTTGCCCCCAATTCAGCATCTTCCCTCCTGCACCCCCCGCTCAGCAGCTGCCCACTCGCAGCAGCACCGCAGCCTCATGCGCCGAGGGAAGCGCACGGACTGGCACACAGCTCCCAGCTGGGAATTATGTACAAGTGCTGTAGATCAGCGGGCGCAAATATTAAATTTAAACGGAGCAGACACCTCGGTTCATCGTGTCATGCCACTGCTGTCACTAACGAGAGACAAAGGTGAGAAGGGAGCGAAGGCAAATCTGAAACACACACCCGGCAGGCGCACAGAGTGGACGGGATTTAATTTGGAAACCAATTAAACATTTAAACGCCGTGTCACGCCGGGGCTGAACACACTTTCCTCCTCCCCGGGCGGCAGCGGCGGCAGCAGCAGCCGCCCTCCCCGCGCCACCATCGCCGGAGCCTCCGGCACTGGGGAGCCGAAGCGGCCCCGGGGCCCAGCGCGGGGGCGCCGCGACCCCGCCATGCGCATCGCCCCCGCCGGCGACCGTTAGGCGCGGGGGAGCGACCGTTAGGCGCGGGGGAGCGGCCGTTACGCCGCGCCGCGCCCCGCCCCGGCGCACCTGGATGTAGTTGGTCTCGCAGTACTCGGCCACGCGCTCGAGGTTGGTGTAGCTGTCGAAGAGGGCCCGGCGCCCGCCCGGGATCTCCTCCTCCAGCAGCATCTGCAGCTCCGCCATCTTCACATCGTCCCGGCCGCGCGCCGCGCGCGCGCACGCACCGCGCGG
>VWPW01009913.1:22484-134305 GCA_013389825.1 Crypturellus undulatus | reverse complement strand
GCATGCGCGCGCGCCCCCCTCCTCCCTCCCTCCCTCCGCCCGCGCCCGCCGCCCGCGCCCGTTTCCGGCCCCGCATCCGGGGTGGGGGGGCCGCGTGCGCCGGGGATCCCCTTCCCCTGCGGGCGCCGCCGCGTTTGCCCTGCGCGAAACCCTCCAACTTTGGGTTATTCCGCGTTAATTTATTATAACAGCAGCGCGGTAGCACGGCTCGGCTCTGACTGCGCGTCCGCGGGCGTCAATGGGAGCTTTGTGGCGGGGCACAATGCGCGCCGGGGTCGCGCCGTTGCGCTTTGAATGCGGCCGCTGCTTGGCCCTTCTGCTGAGCGGGGGAAAGAGCAAAATGTTTCCTTTGTGCGGATGCCCTGTGAAAAGCGGCTTTTGTGCTGGGGCGAGGGGAAGGGTAGGTGCTCGGCCGCCAAGCAGGCAGCTCTGCGGCTTTAAGGGAGGGAAAACACATAATCAAAGGTCCGCTCCGGGGGAGAGCGAAGAGCCGCCGAGGTCCTGGGCGAGGAGCTCGGTTTGGTTCGTCCCTGGCTTTCGCACTGCCTTTATGTGCCAGGCAGGTCCCTCGCATCTCAGAGGTGCAGTGCTGCAGCCCTGGTGCACCAGCTGGTGCTGCAGGAAGGGTGAGTCCGTGCTGAGAGCTGCCCCAGAGGCATGCGGCCACCAACACCAGGTGTGCTCTGGAGTCACACGTAGATCCTGAGCAGCTGGTGGGGGGCGGTCAGCAAATAGGCCGTCTTTGGGACAGCCCTTTTCGGCTTCTTCCCTCTAAAGAGAAACGAGATAGAAAGTCCTGCCCTGAGGGCTGTCTACCCAGAGAAATCTTCCTCTGGGCTTGCAGAGGCCCTCCCGTGCAGAGGATGAGTTGGACTCGACACTCACCAGCATGGCTTTAAAAATCCTCATGTGCTAAGCATTTCTCTCCCATTTTTTCTTCATGTGGGTTAAAATTTACAACTTCAGCTACTGGATTGTGTGTGTTATTTTTCCTGTGGGCAGGTGAGGTGCCAAGAGATGTTCATACTTGGCACCTGTGGTTGGTTTCTCAGAGGTTTGGGGATCACAAAACACCCAGCAGAGACCCCCGTGTGCTGCACTGCTGCGGTGTCAGCCTCCCCGGGCTCTCTGCGTGGGATTCTGGTGTTTGTGACCCTAAAGCTAAGCGGACTGACAAACTGAGTACTGTGTAGCCTCGTTCTTGATACCCTCTACCCAGAAGGTACAAAAACCATGAGCTAATCTTCCCCCAAAACGTTGGTCTTCGCAGGAGGCCGCGTTGCTGCCAGGCGGGCCGCCAGCTGAGGCTTTCCTTCCCTCCTCGTTCGTTTGCGTCTCAGGTGTCGAGTCAAGCTGTCGTTTGGCAGCTCCCCGCGGTTGTAAACCTGCGTGACCCTTCTCCTGGCAAAGGGAGAAAGCTGCCAAGACGCTAAGGGGAAAGATTTTCTAAAGACGCTGCTGTGAGTTTTGGCTCAATTTGGTAGCACCGGGTTGTGGGAGGGGGAGCTGCTAATTGTGCCACGCTGGCTCTGCGCGCTCGGGTGTCACAGCGCCCGTGTCGAGCGGGAACCCATCTGCTCCCAGCCCTGCGTCAGCAGCCGCTCGCGCCGGGAGCTCCATCCGAGAGCCAGGGGCCTCCTGACCTCCCCGCGCCCTGCCAGGGATTTTTAGGCGTAATGAAAAGGATTATGTGGGGATGTGCTCACACCCCTGCTCCCCAGAGCAGCTGCTCCGACCTCCCTGCGCAAGAGCTGCTCGCTACCGCAGCACGCTCGCTTTTTTACCAGGGTAGGCTATTATTGATTTAAATTTATATAGGAAGAATCCTGCTGTCAAAACAATGGTCATCCTATAATCCCCTCCACACATGCAAAACCAAAATAATTAGAAATATTGTTTAAATGAGACCAATTGAATCCAACTACCACTTCCCTAAATTTACATAAATGAATTCCCATCTGTCAAGTGAAGTGATGTGCTAAAGCAATTTTAAGCTTTCTAACTCCCCCAGCCTTAGTTGCAGGATTACACGCTTCAACTTTTCCTTTTTTTTTTTTTTCTCTCCTTTCTTCTTCCCTTTTAATGCTTCTGTGCAGCATTACCCTCCCTAGCACAACAGCTTTAAGGCTGGGCAGCAAATGCATTTTCCTGTTAACATGCTGTGCAAACGGTCACCATACAGTAGCAAGGTAAGCACCGAGCAGGTGACTCTCACCTGGGGACAGAGAGGCAGAGCACAGAGACCAGCACGCTGCTGAATTCCCTCACACAGTTAATGTTTGGCCTCTGCCAGTCACCAGAGGAGTCCTCCACTCACAAAAAGTTGCAGAGACAAGTAAATTACTTGGCCATGTGCAGTCTCGCAGCTGGACACCTTCTGTGTGTCCTGCAGTTTGAATACACATTTTTTAATGAGAGAAAAGGGGTAATGGACAGAGCACAGAGTCCATCATCCATTTTTTGGCACCACAGTGAGACATCACAATGAACTCGGCCATTAAAAACCTCTTCCATCTTCTTTCCTAAACAGAAACCTACACTGCATGATCACTGCATCTGGTGGGAGAGCTAACATCCCGTTCAGACAGAGGAGCAGGTCAGCTCTGACATTGCTGCAGGTTTCCTATGCTCTTGTGCAAATAGGTCTGCTCTAGTTTTAAGAGGTTCTTTTCTCCTTAGTAAAAAAAAAAAAAAAAAAAACTCAGATTTTGTAAAAGGTAGAAAGAAAAGCTGAAATTCCCTTTTTTGCTGCATCCTGTGCAATCTAGCAGATTTACAGCTGGTCAAAGGACAGAGAACAGCTGGACTCTGACACAGAGCATATGGTCACACCACTGACCATACGCACAGGCCCAGGCCCTCTTACTCAGCCAGCAGGAAACGTTCGCAGGGTGCAGGGGGGAGGGATGAACTGGGGAACTGCAGAAAAGAGCCTGTGGTTTGTATAGCTGCATTGCCCACCAAAGACATTGCTGTGCTATCCCGCCAGCTTCAGGTAATGCCCACCTCTGCCTCTGCATGGATGGAGGGTCTTTGCTAGTCTGATAACCCAAAGCACTGCCAGCTAATAGCAGTGAGATACATTTAGCTGCCAAGGTTATTCCAGAATGTCAGGGGTACCCTCAAGGCATGAAATGCATCCCACATACATCCAAAGCTTGCAGATGGCATTAGGCTGCAGAGCTGTTTTAGACTCGGCCTCCAGGCCCCAGTGCAAAAGCCAGGCTGAGGCTCTGCACTCTGCTGCCGCCGTCTCCTGCATCGCGGGGCCCTCAGCAGTTTGCCCTGCACGACGGGGAGGAGAAGCCACTCACGAGGTGGTTTGCATCTCAAGGAAGTATTTGCCATAACTGCTCAGGGCTGTTCCAGAAACTCTGCAGACCGAGGCGTCTGATACCCACACATCTCCACAGAGGGCAGGACGTGTTGCAGAGGTTCAGACCTTCTGTTCCAGGACGCGTCTCATTCGAAATACCAAGCTTTGTTCTTGGAGATCAAGTTTTCTCTTGAACATGAATTCAGTGTAGCACTATGTGAGGACACAGCCAGTACAAGGCGAGAAACTTTCTGAGAGAGGAAGAGGTCAGGCTAAAGAAGAAAAATAATGATCTCCTCCTAACATTTAGGACTTTAAAAGAAAACAGACAACAAATGGTCTCAAAGAGGAGAAGCCAGCACAAGGCACAGTGGCTCATCAGTTTCCCTTCAAAAGTTTAAGCAACAAAACACTCCACAGGGGGTAAGAAAAAAAGAAAGCAAAAAGAACAGCTCTAATTTGCTTTCCTCTCATGACAGTATTCCCTTTCTAGGGTGCCAACCTCAACCAACTGCAGGTCCTTTCCAACCCCATCCTGACCTCGTGGCATCCCTCAGATGGGGTCTGATCTGGCTGCTGAAGAGACAGAGCCTAAAGGGAAGATTGTGGAGTTAATGCTCTGTTATGCTGCAAAGAAAATTCATCCTCTTTCACCTCAATTCAGGCCCACTGCAGGCTCTAGCAGATGTGACTGGCCTAGTTACACTTTGTTCACATCTGCAAGTTTTCTTCTCAACTACAAGGATTAAAATTATTCTCTAAGGTTTTTGTTTCTTCCTGTTTTCTATGGAAGTTCAGATCCTTAGGTACTTGCATGAACCTGGCCCATCGAACCACCCTGTTTGTAATTGTGCTTTAACCACATGATGCACTTTTTAAAGTAAGTTTTAGGTCTTTGCACATCCTAGGGATCCATCAAACAAATGTGTTGTCCCTGGAATGAGCATAACTCCTTAGCACAGAAACAGTAAATGAATAAACGTACTAAGTCATCGTTTCTGCTTCCATCACATGTCTGGCTGAGTGATCCCTTTTCACTGGGCTGCAAAGGCAGCTCCTCTTCGCGCAGCTCCTGTTCTCTGTCACAGTCTGCAGCTCGCTCATGCTCTCTCCTTCTGGCTGCCCTGTCCTGCAGTTTGTCTGCACTTTGGAGCGTTTCAGCCCTTTCTTTCTCTCACCCACAGCTATTTTGGGCTGTAATGGTAACAGCACACGTCTCAGTGATGCAGTACTGACTAACAGGAGATGGAGACTAATGTCTCCCCATCAGTCGCAGCAGCTTCACCCGCCTCAGTCCCAAGCTGGTTTGACAGAATATTTATGTGCAGAAGGCAGGAGGCCTCCCTGCCTTGGCTCCTCTGACAGGCAGCTTAAAGGACACATTTATTTCAAAGGCAGAGACATTGCTGAACCCTGTGAGCATTTACCAGGAAAGAGTTACAGCCTCAGCTTTGACAGCTGTCTGTCCTGCTGCGAACTAGACAAAGTTACAACCCCTGCACCCTAATTTTCTCCTTCGAAAGAAAAGCAAGGACGACGCTTGCCCAGGCTGACAAAGAACAGGGATGTGATACATGGCCATGGCCAGGGCCAGGCAGGAGCCGAGGATCTGTAAGCAGCTCCTGTGGTGTGGGTAGGAGGTCTGTCAGGCCACGGTGAGGGCCCATGAGAGACTGTTAGGGCTGGGGCAGGGTTGATCCTCATCTGGTGTGAGCTATGCACCAACATGAAGGTGCTTCTGTGACCAGTGAAGCTGGTCAGCTCATTTTAACCAGCTTCTAGATTATGTCACACACACACACACACACACTTAAAGGGTGAGGTTGAATATGATGCTTGTTTCAAGCAACATTTCTAAGCAACTGTTTATAGCAGAGGACTGAATGGTTTCAGTGAACTGTGATAATAACTGAGAGGAGTTCATACAAATTGTCCACTAAGGGCTTAACACGCACGCGGCTGTCTCGAAAATCTGAAAGCAGCAAAGCCACAGGGGTGAGGGCTGCTGCCTGTGGCACCAGAAAACACTCTGGGTCCTCTGAAATGCAGAGCTACATGGAAAAGACTTGCAAGCAGAATTTGTTCTTGTCGCTGTATTTTGATTCTAACATCGAATCTGCCAGCTCTCCTCCGTCGTGAAGACTGTTTATAAATATATCAGCGAGGGATGCAACTCATTATGCTCTTAGGAAGAATCTATGTTTTAGATTGCTGTTTTTCTGTAACCTAGATTTTGTACTTTTAAGTGATGTGTCACGCAGGGTGCATGCGTTCCCACAGGACAGAGCTGTAGCAGAAAAGCCAGCATTTCAAATCTGAGTCGTTTTGAACACAAAGGGCCAAATTCCTCCCCCGTGTAAGCTGGCAGAGCCAAAGGCAGAGGGTGACCCAGTTCTGCGTTCCGCACTTGAATTCCCCACTAAAGACTGTGGGCATGAAATCCTGGCCTCGCTGGTATCTCTGGGTATCCTTGCACTGATCTGGTGGGGCCTAGACTGTGAAATAGTTCACTGAAAAAGCATTTTACTTGAGTCCCTTTAAAGACAGTGTCTCCTACGACCTCATCTTGGTATAAGAGGTCGGGTTCAACTTTTTTTCTTCTTGAAGAATATAAATGGAAATGTCTCTGTGGGCCTGCAGTGTTAGCCGTGGGTACCTGGTCCCTCCACAAGACTAACACAGCAGTCTAGCTATGCAAAGCTGTTTCCCCAGCTCTCCCTTCAGAGTACTCGCAGTGCCATCCTGCCTTGCTGCTCCTTGCGAACTCCTTGCAGATCAGCAGCTCAACCTGAGCAGTTAAAGCACTGACCTGATTCTCAGGTAATCTAGGGTCATTTCACAGCACTGGCACAGATTCCTTGTATGAGATAAGTTGCTTCTCTCTTCCCCTGGATATCAGCAGGCCTCTTAACTCATCAGCACAAAATCCTGTATCTTGGGACCTGTGATGAAAGCTGGAATCTGGTCACAAGACAGATCTACCACCTCAGATATGATATAAGAGCCTGCTGTATGAGGCATGGTCAAGAAAATTGTACATGCCCCATCTTTCCCTGCTCTGGTAGCTTAAACCCAGATCAAGCTGCCTGCCTGGAGCCCATGTTGCGCATGGACACGGGCTCCGGGCAGGCAGGGAAGGAGGAGATAGTGGAGCCCTGGAATATATGACAACACTCAGAAGATGAACTCTTCTGAATCAACACCTAGGGCTAGACCTGCCTCATGCAGGGCTAAGGACTTTTTTTGCCACTTTTGTCTTGTTTTAGAATCAGACTTTCCAAAAGCATAGCAGAGTGAGGTGTTCACAGCTCTGAATCTAAATGAGGCAGGGCCCCTGACACACTTTGGGGATGCCAACCCTAGCTAACAAGTTTCTAGAGTTTCATCTGGGTGTGCAACTATGGGGCAGAGCAGCCTCCGACATTGGTTTTATTTAAGGAGCCCTTATTGCTCCTGTTTTCCCAGCAGGGAACTGCTGCGGGAGACAATCCCAGCATGGGGCCAGAGCTCGATGCTGAGGGTTGGTGGCCCTTCATTTAACTCGGTGTGGGGTTGTGTCATTACTGAAGGATAAATAAAGCTGAGCTCTGCTGTTGGAAGCAATAATACGAGTGTGTGCAGCTCCCTCTCACACAGAGATTTATTTGAATTGGGAACACCGAGGCAATTCATCCTCTCCGAAGAGCCTCATTCCTCGCCCTGCGTGCTCAATGCCCGTGGCGCCCAGCTACGCATTAGTTCCCCTCCTTCCCTCTCCGCACTCCTCTGCAGTGCATATTTGCTAAATATAATCTGACAGACACTTACTTAGGTCCACAGCCTCGACACCCAGGCACTGCTTCTCCGTGCCTGCAGCTCTGCTGCACAAGTCAAGGCCCGGCCTCCCTCGCAGCTCACCCAGCACGAGGCACGAGCGCGGGGGCACGTCCTCTCCCTCCTCCCGTGCATCACCGGCGTCGCCGTTCGCAGCAGCACCGCCATTCGCGGCAGCACATCCTGCAAACCCCTTGCAGCCGCAGAGCCACGAGCCATTTCGGTTGCTTTGCTAATGCTCACCTCTAATTCTAGTGTTGGCTTAACCGTAAGTCCCTTTGAAGCCATCACATGCACCCAATTTCTTTACCTAAGCTGCCTCACACATCAAAGTGCTGCTCTACTACTCTTCAATAACTTCCTGGCTCACCAGCTTTGAAAAGTGCCCTATTTCTTCAATGTGCACTTGCTAAAATGTCCCAGTGAAATCCGCCTCGCAGCTGTATTACCTGACCTATAGCACACCGAAACTCAAGGGCCTGTTATTTAGGCTAGAATAATCTGCTTCTTGTCAGTGCATGCAGCATCGCAAACAAAAGAGCTCATTTAGGCCAGTCACTAGCTCTACTCCTTGACTCAGGAATGCAGAGCTCATTAGAGTACTGAGTATTGCTTAAGTGTATACATAACTAGGATAAAAGGATTATGTTGGGGCACAGACTGGCGATCATCCCTAATACGTAGGAAGGGGAGGAGAGGAGCAGGAACACAGAGCCGCTGTACTTTTGTTCTTTTACTGCTAACCTGATTTTCCAAGCTGTTTTTATGCAAGAGAAAAAGGCAGAATGGAGAAATCCTAATCTTAAAAAAATGGCTGGAAGCACTATGAATTTAGCAGCTTTTCGGATACAGTTCCGCAGTAGCCTTCCCCCTCCCCTGCTTCCTCGGGAACCAGCAGTATTTCTCACTGCTTTCCATTAACTACTTTTATTATCTGAAAGTCTGCCCACATGAGTAATTGAGTGACTCACATCAGCAAAAGACTTGCTGGAGCTTTATGAGAAGGCTGCAGCGTAAATTTTTTTTCTTAAATCACAGTTTAATTTACAGAATGAGGATTTTTGGCTGTGATGACAATTTCAAGACCTGTGCAGTAGTGGGAGAGAGAAACACAGAGGTGATAAGGAATTCCAGTTCTTAAGGGTAATTGAGAAAATGTGATTACCACACTGGCACAGTAGAGCTATAAAATATATAAAGGCTAGAGCAGGATGCAGGTTTGCAGAATTTTTCTCTCAGCTCTGTAAAAGTTACCATCAAGGTGCTTCAAACACAAAAAAGGTTCACTATGCACTATGATATAAACAGCAACAGATAACAACTGCCCTAAGCAGTTATCTCTACTGGGGTGAGAAACCTGAGGCCTGTATCATTTCCTTTTTCTTTGCATTATAGCAATACTATATTTGCAAAGCTCTAGGCACTTAAATAGTCAAGTACATGCTTAGTGGGATATCCAAAATCCAAATACCAAAGCAGCTTCAAAAATTTGGTTTTAAATGCTTGCAAGGCACAACCAAGATTGAAGTGCCCCTATGCTAGGCTATTATATGATTAGCCAGTGGCATCCATTGCAACCATGCAGGATCAGTGATAGTGTCCTATTCAGAGCGGGGTTTTCAGGGCCGGGCCCACACCTGAGTTAATTTGGAGCAGTCTGTTAACAAGCAGTGAATTTGCTCCTTTTTTTTTTTATATAAACGATAACATCAAAGGAAGGCGCAGCCTCCTGCAAATTTAATGTGAGCTCTGCATGGTGGAAGGACTAAGTGCTTCAAAGATCCTCTGCGCTCCCACATACCTCTCACTCCATGAATATGGGGCAGCTGCCTGCACTGGTCCCACTCCGGCTGATTTTCCATGATAGGCAGGGGTGTATTCCTGCGGACATCTCTGTCAGCTCCCGTTAACTCACACAGCTTGTGCTACTCGCAAGGCCCTTTTCCCCCGCAGCTCCGGGGAGAGGCAGCTCTTGTGGGGCAGTGCCCACGGCTGCGAGAACCCCCTCATCGCACCGGGCCGATGGACAAGCACCTGAGGATGGAGGCAGAGGCAGCTCGTGACACACGGGGCAGCAAAGGCTGCGGAGCAGGGACTGAAGCTGCTGCATTTCTGCTATTAGACATGCCAGGGCACCTGCATCTCCCAGGGCTCAGCCGCAAGACAAACACATGGAGGGAGAGCATCAGCGTGTAGCACGGAACAGCGCAATGGCCCTAAAGGGGAGGGTGGAATAAACACGTAACGTAAACAGTAATTTACAACTAACAAACCCCATATGAGCGAGGCAGTTGCTTTTCAGTCTGAGGAACCCCAAAGCCAGAGCATGTATTTTTATATTAGTGATGATGGGAGGGTCAGAGTATTAGTCCCTCACTTAAAATAACACATCTGACAACAGCAAATCCCAACAGAATGTCCTATGGTGACATAAAAAAAAAAAAAGTGTTTTGTTTTTTTTTTTTTTTTTCTCCACTTTGCTGGTAGGCTTTATCAAGGAAAATACTGGGAAGATGGTAAGGGAAATAAAGTAGCCTTAACTCTATTTGGGCCTTACTTATTCAGTATCAATATGAATATAAAGCTAATATGAAATGCTGCTACCAGGTGTCAGTTTCCACAGTTTAATAATATGATCTTTGCTTTTGCAGACACCCTCCTTTGCTTCCCTTCCTTCATCCCCAAAGATAAAAGGCCAAATATGACTTACTGCTTTGCTCTGACTGTTCCAGTAGATTTTTGTTCCTTTCCTGGATTCATGACTTGGGGCAATTTGGGCAGGACAGCAGCTTTCCTGTGTGAAATGGCATCTTCTTTTTAGAGATGACTATTCTTTCTCCAGCCAGCCTGCCCTTCCCAAGAGCTCTCAGCACCAAGTACTTGCAGGAATTTAGCTGAACACTGAAATGCTGCCTCTGAGCCAGCAGGTACACAGCACTGCAGGAGCATCTGGTTTGGTCAATTAAATTAAATAACTGAATCCAGTTAATGGCTGTGCCCAGCAAGCCCTGGCTTTTTAGAGAGGATACCCAGGGTCTTCTGATATAAAGTTGCAAGAGGGAAGATGATCACTTTACCTTTGCTGCAGTGTCTGAGTCATATCTGAGTTGGAAGCGGCTGTCTAAAAAAAAAATGAAAAAAGCCATTTTTTTGGTGAGACTCAAAAGTTGGCAGCCAAACAGTCACGGCGCTGGGTGCCTCAGTGCCAGGGCTTGTGCAGGGCTGGCCTGCCTGGCTGACGCGGGGAGCCCAGCACTGCAGGGACTGAGGCACACAAGCCTCAAAGGTGGCCCCGGCTCTGACACCCTGTATGAAGAGCAAATGTCTCCGGCCTAATAGAGTCACTGGGGGATTGCTAGTCCAGCTGCAGCTGTGTTACACAGTAGATGCTCGAGTAACAAAATACTTCCTGGTGCCAAACTGCCCCTGGCTCCTCTGCTCTTCCTTTTCACCTTGCATCCTGCATCTTCTACTCTCTGTCCACAGCCAAAGGCCTCAGATATTTTATCAGGACTCCAATCACACAGACATCAGAGTATCAACTATCATTAAGTCTGTGCCTATCATTAAGTCTGTGCTCTGACTTATACTCAGTTTAGAGCTTGGAACGCTGCAAGATTTGTCCTTGCAACAATTCAGTGCCCTACCTGATCTAGTTAAACTACTTTCCCCATTAAAGAGATGATCAATGCTTGTGCTAGAGATGCTGATGCAGATACAGAACTATGGCTGGCCTTCTTCCCTCTTCAAAACAAAATCTCTTCTCTGAAGGAGTGCTAATATCACAGTAATTGCACTTACTTCATTTATCTTGGGCTCTGGCTCCTCTGTAAAAAAAAAAAGGAATGACCTGAAAAGTAAGGGAAAGGATTTTTCCACTCCAACCCTCCTCCAAATCTTTTTTGTGGGAAACACAACTGTGTTTTGAACGCTAAATTCACAGATTTAAAAATACTTATCTCAAGCAATGTTGCCTTGGCAACATTATCTTCTCTCCTTCCCCACCCTCCATATGTGAGGAACATTTTCTTCAACTTTTTTTTTCTGCATGTGGTAGTTCCTCTTCTCCGTCTGCTACCACCAAAAACCTGGCATTGAATCCTAAAAGATGTCAAACAGGCCTCTTGTTTAGTTGAAGAGCGATTACTAAAAACCAGTCCTGAGCTCAACTACAGAAAGTTGCCAATATGGGTGCAGACACTCAGGCTACAGAGAAACACGCCTGAAATATTTGCCAGCAATTCCTGCTTTGGACAAATGGAAAGAAACGGTAAGAGCTGCCATGATAATCATAACAGTTCTGTCTCCTGCTGGCATAACTCACTAATGAGAAGATTTGCCTTCTCATTAAAAGCCTTTTTTTTCCTCCCCTCGCAGTCACTCTGGATAAAAGGGATGGAGAAATGGGTGAGGTGCTGAGTGCCCAAGTGCCTTCAGGCACATTTTATTCTACCTCATTCCTTTTGCCCCAAAGCTACAAGAGGATCCCAGTAAGAAAGGAAACCAGTAAACCGCAGATTTCAACCTGCTGATCAGGATGCATCTACGTCCAAGCGTCCCTGCCAGGGAATCCCTTTTTGCAGCACTAACAGAAGCTTCGGGAAGGCCAGCCATGCCCAACTGACTGGTGAGACTGCACAGATATCTCCTACTGCTGCTGGAAGAATGTGGGCACAGTACCTCACAAGGAAGGGAGGTAATTCTAGTTAACTGTGGCGTTACCCAAATGTTCATGAGCAAAACATGAATATGTGGTAGACATGTTGTTCCCCCAGTTTGTACTGCCAGCAGCCCCAGGTTCGTATGATAACTGCACAGGTAAGAGGGAGCTTGCAGGGGAGCTGCCCAAGATGTTTTAAATCAGCAAATGCCCACTCTGCCCAACAACAACCACTTTGATTTGCAGCCAGTGTGCCAGGACTTGCCCTGGCCATCCTTTCCATTTCAGCATGAGCCCTGAACTGCACTGCTACAGCCATCACCATCAGCTCTTTGAGAGAGACAGTGCTGCCTTGCAATAATGGCTCTATATGCAGCTTAATTAGGACCTAGAGGTAAAGACATTTGTGGCTATTTTGGAGGTGGGGGAAAGTAGCTGCAACACGCTGGTTACTCTGCCAAAAGTTTTGTCAACAGCTGTCTCAGAAAACTGCCACTGCAAGGGGCAAAAGCGTAAGGCTTTGTCAGCCAGAAAGAGCCATGATAATCAATTAGCACTGACCCAACTGCTCCAGCACCTGTGCTGGCTGCCTGCTTCCAACAGCAGCAGCTTGCACAGGCACAGAGATATATTTAGCCTCTCACCTTGCATTACAGCTCACGGTCCTCTGCAAAAGCTCATTCTACAATAAAAGTCCAGGGAATGAAATGACAGCTTTTCTGTAGGCTTTTTTAAACTATCCTGGAATTTGTGAAGTAGCTCTGTGCTGCAGAACAGGAATCTGAAGCATAAAAAAGCAACAACTTTGTATGTTATAGAAACAACCTCCTCCTCTTGGCTTTTTTTCCAGACTAAAGCATTTCTCCGCAGGTTGCAATGCTGCCTCCACATCCACTTTAGGGCCAGCAGGAATCTCTGGGCTTTAGAAGTGCCCTTAGGGCACAGCCTAGGAGTAGAAGGATAGAAAAAAAAAATATATATATATATATATATATTCTCCACTGACCAGACTTCTGAGATTGGTTATTCTGGTGCCTGCTGTGGTGCAGGCTCTGACTCATGGTTTTTCATAGCCTAACAGTGCACTGGCTTTGGCTGCTGTCTTGTGACACCTTTAACACACTCTCTTTCCTATACCATGTCTTTTTTTTCATAACATCTGTAGGAACCTAACATTTCAGGTTTCAAGTCCCTGCCCCTGTCAATGCAGCTGAACAGATTCCAAAGGCTCAGAAGTTATTTTCTGTGGGAAAAGGAGAAAGGGCACACAGATAGACATAAAGGAAGGAGAGAGAGGTCCTCCTTAGGGCTGAAGTATCAGCTAACACTGCACACAGGACAAGGAGAGAATGGAGAAATTAAATAAAATTTGTATTTCAAGTTTCCAATTAAAAATATATTAAGACTTCATGAGGAAGTTCTGAACCCCGCACATTCCCATACCAAAAAGCATTTTTGCTGCCTAAGAAAAGCAGACACAGCCAGGCTGAAGAATGTAACACTGAATCCTGTAACTTAATGTGTTTGAAATGACCAGTACAGAAAGAGGGAAGAAAGGGAGCTCATGGACTTTTGCAAGCCATGTGGCCACAATCTCAGCACCACTGCAAGCGCTGCCTAACTTGACTTCCTTCCTTCCTTCCTCAATGAGCATTTGTATCCTCCTCCTCTCGCTTCTTTGAGCTCTCAACACATTTCCTTAACTGATGATCTAGGATCTTTTTAAGACACTAGTGTTGAGAAAAAAAAAAAATCATTGACTTTCCCCAGTACTTTGGGCCGTGTTCTTCTCAAAGCAGTCACGGCCCTGCAGCATGGATTTACCTACTGGCCTGCATTGTGAGTGCAGAGTTCATAACAAATTACATGGAATTATATATTTTCTTTTATTCCTGTACTTAGTAAATAAATGCTACAAGGAACTTCACAGGTGCAGCTCAAACAAGGCAGAGAAATAGTGTAACAGAAATCTGGACAATTATTTTTGGAAAAGCTTCCTGAAAAGCTTTTCAGGTGTGCCTGAAACTTCACTGCTACCACGTGGCTACAAGAAAAACAGATCTTAGTACCTCCATTATATGACAGTCAGCTATTCCTAGGCCGGTTTATAGCAGGGACAGTGCTATTTTATATTTTTTTCCTGAGAAGGCAGTTACTTAGCTTCCATTTGGCCTCCTCCGCAAAGGATGCTTTAAAGTAAAATCCTTTAGCACACTGATTTCTCCAGAAGGTTTAAGAAACATCTGCAATCTTCGAGAAAAATAGGCATTTTGCATAAGCAGTGAAGCAAAGCTTAACATGAATTGCCATCTGGGGACATGACCAACCTTCAGTTAAATGGAGGTCAGAATAGCAAGCAGTTCATTATAAAAATCAATGCAAGAGAGGCAGCAAGCTAAGCCCCTGCAACCCACCTTTTCTGCCCAGTAGAATTTAAAAAAAAAAAAAAAAAAAAAAGAGCATCTCTGTGTTACCTCTCTGCCAACATGCACTGAACTGTGGGGCTCTGAAACTCCACAGCTCCTCAAAAGCAGAACTGTTACATTCAACCCAAGAGCTGAAGTTTCCTTGTCTGGTGCTCAGAGAGGCTGGTATCAGATGTGTTAACTCCAGGAGCACTGACAGCTCCCACCACCAGACCTTGGGGTGGGAATGGGGCAAGGAACCAGAGCTGACAGAGGAGCCCGGCTCTGAGAAAAAAGACTCATCAAGATCAGGTCAAAGATGATGCAAGAGAAAAGAAGAGGAACAACTGAAAGGTAGGATGGCAATGATATTGAGGAAAGGGGTAACAGGTACAAGCCATTCATTGGGCTCTCAAAAATCTTTCCGTAGCTGGTCTATTCTGGCCAAGCAGGAGCGAAAGAAGCAAGGAAGAACATGTGAATACATGGCATGAGAAGCTCTTTTTTAACAGGAGGAAAAAGGTTCTTTGAAAGACCTTTAGGTTATTAAATACAATATTAATTCAGAGCCCTATAAAATCTGCACTCTCCATTTCCAGTACTTGCGTGGCCAGACTGATGCTGACCCAGTGCTGAGTTATTTGCAAGCATCTGTCATCATTTCTGATGCTGATTAAATTAGATGCTGCCCTCGGAACTGCCAGGATGGAGAATCCTTTTCTCAGGGCTTTGTTCTGTGGTTTTATTTCACTTCATTATATTATCACTGATGCTTCTGTGTTCTCAGGGGCCAAACCAATTTTATTCCTCCTATTTTACGAGCATCTCTTTTACAAGCCCGCAGCATGGCAAGATTACATGGCAAGAGCTGGTGGTGCTATTCCCACCCTACTTTATTTCTCTCTTTCTCTCTCTCTCTCACACACACACTCGCACACACTTCTCACAAGATATATCTGCTCCTTTTGACAGTTATAGCTCTAGCTGAAGGGAAGGAAATATACTTAGCATAAAAATACCTATATTTAGAGAAAGACTTTGTCCTTGTGCCTCCAAGGTCTTTCTAGCTGGGATCCATAAAGCAATCCCCATGCACAACCTCATATCCAGCTCTGGCTGCTGTTGGAGGGGTACTGGACTAACCAGGAGCCTGCTCTTTGATTAGCTGGTACCTGGCAGTGAAGAGACAGAGAAACCACTGCAAGGTTTTATTGCTTCCTTTGCAAGGGTATGGCTAGAGATCCAAAAGCAAGTGTAAAAAAATGCAAACAGATTACATCTACTTTAATATGACCATCAGTTGAGTTAGAAAAAGTACCCACAAAGGGGAGTGTAGTTAAGAACATGGAAAATAACAAAATCTGGATGTAAAAATCCTTGGCTGAATCAGTGTGCTGCCAGCACCAGTCCCTCTAGAGACCTTGCCCAGAACTCAAAGTGCCTGCCCACTGCTGGCACTTTCGGCCCTCTGTTTTGCTTGCTCTTAACTTCTCTTAGACACCGTTATCCAGGCTTCCTCCTTTGGTGAGGTTACCAGCTCATATTTGGTCTCCATGACTTGTCCTTTCACTGGCTGGAGGTACAATTTCCTTACCAGGACACTCAGCAGAACTGTAGCCACCATATAGGCAAACCTGAGGCAGGAGAAGAAGAATGAGAATAAAAATGCGGCTTCGATGTCAATCTGCCAAAGGACAACTGCCAGTTTGGACAGATTGTCTCAGCGGTAACAGGAATAGGCTGAAATGACCTTCTCTCGCCTCTACCAGAGAGGCACATGGACCTCTTTCCTTATGCTCACCTCAACTCCGGGCACTCCTGGCTTCCTGAAAAACCTAATATGGAGAGATTTTTCATGGCCGATTCCTCATTGAATCTCTCAGGGTCAAATCTATGAAAGACAAAATGCAGTGAGGTTTCCTGTGCAGCTGCAGGATCCTTCCCCCGGGCACATTTGCACACACACAAGAGTAAGAAACTGGCAGTGAACGACAGAATCTCACTAATTTAACAGCAGCATCAATCCAATGCCTCTTCCATCTAAATCATGATGGGTAATTCCACAAACATATGTGAAGGCAATTGTCCACCCACTCCATCTATGCTCCAAGCCAGCCAGCTGTGTCTCAGCTTAGTTCAAAAGCTGAGTAACTGAGTTAGTGTGACACAGGGCTGCAGCTCACATGCACTGCCTCTCCAAGGAGGGTGTTTAGCTTGAGCACACAGCTGAGCTGATGCTGCTACCTGCCCTCTCTTACCCCTGGGGAACATGCCACGTGCAATCTGATCTGCCTCCCTCTCTCTTGCTTCCAAAAATGTTTCCCTCTTCTTGCCCCTCAGCCTCCTCATTAGGCAGCTGGTGTGTGGATGTGGATATAGATGTGCTGGGGGAGGGAAGCTGGTGACTCACTAAAGTGAGAAAAGCGCCTTCCAGCATTAGGTTGGCGGAGGCTGAGAGAAAACTATTATCCAGGGTTGGCATGAGTTAAAATAAAATTCCCATAATAAATTAACCTAAAGGAGACTAATAAAATATCAGTTAATTTCAACACAAGACACTACAGAAGAAAAAATAAAACAGACAATTTGGTGGTTGGAAAGCAGTCCTCTCATTTTGTGCTAAATTCTTGCACTTTCACTTCGGAACTTTGATCCCCTACCTGAACGCCCAAGAACTGGAGCCCTGCTTCTATGAAAATCAAAAGGCAGGTTGGTGCTGACCCTCAGCAGAGGCAGCATCCAGTACATATTCCTGCTGAACGGGCAAATTACGGATGTTCTAACAAGTAAGAAAATGCAGCTGTCTAGCGGAAAAAAAAAAAAAAAAAACTGTGGAGGACAAACGGGCTTACACAGTGCTTTTGTACAGCAGGTGGGTAAAATGAAATGCTGATCTCCCATCTCTGCCACATACATAGGCAGCTCCAGGCTCAGCCACAACCTGCACCCTTCTCCTCCTCCTCGGGATAAGCAGGTTGTGCTCAGAGCAGTCCTCCCCTGTGCCCCGCAGGACCGGCCACAAACACAGAGCATGTCTTGTCCAAGGGGCCACTCCTGGCACGACGCAGGCAGGTGCAGCAGTGCCTGACCCTCTAGCAAGAGCCACGTTGGCAGGAGATGGCAAATGCTGTTTTCAGGGCTCTTTTCTTTTGCCAAATCACAGCTGTCCCATTTCTCTAGAATAACTGAATCACATATATTTTTTTTTCTAGCGTAAGCAAAATCAGACAAACATTAATATTTGCCACCTGGAGGCCACCATAAGCTACAGCAGGGTTTTTGAGTTTTCATTTTATTTTGTTTTTGTTGTTTTTAATTTAACCTCCGAAATACTGTCCTGAATTCAATTTTGCTTTCACAGACAGAAGTAATGAGGGAGAATTTCCTTCCCCGTGAAAAGCCCAAGCTTCTGACTGATGTTTCCTCTCTGAACCACTGTTTCATGGTAACAGGTAGCGATTCTAAACCCATTCAAATCATGCTTTTCTCTCACAGAGCACCTTAAAAGTAATTTCTCAGCATTTGCCAGGGAAGCACTGTGTATGTGATGGGGAAAAAAAAAAGAAAATGAAAAAACAAATCTGTTGTTAAACTATTACACACACACACAGACTGGAACCTGGGAGGATCACAACCTGAAGTGCCACAGAAGTCCTGCCATGCAGATCAGCAAATCAGGACCTTCATAGATTTTCTTACAGACTCCCTTTCATCTCCAAAATCCGTATAAGATAGATCCTGCAGCCAGAAAGGCTGTGCACAGAATTAAGATCCAAAGAATATTAAAGAAAAAAAAGGAAAGGTAATAAAGGTCCTGTTTCTACATACTTGTATGGTGAAGGCCAAGATGAACTATCCTGCAGCATCACACCAAGAGCATAAAGCACAAGTGTCTGTAAGGAAAATGAAATCAGAGTAGGAAGAAAAACACAGTTCAAGGCACCCCTGGACTATCCTGGTGGAGGATGATTATTCTTTGGACCACTCATATTTAATACGTGCTTTAAAAATGCCTATAAAGATAATATGCATCACAGATTTCTATAATCCATACCCACAGGTTAGGATTTTAACTTCTAAGACCCATGCTGCAACTCTTGCTGGTTATAAAGGGGCTGATCCCATTATCCCGCTCTTACTTGCATGTATGTATGGCCTTCTCTGCAACGGAAGATACCATTCTGTTTGGAAAATATGGGTGATGTGATGAAGTCTTGCTCTTTTATACACTGTTGAGCCCATAGACCTCTTCCAAAGATAATTCAACACTGACAGACCCAAAATTGGAAACAAATCTATCCAGGAGAAGAATATGAGTCCCCAGCACCTCTCCACAGAGGAACAGCACGGCAAACTTTGAGCTAAATGGCACTGTCACAGTACAGATCAGCTGCTCAAGTTCACCAGTACCAAAATACAGGTTTTTCTGTCTCACCCCTCCCCTGGAAGAACAAACAGCAACTTCTTCTCCAGAAAAGGAGGGTGGCCTGGTGCTCCCAACACTGACCTACCTCTTTTGGGATCGTATGTTGGTCGACTCTGCCCTCCAGCTCCTGCAGCTGTGCAGCAATGGGAGTAAGTTTTGCTGTTCGCACCGTCTCACACAGGACTTGCCGACAGTATCTGCAATCAGCAGTCAAGTTTAGTTATCAGGTTAGTTAAAACATTTGGTCATAAGCTTTTAAAGAAGCTTATCAAAATTTCTATTCAGCCAGCCTTTTCCAGAATTTAAATGAAATTAACCTTAATTTTAAACCAAATTAACACTAAAAGGGCATTAAACACATCAGTCATTTTTCTAGATATCTCACCAGGAAACAGCAGAACATGCCCCTCACCACACTGCACTGTTTTACTGAAATCCTAACACTAGCTCAAGTATAAAACTTACCAAGTTGGGCACCAAAATAAAGGCACACTGTTCACCAGTCACCATCCTAGTTCTGCGGCCCTATGGAAAGTTTCTTCTGTGCTTTCTTTTTTGAATCCCTCCAACATTAATCCCACTGTTAGGCTTACTAAGACTGCCTCTGCTTTTGGAAAACTAAGACATTACTTCTCCAAATCTATCTTTCTGGTACATGCAAGTATCAGTCAGAAACTCAGATTTTCCATCATTTCTTTTTGAAAGCTTGGGGAAAAGTATCTTAAGAGTGGCTATTACTGGTATGAAAAATGAATATTATCTATTTGTCTACAAATTACCGAGCAGCCGATGAATTTATCAAAATTTGACACTCAGCCTTCACTGTTTCCATTAACAGTTCTCCCACAACTGCTGGGCTCCTGACAGCACTCAGCAGTGAATAAAACTCCTCCTTGTTTCCTTTCTGAAAATGTAACCTTACACGATCTCAAAGGAGAGAAAAGCCATTTATCCTTGTCCCATCCTAGCCGTATGGTCCATTCTAAGAGCAGGAGGAAATCCCAGTTCTCATTTGTTCCCTTCTGCAGCCCCAACTCATACATACCACATGACTGGTATGTGCCCCAAAACTGAATGTCTATGGGACTCTCCCAACCTGAGCCCTACAAGGAGAGCAGGACAAGGATGGCATTCTCAAATTCTTCAGTTGCATCGGTGCAGTCACTGGTATACCCAGGATTCACTCGTGACTAATGGGACACACTCTCCAGGGCTTGTCTTGGCACAAAGCGTGTTTTCAGACAGCCAGGGCACTAACTCTGTGCTCTCTTCCCTTGCAAATGAATCTAAACAGTCTATTCTATACACCAGGAAGGGAGCAGCCCAGTCCACCCGTCTGGAGCTCTAAAGCAGAGATTCGGTCTGTCTTGCAATTCATCCGGTGGTTTTTTTCCAGAATAAAATGCAGTAGCTTTTGGATGGCCTCTTTTGGCTCAGCCTCCAACACATGGATCTCCTGTCCCCCATCTCATGAGATAACCTTTCTCTCTCATTTCTTCTAAGGTACCCACCTGAGTTGCTCAATCTTCTCGAGTGTAACTGGTCCCTTCCCCACAACATGGTCCACTTCCTTGTAGAGGTTCTGCTGGATGTCTGGGGAGGTTGTCAGGAAATAGACTGCCCAGGTGCACACTGGGGAAGGAATCAAGACAGAGCAGTGCAGGAGACTGAGCTGAGCAGCCTCATAGCTCTGGGGAAGAGAGCACACCGCCCAGCAGAGTCAGCCACAGTGTTTCTCTTTTCCATCAGACAGCTATGACACTGTAGCAACCACCCTTGGAACAACAGTGATTAGACAAACTCTTCACCTGGAAGGCTCGTTTGCTGAGATTATCAGAAAATTGCCTTATTTCAATGTCTCCTCGGCATGTGTCAGATGAGTGCTCCAGAGAGCCAGCACCTGGACTCCTGATAGGGAAGGACAAGAACAGTACAAGTCTCTCTACCAAGGCGTCCAGAATTTGTTTCCCCTACATCTCATCTGTGAGGTACTTAAGAGACATCTTCAATAGCAGAATGCGAAAGAAACCTTGCATATGGACAGGGATATAGGATGCAGCTGCCCATAAGCAAACATTTATACTAATCCAATTTGTTTGTTTATGAGAACTCTCTGGAAATCCCTGAAGAGTCACCCCTCTAATAACAAGTCTTCCTGGAAACTTGCAGAGGACATTCTCTGCACCTAGGAAGTTTTCTTTGGAGTCCAGGCGGCATTGCTAAGGTAAGGGGCCTGATAATCATGGGTTTATGTTCAAATCATTCCCCTTCCACTACAGGGTTTACACAGCTTTAGTTCATATTTTCATTTGCTTTTTTTTCTCCATAATTTCTGTACAAATCCCAGAGTAACTTCGGAAATCTTTCACATCCCCCAGAAATCCAAAGCAGACAGACAAATATCAGCATTCTGCTTGAGTTCCCCTCTCAAATGGAAGAAAACATTTTAGGTTGTGATCTTTGTGGCTCACATCTTCTGCTGTTATTTCATCTAATTTAGTACCAGTTTTCTGGGGTCAGAGTCACAGTGAAAAGCAGCAGGAAGAAATTCCAAGATTCACTGAATGACTGAGAAAGCTGTCAACCACAGTTTAACTTCAACTCACTAACTGAGGCTCTATCAAGAGTCTGTTGTGAAACTAGCTGCCTCGATAAATTTGTAGCTCAGGAATAACAAGATAATGAATACTGCTTTGTGCTTGCCTAAAATCAGCTCCATGTCATCACACTCATTGTTAGAAAGCTGAATCCAAGGATGGAAAGCTACCTGAGTTCTGTACTTACAGTTAGCAGTGATTACGCATCCCGCCAAGGAAAAAATCATTGCATCTTCCAGGATCTAGGAAATAAAACCTTGTTCAGGAAATGAAGTCCTTAGGACTATAAGGATTAAAGAGAAGCAGCACACCCTTCATTTGAGCACATGAAATCCCTTCAGTGCAGACAGCAAAAACCTAGGAGTGGACCGAATTCTCTGTAGCAGTTTCACAGAAATGGCACTTAAGACAGATGCTTAATACATTACTGTATTTGTGGCTTATGAAGAAGAGTGACAAGACAGAGGCAAGGAAAGCTACCAAAATCTTCCACAATTAAGGACCAGAGGAAAAAGAACCAAAAAGAAATCCTGTGCCAGTAATGAATCTGGACTGAAAAAGATGTAAAAACTTGAATTAATCAAGGCATACTATGTAATTAGCTGCTGCTCTGACAAAACTCCATTATTTTGTAATGACATAACAGCTGTACAAACCTGCTGGTCACTGAGGCTCCCCTGCAGTAAGCTGTCTATGAGGACATGCCTGTTGAATGATCTGCCTCGACGCTCCTTTATGGCTTTCCTTAAGGTGGATTCCATCTCTGTCAGAGCTTGGGACATACAGAGAAATTATTAAACCAGATCATCCTGAGAGCTGTGGAAGACTGAATTCATCTCCCCAAGCAGATTTTCACAGCAGCTGTTGCTGTTGGGGCCCCTTACAGAAGCAGCCTCTATGCCAAACATATTACTATAAATTTGGAAGGTGGTATTTCCAAATTAGTTGAAAACGTAGGAACTAAAGGTCTTCTAGAGACAGTAGAGGTACTTTGCGAGTTAAAACGATGTATGTGGAAGACCAGTATCCAAAGGAGAAGTCTGTTTCAGCAGGGCAGTGTTTGGTCTAAGCTGAAACTTACTGGGCCAGGAACATCAAGGAAGGAAACACCCAGTTTGGAGGATTTACAAGGAAATGCTCAGCTTTCTGTACAGACTGTTTCTGTTTAACATCTTGTCAATGGCTACTGAAGAGCCTTCACTACTAAGAACTGCAAAAACAGGACAAGTGAAAAATAAAATAACCCATTGCGAAATACTACAAGTTGTAGTATTTCACCTGAAACGCACCTGAAAATCAGAGGTAACACTGAATATCACATCAGAGACTCACATGGAAGGAACTCATGGGAGCTGCCCTGCTGTATGCCTGACTTCTCACCTAAAGACACTGAGGTCAGCCTGGTAGCAAACTTGTCAAATGGGGCATCATAAGAATGGCCATGCAGGTGAGAACAAGCAGCTTCATCTTTCTCTATCCAGCACTGCTGATTGCCTCTAACAGGTCAGAAGCCAGGCAAGAGACCAGGAAGGGAGCAAGCACACTCCAATTCTTCTTAGAATTCTCTCCAGACTACTGAGACCCTAGTTCTGACCCTGCAGACCTTTCTGCACCATGATGGGCTTGTCACTCAGCTGTGAAACAGCTGTGAAACAGCAACACCCCCACAGTCTCCTATGGGAGTGGGGAGGACACACCTGGTCACCTATGGCAAGGTGATCAGGTCTGCAAAAAAGCCACATCAGCTGGGCAAATTAAGTGCTTCCATATGCTAACTACATGTGCAGCATATGTGCCAGAGGGGAGTGGAAGAGACTTTGAGATTNAGAATTCTCTCCAGACTACTGAGACCCTAGTTCTGACCCTGCAGACCTTTCTGCACCATGATGGGCTTGTCACTCAGCTGTGAAACAGCAATACCCCCACAGTCTCCTATGGGAGTGGGGAGGACACACCTGGTCACCTATGGCAAGGTGATCAGGTCTGCAAAAAAGCCACATCAGCTGGGCAAATTAAGTACTTCCATATGCTAACTACATGTGCCAGAGTGGAGTGGAAGAGAGTTTGAGATTTTGGGAGTAACCTACCATCTTCATACAGCTTCTTCCTAGTCATGTTTTTGTCAAGGGACCCATCCAAGAACCCTTTCCCAATCTCGAACCAGATCTGAAAGACAAAAGCACTGTCACTCACCACAAGCGGGGACTGTTGGGACGCTTTTACTCATTCAGAAAAATAAACACACACATACACACAAAAAAGACCTAATTTGAACATGAAATCGATCTTCTTTTTAGGAGACCAGGTCCCCTTCCAGTCATTATGCCTGAAACACATCTGAAATGAAACAGCTGTGAGAAGTAATTACTGCTGCAGCAAAAAAGACACAGGAAGCCCGAAAGGGAGGTGGAACTGTCCCTTTCCCTCCCTACAATCACAGCTTGGGACACGCTCAGATTTTCCTGCATCCACAATGTCACAGAGGCTTCAAAAGAGATCTGGAAAGAAGAATTTTCACTGACCTTTCCAGGAGAGTTTAAATAAGTTATGTACAAAATACCTCTTAGTTGCCATTAGATCTGGGTCCCTGATTTCCACAGAGCCTTGAGCAGCACAATGCCTTAGTCTAACAAGAGCAAGATTAAGAGCAGGATTTTTATGACAGCATCTGCTTGGGACAGCTGAGACAGGGCCCTCATGGCCCTGTCAGTACAGAAGTGTCAGTGGTACCCTGTGCTATCCCTTGCTAAACTACACACAGATATAAGCTATGCGCTGTTGTCTCGGAAAAACATCGCAGAGGAATCCCCAGCTCTTCGTGTCACTTACTGCATCATGGTTCCTGCGGAATCGGATGACTTCTCGGTCATCTTCAAAGCTGCTGCCCATAGCTGTCTGCGTGACAGACTTCATGGCAAAGCCCAGCATGTGCTGGCAGAGTGGCACATGTTGTGCCTCAGGAAGGGAAAGCCATTTGGCTAGCAACTCTTCTGACAGCTTCAGAGGGAAGAAATCATTAGTTAGCGCTAATCTTGGCAAGCCACTTACAAAACATACCCCAAACTGGAAGCATTGCCATCTTAAGTGTTTAGGTTCCATTAGCTTCAGCGGGTTAAGGGTGACGGGCTCTGGTGGTCGGCATAAAATGTCACCAAGCAGAGCCCGTCACCCTTAATCCGCTGGTGCTAATGGAAACCAAACACTGACACTGTGTTTGCACAGACAGATACCAACACAGCTTTCTCTCTCAGATGCTTATTATTTCAGGGTGAATTTGAATGCAACCCTGCATTTACTCCCACCAAGCTCTCCTCTGTGAGCCACAGAGGACCTCTATGCTGTAAAAAGGAAAAGTTATTCACCTTCTGGATGAGAGTTAAGTTGCTCTGTAAAGACTTCGTCACACCATTTTCATACAGCTTTCTCCTCAGGTGGCTCTCTCTTGTATCCCCATTCAGGTTGGACTGGTACCTCAAGAAGGACTTTAGCATTGTCTCAAATGGATCAACTGAAATCAAATAAAGGAAAAAAAAAATCCAAAGTCAGGTAGTCTTGCTGCATAGGGATGATGGAAACAACAACATGATTACTTGGGCACTGCAATTTCTGGGCCAGGAGCAAGGCCCTTTCCCCCAGGAACGGCCTCTATTTTCCCTGCCTGTTACTTCTCCCAGATGAAGCATAAAATCTCTGAGGCATTAAAAGACATTAAGTCTGGGCCAGGAACACAACTTTGCTTATCGGGGATGTGCCCAGGACTCTCAGCAGAGATCAAGGTCTCATTATGTGACTGGACAAGCATTCAACAAGAGATGATTCCTGCTGCAGGAGACTTACCAGCTAATGAAACAAAGGTAGCTAACGAGGGCAGAGGCAGGAATACAGTCTCCTGAAATCTTTTCCCCCACGTTATTTCCCTTCCAACATTTTAAAGTTCTGCATCTCAAACTCTTTCACATTTTGAATGACAAGGAATATGTGCATGTGCTGTGTGGCCTGGCAGATGGTACCTGTGGCTCCGCATGTGGAGCAGCCTGCGACGTGATTCTGGCTTCTGCTGACAATCCTGCCTCAAGGTGCCTTGCCATGGGGTCCTGCTGCTCATCACGCCACAGCCCCATGCACACTGGCTCTGGCAGAGCTAGACACAGCACTGAGGAAGCCAGAAAGGCGTTGGGAACTCAGGACTACTGAGAACTACAATGCTTATGCAATAACCTTAGGTATTTCCATTTCTTTGCAGGAAATATATTACTTGATGCATCTTTTCTTCCTGCCATGTCTGTTATCCTGCATACAACACACACAGCCACTCTGCTCCCATTTCTGCTGCCCTAGGCCTCCAGGTCAGCCAGCTCCTCTCTCTGACACTGCTTCCCTGCACTGACAAGGGTCTCAGCACCATGTCACTGGCACAGGCTGCTAACAGAAGTGCCGGGCCCAACCATTTCCCCTCCTTCCCCAGCACAGCATTCCCTTTCCCAACACAATCCAGTCTCACTCCCTTCTACGCTTCTCCTGTCCCGTTATTACTTTCAGCTTCAGTAATGACCCAAGTGGTACCCAAGAAAATACTGAACTGAAACCCGGACACAAACCCATGTCCGTCGCTTTTCCTTGTCTAGAAGGTTATCAAATAATTATAATATGACTTCACTTTATTGCTTTTCCCATTTATCTAATCTAGACTAATCTGCCTGGGTCCCTCAATTTCCTATATTTAAAAACAGGCACTGTGTTTCTCTATTTGGATGCCCTCTGAAATTCAGTACATTTCAAAGAACTTGTCTGCCTGGGGGCTTGTCAGCACTTCCCCAAGCTCTGATAAGCAACTGCTCACTCTCCTCCTCAGATTCAGATGTTTCAGTGTTGGTGTCCACCCTCTGCAGTGACCACTGTATCTCACTGGTCTTCATTTACTCCCATGATGGTCACCAATTTTTTGAGTCCGCTAGGCCACCACACAGGAAACTTCCCCATCATGACCCCAATATGAAATGATGCTGAGGTATCAGCCTGTGCCTGAAGACAGCCTACAATACCAATTTGGGGGTGTGCAATCTGTATCTTGCTAAATTCCAAAATGAAAACTGGAAAACACAGCAGTGTAAATCCAAGCATCAACTTAGCTAACTATTTGTGATCCCTGTATGAAGGAAAATATCCACCCCAAGAGGCTTTCAGCCTAAACTAAAATACTCGTTGTACCTTCTGTAGGCCTAAAAGCCGTAACTCAGATACCAGCACCACTGACCGTCTCCCAGTCTGGAAGATAACTAGATGCTTCCAGCACAAAATTCTACCATTCAAACCAAGTGTTTCAAGCTGTTACAGGGTCTTTGGCTTCCTACTTTAAATACCTGTTGAGGACAGTGTCTTTTGTGAACGCGTAGCCTGTAGGGAGAAGGTTAGACACCAGCAAACTCACTTCCTGACGGCCACTAGGCAGCAGCCACTCCTGGTTGCTGCTACTCAATGGCAATAAGGGAGACCAAAGAAACATCTCAACCACGTCAACTGCAGGCCAGGTCTCATTCTCCTGCTGTGCAGAATGAACCTCCAGCTGCCTTTGACACCTGAGGCCAGAAGGTGCCACAAAAACGAGCCCAAGAGCAGGCAAGGGGCACTCACGCAGCCGGTTGGGGTTCACGTGCTGCTTGAGGAGGTCGATGGAGCCCAGGCTGACCACGAGGCGCCTCCCGAACCAGAAGGAGACGAGCGGGCCGTGCTTCTCGTGCAGGTTGCGCAGGAACTCGTGCAGGCTGCCGCTGGCCGTGATGTCGGGCAGGTTGCCATCCCTGCGGAGGGCAGCGCGGGCGGCCGGTCACGAGCAGCACCGCTCGCCGCGGCCGCGCGCGGGGACAGGGCGGCACTTACTTCTCGTCGGTGGGAGCCAAGCCGGGGATCCCCGACGCCTGCCTGGAGGCCTAGGGAGCAAGAGGAAACGCGCATGGGCCTCCTGGAAGGGCGAAATTAGCCGAGGGAGGTCTCGCAGCGGCAAGACGCTGCCTGCGGGCCTCAGCGCCCGGCCCGCCGCGGCCCGGCCCGCTCGCCGCCACGTTACCGGGTACAGGTAGAGCACGGCGCCCACCAGGATGAGCAGGAAAGTGACGGCGAAGATGGCGAAGTCCAGCATGGCCGGGCCGGGGCCGGGGCCGGGGCCAGGGCGGGCGGCAGCGGCTCCGCCCCGCGGCGGGAGCAGGAAGGGGCGGAGCGGGCCCGGCCATGGGGGGCCCGCGGCGGCTGCTGCTCGTGTCCAACTCGACGCTGCGCGGCGGCCGCTACCTGGGCCACTGCCAGCGGCACATCCAGAGCTTCCTGGGCGAGTAAGCGCGGGCCGGCCGGGCGGGAGGCGGCGGCGGGCGCGCCGGGCCCCGCTGAGGCGGCTGCCGCTCTCCCCGCAGGAGGGTCCGCCGGGTGCTCTTCGTGCCCTACGCCCTGCACGACCGCGACGCGTACGCCCGGCGCGCGAGGGAGAGCTTCGAGAGCCTGGGTAAGGCGGCCCGGAGGCCCAAGGCGGCCCTCGGCCTCCTCGCGGAGCACCCTTTGCTCCTGCCGCGGAGGAGATGGCTGCTGCCGCCCATGCAGCCTCCTCCGGTTCCTCCCTGCAAGGCAAAGCCGTCAGTGCCGCCCATCTCGCTCCTCAGGAAAGTTTTTCCAGATCAGTTTGTAAGGCTACGGTTACTAGAGCAATGATGGCACGCGCTGTACGTGACTGAGCAGCGACAGCTCCTTCCCCTGTCTTGGTTTCTGGCTTGGTGGGAAGGCTCAGCTGCCCACACTGAGTACAGTCCCCTGCTCTTCTAGACACTGGGCACATGGATAGATAAAGCAACTGTGAGCTGTGGTACAGCTGGATACGAGTCCCTGCTACTGTGTTAGAGGCTGCAAAGTTTTCCTAATGGCCCTGAGAGGTGGAAGGGACAGGGAATGCCCCACATCCCTCCTCTAAACAAAACTGCTAGAGTTTTTTTGTTTGTTTGTTTGTTTTTTTCTCTCTCATTTAAGGCTATGGGCTGGACAGCATTCATGAATCTTGTGATCCAGTGGAAGCTGTAAGGAAATCTGAAGCAATATTTGTAGGTAAGTTCTACTTACTGGGCTGTGCACTGGATTAGTCCTGCTCAGAGCTTGCACTGCAAGACAAGGAGGAAGGAGTCAGGCCTGGCAGTTATTAGAAGCAGCAGCAAACAATCCTACCATTATCCCTAGGAAGAGCAAGCCAAGAAGGAAGTAGGCAGGATCCATCAGGGGAACTGCTTCTCCAACCAATTTCAAATTACTAACTTCAACAATACTTCAGAATTAAAAACATGATTTTTGAATCTGTATCATCACTTTAGCTGATTAAAGGGATTCAGTTCTACTGTGCTCAGCCTGACTTTAGTCCTAGTATCACATGCCAGGGTATCAAAACAGTATCTCCTGTCAAACAGCCAGTGTCAGTGTTACAAGTGTGACACGAGCTAGTGCCATTCCTCTGAAGCTTCTGGCTTTATTGCTGGCTCAAAGCAGGATAAAACCCTGCATGGAGCGTGGGAAACATTGAGTTTGGCAAGTTTATAATGACTTTGTGAAAAGCAGGTGGTAAGAGCATTCTGAATAAACTGGACTTTCTTTCTGCAGGAGGTGGCAACACATTTCGACTCTTGAAAGCTCTCTATGACAACAGTTTGATACAGGAAATTAGGAAAAGAGTCCTTGAGGTAAGAACTGCTAACTTGGGCCAAACTGGACAGCCAGGAGTTCATGCAGAAGCTTTTCTCCAGACAAACCCAAGCTGATCCTCCATCTTGGTCTCCAATATACCTGGAACATTTAGACCTCCCCTGCAAGGTGGTGAACAAAATTCTGTGGTCAAACTAGGCTGCCATTAGTCTTTGAAGCCTGATAAAATAAGAGTAGTGAACTACTCTCCTTGGGAGAGAAATGAGCTAAAAGGCCTAAATCTAAGCTGACTGCTGGACTTCTGAGACTGATAGAAGGTACTGCAAAACAGTCTTTAGTTGTGATACATCACTACTTTTGTCTTTCAGGATGGAATTCCCTACGTGGGATCCAGTGCAGGAACTAATGTTGCTACCATCAGCATTAATACAACCAACGATATGCCAATTGTTTACCCACCTTCCCTCCAGGCGCTGGGTTTAGTTCCTTTTAACATCAACCCTCACTACTTGGATCCAGATCCTAAAAGCACTCACATGGGTGTAAGTAAAGCATGGCAGAGTTAACACAGTAACCAGGATGCAGAGTTGTAAGGATAGTGTACATTTCCCAAGCTTTACAAAGCTATGGCTTCCTTGTGCAGTTGGAAATGCCAATGAGGCAGTAATATTTTACTGCCTTCCACTATTTTACTGCTCTGAGAAGTTGGCAATGGCATTACTAGGTTGGAAGAAGTTGTTTTGCACAAACTGAAATATTGCAGTGTCTGAACTACTGTTGCTTCTTACCTGGCATGGGATTGGAGAAAAACTAACAGATAACATGCAATATACTTCTGAGAAGTTCTGCTGTAGGAAGTTTTGCTTGTTGGTCCACTGCTCTGTCTACAAGACCAGATTTAAACATACCTTTTAAAAAGCAAAAGAGTCCAAGTCTGCAGCCAGTTCCTGGGGGCAGAATTTCTGTGCCACAGGTGTTGTAACAGCCCAAATACTTTCTTATAATAAAAGTCTTTTTTCCTAGGGCTAGCAAGGATATTTAGAATAAGAGGACAAATGAAGGGATAGAGGATCAGAATGTGCTTCTGGACTTTAGATTACCTAGTAAGTGCTCACTTTGTTAGCTTGCTTATCTCTAGATAAGTAAGCAGTCTTTATGAATAATTCTGCTGTTTCCCTGAGAAGGGGGAAACAAGTACTTGTGCTGTACCAAGTGCCCTCTGTGTTCCTGTGTTTCCTTACCAACAAATCCTTCTGGTTCGATTTCTTTAACTTCTGTTGCTCAGTTCAGCAGCAGCAACCATCAAGAAGCATGGCAAAACCAGTAGCAGAAGGAAATTCTTCAATGTAGTTTCTACTTGAGGACAAATAAGTAGGTATTTAGTCAATGGAAATCCATGACTCAACACTCTTCTTTGCTGAAGAGGGCACCTTGCACATCTGCTTACACTACCACCCTCAGTGCTGCTGTTCTGAGGGTGAGTGCATGGAGATAATGTTTTTTAAAAAAGCTAGGAAAAAAAAAGTGAATGAAGTGAAAGGAAGTGAGTTTGCAGGGCCATTTAGGGTTGGGCTTGTGCATGTTCTGTTTGATCACCTTGGGAGAGGTAGCAGTTGTTGCTACTGATAAAGCCTAAAATCCATATCTGCTTCCTTCAACAGATTAGCCTCAAACCAAGCATTCTGCTTGAGGGGCAAGCCTCTGCTTTGTTAATGTTATGAAGCTGCTCAGTGTCAGGAACTTGGGCATCTCCAGTCCTAACTTACTTCCTGGACAGCTAAATTCATACTAGGTAAATGCTCCTGTTGCAGGAAACAAGAGAAGAAAGAATTCTCCAATACCACGAAGAACCAAACACCCCTCCAGTTCTGGTGAGTAGTATTGAGGGTTGTAGCACTGTATTTTAAATGCAACCCTGCTAGCCTTCAATGTTGGCTGACCTACCTGGTAAGTCTGACAAAACTGTGAGGTGCAAGACTGATGATATTCTTGCTAACAGGTTCAGTGCTGGATTTTTATCATCTATAGAAAATTATTATTAGAAGAAATTAAATATGTACTGCATGTTAAATGCCCAGAGTCCTGTTGTTAAAGTACTAAAGTGGTAGTCCTGCTTTGTCCAGCTGCTGGCCATCAGGCACATGGCAAGCTGGAGGTGGCATGCATGTAGATGCTAGGATACATCCCCTAGCTAGATATTCATAATTCTGTTTTAATCACCGTGGATGGCAAAATGATGTGTTTGTCTGTTCAGTAGTGTGCTTATAACTGCAGTATGCTTGAAGAAGCAGGAAGTTCAGGTGTCCTGTCCCAGAACCCACTCTGATCTTGGAATATAAAGTTTGTCCACTGGTTGTTGCTTGGCGGATTACACTAAATCTGAGAGGTAGTAGTGGAAGTAAGTTGGGGAACAAACTTTTCCTTTTCTTCCTTAAGGGGTTGTATAGCTGTCCTTAAAATACAAAACTAAACATCAAGAAATAACTTGTTTTAGAAGCTAGTTAACTCACCGATTTTTGCCCTAACATCTTTGTTAGGGACTGGTGATGGAGAAAATCTTGTAATTGGTTGTAGTCATGGAAAGCTACACTTTAAACATTGGTTTGCTCAAGACAAGCATTCTGGCTCTTCAGATAGCTTGAAAACTAATATTCAAACATTTCCACCTACCTAAGGGGCTGCGGGAAGGTGCAATGCTGCTAGTGGAAGGAGACAAAGCGACCTTGCAAGGAGTGACAGGAGCACGGCTGTTTCTGAGGTAAATGCTTCATTTGAATTTGATGGAATAGGTCTCCTCCTTCAGCTAGAAGGGAAAACAAGACTGCTACTAGACTACTGGCAGTTATTGTCACCCATGTCAGAGGCTACCTAATTCCATGCTTCCATTTCTCTTGAGGGAAAATAGGAATTCTGCTTTATGCTCCAAGGTAGGGGGGAATATGACAGTACTGTGAGGGAAGACTGACTTATCCCAGGCAGTGCTGGGGCACTACATCCATTAGTGTTATTTACTGAGCTGTAGCTACTGTTCACAGAATGGCTCATGCAGTCAGCCTGTGCAGTGCTACTGAAGACTAGGGGAATGCCACTTTGACCCTCATTTGTCAAACTCTAGGACCAGGGAAATAGTTTTTTTAGTCCTACAACTACTACTGTGAAATCTGTGCATATAATTCTATGCCCATGATGCTGGGAATAAAAGGAGTCAAGACTCTGCTAGGCATGGAGTGAGGATGCCTTGTTCTGCTGCTGCCAGGAACAGATGGGAGAACAGTAGTCTTAGTTTCTGTTCAAGCTTATGGCATTGTCTGTCTTGGTTACAGGGGTAAGAAACCAACTGAACACGAACCTGGAGCAGATTTCAGCTTCCTCCTGACTGACAGAGATCTCCAAAGGCTGTAGCCCTGCCTGCACTGCAGCAAAAGGCGGCACCTGAGAAGACAAGGGGGAGCAAGGGAAGAGGTACACCTAGTCCCAGGATGGGGGCAGAGGCTTCACTTGATAAATAAAGATCTTAAGTATGCAGTAGTGGGCTCTTTTCTTCCCTACCCTTCTCAGATATGCCCCTCTCCACCCCACAAATGGGTATAACTTACATTACCGTACTGAAGTAATCACAGCTATTCTTAGTTTGAAAGGATCTGTGCCGTCATGTCTCCACTTTAACTCCTCTCCCACTAAAATCATTCCTTAACACAATTAAGTCAGAACATGGAGTCCATTGTTCCTGGTGCCTAGCTTTACCTGCATAATGAAAAAACTGTTCATTTAGTGGACTGTCACACTTGTGCATTCAATTATTTTTATTTGCTTCAGACCCATGTTAGATATATACAAAGCTAGGTATGTACAAAAGTGTGCATCTTAAAAATTGTTAGGTTACAAACTTGCAAATCCTAGAAAAGTGCAAAATTTTAAAACATCTTCCATCATGCTGTACAGAAAAAATCCATCATTAGCCAATATACACACTCTTAAAACATACTGATCATAACAATAAGACATACAGTATACACTTAAAGCACCCAGAAGGGAAAAAGATATTGCACAGAAGACTTAACAGGTTCATTACAGTGCCTGAAGGCTTATCTTTGAAACTGGATATATTCACCACTCCTCAGACCTAACATTTAGCTCTTTAAAGAAAGGCATTTTTTGGCATTTAGAAATCCATTTGTAATCACATAACTGCACAATTTGTAAAGTTACCAGAGGATATGATTAAGTGTTGCTATAAGTAAGGCCTTTATTTCCCCCACCCTCACTAAGCTTTAGTGATTTAAACAAATGCTGAAGCAAGTTCAAGTGTCTTGTTCACCCAACTTCATCAAGAACACCACGTAGCAGCAGTTTCCAACAAAAGCCTGACCAAAAGGGAGATAATTCTTAAAAGCAGCATTTTCTCCACTCTTAGATGAGGCTGCTCCTACATAGCTAAGTGTTGAATTGGAACACAGATAGCAAGTGGTCCTTGAAATGTTTTTTCTCATGGCTTTAAGTAACAGCCATAGCCATTTAGGACTAAAGCAATATGGTTGGGTGCATGAGTAAATTAATTTTAAACAGCTGTTTTGAGGCAAAAAATATGGCTCCCTCAAGAGTAAATACTGACTAGATACATTAAATAAATGAGTGTTCTCTAAGTTACACCTATGATAAATATGGCTGGATGTTTCATATACATCTAAAGACACCTTAGCAGCTTTAAACCATAACCTAGGTGCTTCTAGGAGAGAAAATGTGTTAAGAAGTTGTGTTTGCACCAAGTCTAATCACAGATGTACACCCAGGAAACACTTGCCAAGTTTTACCAGCAAAATGCGCACACAACTGGAAAACTCTCTTCTGCAAAAACCAATGAAACAGCTATTCTACTTGAGTCATTTGGGTAAGTAGCAATTAAAAGATGACAAAAAAACAAAACACCATTTTTCTTCCAGACATGCAGAGCAAAAGGAGGTGAACTAAAATTCCACAAATGATATTTCTGATCAAACACTAGAAATGGTTCCTTACAGACAGGGTGTTTAAGACTGTAGGCCTGGCTTCTGGCAGTAGTAAAAACAGCACTTGACTCAAAGGTAACCTGTGCAGAGCAGGCTGTGCTGCCACCGGAGGCATTTCTGCATTCAGGTAATCTGATGACTATGCTAGTGAAGCAGTGGACAAGAGCATTTTATTACTTAGCTTTATTGACTGCAGTAGCTTTAAAAAAAAATCTTTTTTAGGATGTGCTAACAAGAGTATTAGAAATAAATGAATTTAGCTCCTCAGGATGGAAGGGAAGACATCATCCTAACACTTCAGTTGAGTCTGACATTGGCACAAAGGAATCCACACACACGAGTGCAAAAAAACTATTACTTTTCCCAGAAGAGAAAGTGTATCTTGCAACACTGACTGGATCTCTGCAGTCACAGATAAATAAATGTACACAATTTTAAAGCAATGTAAATGAATACTATCTGTTATTGGACACCCTTTTCACCAACACCCTTGTACTTACAGGCTGTCACCAGCTTCCTACAGCACCACCTACGACTCTGCATTCTTCAAAAATCGATGTTCAAACTAAAAACAGTCTGCACAAGAGTAGCACTTTGTGGCCTATGCCATCTGAGAAATATATCTTTTCTCATCTATAATCTTATATTCTATAATATTTGCTTTGTGGAGGTTTTGCTAATACATGCAAACTAGCCCAGAGAAAGTGTGCATCTGTACTAGTTCTTACTGTAACTTTCACAAGCACCTGACCACTCCTAAAAAGTATCAGCCCTAAAAGCTACAGGGCTTTTCAACCAAAAAGCATGAGGAGCCTATTCTAGAAAGCACCCAGGCATATGCTTAAATTCCCCAAATTAAGTATCTCCTTAGTGCTTTCATCTAACAGTATTTATTAGGTCAGACCTTAGGTTCACATAAGAATACTTATCTAATTTTTTTATTATTATTATTTGAAAGAAAAAATATATATATTCACAGTCTCTAGCCTTGGCAGCTGACACAGTCAGAAGGTGCCTTTACCCATGGAAGAGGTGCCCTCAGGGGACTGTACAGAGCAGCAGCCTCCAGCGAGTCTCCGTTTAGGCATTCAGGCAGGCTGGTGGCTTCTCTCCCCAGCTTTAAAGCTCCCCACTGTACTGTAATCCACAGATAAACACTCTCAATTCAATACAATGCATACACGGTACAGATGTTTAAGTGATTGGTTGCTATATATTCTCTATCCAATATGACGTAACAAAAATCACCAGGAGGGACTTGGAAGGGAAGCGAGGAGGAAGGAGGTCTAGGAGAGTCAGGAACAGAGCTCCCACCAAGCCAGGGGGGATTGAACAGCTACTGTGCATTGCAAAGCAAAATAAATTCATTCCTGCAAGCATCTTAAGGTGAACTGATGTAGGACCACTACCAGTACCATAAAGGATTTTTACAGAAGCATAGCTCTTTGCATTTTCTTCTAAGGACACAAAGTAGATCTTTAAAGAAAATCTTTATAAAATGGCCAATTCTACAGACTATTTAAAGCCTGTAAAGACAATGATACATCTCTTTTGCAGTAACATGTACAGTCTAAGGTAAGTTAGGGGGAGAGGGGGCAGGCTTGCTTGTATCAAGGTTGCCAAATTCAAAACAATCTGTAGTTATTTTTTAAAACAAACAAGCTTCCTAAAATGCAATTTCCACAAAATGCATTAACCAATGAGAGGAATACTGGTTGTCTTTAAGATGAGGATTATTATTATTATTTTGTGCTGGTCTTAGTACAATATGCGGATGATGGAAGACATGATTTCTAGACACCCTATTAGATTACAGATTGATACAGTATAATTCACAGAATTCAGATGCCAACTTGAACAGCAAACATTTACCTTTCTGAATGCTGCTACACTACAAAAACCATACAGACTAGATGAGATTCTTGATTATTGATAAAATACCGCTAAAAAAATACCACCAAGCATAACTAAAGATGAAGAGAGGTTTGCCATACATTAATTTGAATTCAAGGAGGTCTTCTCTAAGTATCATCCTTTGGTATACAAGTCCTAACTGTGCCGGTCAATACAGCTAACTGCTTGATCTAGTTTATATACAGACATGTAAAGGAAGTCAGTTTTCAGTTTCTTTCAGATACATATACTTACACTGTTACTTAGTGTCAAAGAAAGCACATTTTCAGCTTTAATAAAAATCATTACAGGTGTCCATAAGATTAAATGCAAGATAATCCACCATGGTGGTCTTGACTAATGCAGTGTTATGAAACAACTGTGCACTTAAGACTTGTTTATTTTGAATTAATCAGAATTGTTTCATCTCACAGCTTTACTTCTTACATTTAATAAATAAATCTTAGCTCAAGGCAAACATGAATTATTTTACTAATATGCATTGTTCTACTTGAAGAACAGAATGTGGTGGTATCCTAAGCTTTGTTACATTGAGGAAAAGGAAGAAAAAAAACTCAAAGGAAGTCTCTTCACTAATTCCTAGTGCACTGAGTAACAGGCTACAATTCTCCCTATACAGCTCTCTAGAAAATGAGTTTCTTCCTTTTCTTAAAGGAAATAAAAAAGGCAAAATAATCAAGATGACTTGCAAAAAAAAAAAAAAGTTAAAATAGAATTAAGCAAAATACCAACAAATACTTGCACCTACTTAAAGCCTTACTTAAAGCAGGTTTTAGATAAAGGCAAAGCACACACCTTCAAGCCTACAGGGGCTCCTGCCGCAAGGTGCCCAAGCGTGTGACAGCATCTACCCCTCATCCTCAGCTGCAAGAGATAAATGTCACCAGATGCTGCTGTCCTGCACAGAGCACGAAGCAGCTCCAAGCCCGGCTGTCCTTCGCTCCTGGTGCTGCTGCAAGGCATGAACCAGGCTCAAGTCCCAAGAACTGCTCCTATTTAAACCATTCCTAGATGTTTCTGTATACCACCTAATGCTTGGGAAGCACTGAAATGATGACATTCGCACATCAAAACACTTCATCATAAACTCTGGCATCCTGATTATTGCAACTACATTATATTTTATGTAAGCTGACACAGTGTACTCGGTATTCTTGAATATTAAACTTCTACACACATTTACTAATTCCATCTTTGCACGAGCATACCTAAAACCCAAGAGGTTCTTGAACCCATATGTGGACCTCTCCATGCTCCTGCCAACAGGAAACCCACGTTCTGGCCAAACACAACTAAATACTTATCTCCTCCATTTTTACACTTGATTCTCCTAGCCTGAAACATCCTAATTTCTCCCTGCAAATATACACCCTTAACCTCATGTATGCACTGAAAATGGTACATATAAGCACACTTAGAAAAATCCTAGCTCAATGCCCCAACAAGATCACTTTTTGACTTCCTGCTTCACAACAATCAGCCGGTCAGAGCTGGAACCTTTCTGAAGTGCTCTCCAAAGACCTCCTCAGAAACCGCTTCTTTGGGAAAAAGCAAAGCACAAACCTGCTGCACATCTCCACACACACACTTAACACTTCAGCATATTTTTAGTACTGTTATTGGATAAATAGTCAATTATAAATAGTTGGTATTTTTCACTTAGGCCCTCCCTTTTTTACAGTTTATTTGAAAATATAGAATACGTGCGTGTGCACACATGTGTGTCTATGTGTGTGTACACAGAGTCTGAAAAACACACCACTTAAATTTTTCGAAATTACAAATTGTCTTGACAAGTGCCTCTGCCTCAATGCTTCTGATGTTCTCCTACCTTTCCAGATGATCCAGACAGCCACAGGGACTAGCTAGAATATTGCAGCTATGCATAGACCCACTTCTTATTAGTGTAGTTCATCATTTCATTTCCTCAAGTTACATAGTATGTTTCTGTTTGCTTGCTGTTGTTCTTTTTTTGTTTGTTTTTACAGAACACACAATCATTAAGGAGAACTTTTTGCAGTTAAAGAAATTGTGGAGAAAGTTGTAACGGATTAACAGAGTTCAAAGATTACCCTGAAGGGGCTGAGGGGCAGAGGTATTACTATTTCTACAGACTTCTTAAATATTGTGTTAAAGCTAATGAAATGAAATTATGCATAATGGAATTCCTCAGGTAGTTCAATAGCTCCCCAGCCACAGGGAATATCTGGTAACATTTATAGAAAATACAACACATACTCATTTCCATAAATAAATAATAATAATAATAAAAAAGCAATGGCAGAAGGGAGAAAGGGGTAGTTCAAAGGAAACATCACTTATAGCTCTGCTTTATACTCTCCTTATCCCGAAAGACGCAAGGAGAATAGTATCCTCTTTCAGTACACATACATACATATAAATACATATATTACACGCACACAACCTCACACTTTGATACATTTTCCCTTTAGCACCAGACTTTCCCGACAATAGAGGACTTATTTCAAACATTAACATTTACTTCACAAAATGCCAGAACAACAGGAAAACATGCACTCTCCTATCACATATCTCTAAAACAAAACCACTCACTAATGTCTTCTCCAAGAACAGCATCCAGTCCATAACTACTCTGCTGTGTAGAATACATGCAAGGATCCATTATTTTCCTCTTCCAGGTATTAAACATACATTGCCAAGGGATCTATTATCTGTTTTCCTGCTTGCTTTCCAGAAACAGAAATATAGCTAACTACCAATTTGGTGAATTCCAACCAAAGAAACAACCAGGTGCTCTTTATTTAAAGTGAGCTGTATGTAATGTTGTTCAAGTGGAAATCTGTTACATTTTTTTTTTGCACAAGAGTTGCCTTACTAATGAAACAGAATCTTTAACCAACGTGGATACTTGATTATTTCCTCTATATTTCTTATTTCTAAATGATCCTAAAATATATTAAAGGATTTCTTAGTGTGTCTTAGTCTACTTAATAATATAAATAGTTTTCAGCAGCAAGTATTTCCCACCTCCTTCAACTCCTCTGAAGTTTTTAATTTTCTGATCAAGTAGTGCAACACAGATGCTCCTTGCAGAACAGCCTAAATCTAGAACTAGACAAAAAAATTAAAACATGAAAAAAAATAAAGGACAGCAATAGCCATTTACAGGAATAAGTCACAAGTGGATTGGTCTTTAAAAAAAAAAGAAAAAAATAAACAGAAAAAAATAACACATATATATTGAAAAGGTCATGTCAGCTGTCCCCATTTCAGACCAGCACAACGGATGGAATCTTAGTTTATTGCTGGGGAACTGCAATGTTTTCAAAGCAAAGCCAGATACCTTCCTTGTGATCAAGGAGCATCTGTCCCTATGTGGTTTTAAATCAAATGCTACTTATCTTAAATCAGATCAGCAAGTTTAGGTTTGGAAGTTTGGGGTACTCGGTTTGTTTCCCTGAAACACTGTTTTAGCAGCTATTTAGAGAGGATTCTGCTGTGCCCAACTCAACAAGGCTAAGTATGCAAGCAAGTTAACTTGCATGGGTATGTATGGAAATTACTGTACCTCTACCATAGCTTCATCTTCAACAGATCGTTAAGAATCAACCCCCTGAAAGTTGGAGATATGCTTAAAGTGACAAAAAGATTAAGCATTTTTCTGGAATCCATGAGAGACGGTGGAAGCAGCAGTCACTTGGGATCTTGAGTGTTATATTCAGTCTCTCCTGATGAGATCTGGCTGAGCCGTTTGCTTGATCCCCACAGCTTTCGGGAAAGCTGACCTGAGCGCATCTGTTTAAAGTAATCCAGAGAAACAAAAGGAGGGGGAAGGGATAAGGCGGATAAATTAAAAAGGAACTTCAGACACGGATTCTGGTGAAGCGCAAACACTAAAAGGTACTGCATAAACAAAATTATATCAACACAAAATACTTAAAAACAAATAAACAAAAAGTTACACTTTGGGATGATTCTTGGGATTGACACAAAACAACACACAAAACACTAATCTCTGTCTTTTCAGATTTTGAACAGTTAAAGGGATATTGTCAAGTAATGGAGACTTAATGCTTAACCTACTTTAAATGGCTTAGAAATAGACTCTAGTTTAGATTGCACTTTTGTTAGAAAGGAAACAGAAGAGCAGAATGTCAAATAAAAATAAACCAAATGGGTAGAAATGGCATTTCAAATAATAATTGCTAGAACTGAAAAAGGAGAGAATTGAAATGAATCCTTGGCAATTTTCTTAAAGTGATGGAATATTGCAGGGCAGCGAAGGCAGGAAGAAGGAAAGGGAGAAAGGAGAGCTCCTGGTATACAACCTTCCAAAGATCCTGCATGGAGTACTCTATGCAAAATTTAAATCAGAAATAATTCATACCAAATATTCCATAAGTAAAGACAGATTACAAGCAATCAGAGGCTATATTAAATCTGGCATCTGCAGACTGACCTCAGTTTGTAAAAACCTCTTTTAAATTAACTCCTTAAAGACACAGATTATGACTGGCCAGTAGTCTGCCAGCTGCTTAGGATATAAAACCTCTAATGGGTTACTAAACAAGATGCATGTCTTAACAGCACACACTTCAGAAAAAAAAGCACCTTTCCAACAGTTAAATACTACAAAGGAGTTTAACTAGACCATCAGAGCAGCAGTGTTGTAGGAAAGGCACCGTGCTGAAAGGGTTCTTCACTACCACATGATGACCCCACAGCCTTCTGTAACATCCCAAACAGCCAGGTAATTTTTAAAACACAAAAGCATTTGTTATATTTCATTTCGGACCATACTGTCAATGCAGAAAGACTAGAGGCCAACCTTAATACCAAGCAGCATTTCATTTTGTGCTTTTAGAAGGTCCCGTTAAGGGTTAGTATTACTAAAAGCTGGAAATACAGCTGTGTATACTTTTGCATGAAGAATTTAAAGTTTAATAATTTATATATTCTTTCCAAAATAACTACATAAATAGTCCCCCCACTTTATAAATATAATGATTCATGTCATAATAGAAAACTGGAAAATACAGGATTGTTTCTCGCTCTTAAGATAGCTGCTTTAAATTTATTTACATGGATAGTGATCTTGCAGGTCATCTGAATTATAAGCAGAAAATACTGGGAAAAAAGCTGTTTGAAAGTCTCTACAACCATAAAAGGAACCCAGTAGTCATTGAAACTGCACCTGCTTCAGAATTAGAAAAATAGATGTAATTAGAAACTGAAAGAAAACAAAAAAGCCTGCAGGCTAATGAGATACATACATTTCAGCCTTTTCTCAGGTCTAAGAAAGAAGTGACAGTGACTAAAACTGTCATTACAAAGATGTGTTTAACCACATTTTAAGTAGCTCTTCATCAATTCTACAATAGGAAAAAGCTGTCCAAGCGGACAAGTTGGTGGAAACTCTCCCCATCAGCTGCAAGATCAAACTATCATGCTCAGAAGCACGTTTCAAACATTCAGCCGTGCCTTTTCTCCCTGCAATATTTTTAAATAACAAACACACCATTTTAACAATTAGATTACAAAACTAAGTCAACACAGACTTTTCTGATATGTGCTGAAGATCACGTAGAAGTAATAATCCTAATTCCAAGTAAATACTGCAGCACAATGGAAGCTGAGTTATGAAGAGAGGCAAGCTAAAGCTAACTCAAGCACTCTGACAGTCATGACAAGAAGTACTTAAAGCAAAACCTGTTTTGTGCAAGAAAACACAGGCATAGCTATTTGACAGATGGATGCTCTGTATGTGATACTGCATATGCAGTATCAACAAGTTTATATTCACCATATGGAGCATAGAGCATATTGCGAAACTACAAAAATAATTCTTTGTGCATTTACAATTGGAGATTCTTAACAGAAGTAATTTTTCCCCCCCCAATTTTAGTCAATGCAAATTAAAAGGCATCTGACGGAAACCGTAGAAAGGAAATAAAGTAGCTTATTCTTTTGCTTCCGATTTTCTTCTGGAAAAATATTTCCTCAAGTAGTGGCTGACAACACTAACATGTTCAGAAAAGGTTAGCTACTATGATTTTGCTTATTCAGATGTTGGTAATAAAAGCCTGGAGGTTAGTCCAACCGAGTTTCCCATCTCCAATCCCTACAGACCTTTGATTCTTACTAAGAAATCTCAGTAGAGCAGTCTCAAAAGTTATTTCTTCCCCACCGAAAACTGAAACTTGCTCTTAAATTTGCCCTGCCATAGAGGAGACCTCTTGCTCAACTGGAAAGCAGAAATAATTGAATTTCCCACTGTTCGGTAGAGAAAGTTCTTGATGGTGGGTTTTACCTCTGCTGGTTTGCCAACACCAACGATAATCAACTTGCCATCCTCCAAGCCAACAAGGATGTGGCTGTACTCTTTGGTGACAGAAATGCAATGAATTGGTAGCCGCATGGCTAAGGGGGAGATGATGAGATTCAGGCTGAAATGAACAAAAAGCACAAAGTATGTTACATATTTATTTGTACATACTGCAAAGAATCACATCGCATTTGAAATTATTATCTACAGAATACATTATAAAAAATAGTTTCTCAAGCATCTAGTTCACAATTTTCATTACTGGGAACTCCTAAGGAAAGACCAAATGACATCCCAGAGTAGAGCTCCAATAACAAGGATGAGTATAGATAGGTAGAACAGTAAATTAAGACATTTTCTCTGAGCAGCACCAACATCACTCCTACAATTGCCTTGAAACAAAGACCATTCTCATGGTCTTCCCTTAAGACCATTCTGAAGGGCAGTGAAGTTGTACAGAGAGTAAGAATAAGCAGAATTCAAAGTCAAATTCAGAACCACATGAGAAATACATTCCCTCAGATGCTGTGCTCCCAGTGACATGGGGACAATCACAGACACATCTTTCTAAATTCTGTCAGTTTCAGCCCATAATCAGGGTAAACGGCTGTAAGAAAAGGGCCATGTTTGACCTCATCACCCCATCAATATGATTTTCCAAAATTTTCCAGCAAAGTAGAATAAATAAAACTATTGCTACCACCTGCATCATCATCACTGGAATAAGAATGGAAGTTATGGGCTCCATAAGTTCCATGTAACATAGCAATTTATAAAGGAATCTTTGTATTTGCATCTCGGTAATAAACTACTGATGCTGGTACATTACCTGTAGAGATCACGTATGGAAAGGAATCCCTGCAAGCTGCCCATCACAATATGCTCACCAGTCACACACATATCAGATACTTCCTCCTTCAGAGTCTCAGAACACAGATACTTTCCATTGACCGAGTAGAGATGTAAGGCGTTCTTATCCTGAAGAGATGAAAAATAAGGGTCATGGAAGATGGATTGGATTAGAAATGTATTACTGCACCTTCAGCTCACTAGCAGGAATCAACTTGTGCAGTAATCAAACAATATTCCTGTAAGCAGTTTGCTTGTTGAATGATACAAGGGAACTGAGCCCACACCCTATATACAGTGTACATTGTATGAACACCTACTTAAAATTTTCCTCTTTATTTTTTGTTACACAGCAACTTTCTACCTGTTCATCTGATCAATTCAAAATTTTCAAGAAACATTAAGGTATTAATGGTCAGGTTACTATTCCTTTTCTGAGAGGTTTTGCTATGGAAGAGCCCCATCTTACCTTTAACCCTTCTAGAAAGTGAAAGGCAGAAGGAAACACCTATTTCACAAAGCTGCAGGTAGAAGCACCTTTCGGACACAGCAATGAATTCCTGACAGATTAGAGAACCAGTCAACAGGACCATCTTAATATTTTCCAGCTTGACAACACCACAGTCTCATCCTTCCCTATCGTCACAATGTAGCCAGAATATCTACACCCAGTAAACTCGTCTTTCAGACAATTTTCAACGCTCATAAAATTGAGCTTTTGTCATTTATATCAGAACAACTACATAGTCACTCTTACAGTAGGCTGACCAAGTTATACCAGGAACCCTAAAGCCTGCAGCTTTTCCAACCCAAAGCCAAGAAACATTAGTGCAGTTCTGGGCATCTAGCACCCAAAATTAGGAGCTCTCTATTATTTCTGTGAGTATTTCTGTGGAAATACAGGATGTCTCCAATTTTTATCTCTCCATCAAATTTCACTAAAATTAGCTAGTGAATTAAGACAAGGAAACATACAAAGCAGATATGGACAGTCAAAACCCTCATGTCTTTAGGAAATCAGGATAAAATTAAACATTTTTGTGATTAAAGTCTTCAGCAAAACAAAGATATTCCATGAATTTAAATACCTTAAGAGTGGTCTTTCCTTCTATGCTGGTGTGGACAACTATATGACCTTCCCACGACACAGCCAGGTTGGGAATATTCAGCAGGAGAGAGCTCTCACATGGGGGCCGCAAAGTCCTCATGTACTGACCCTTCCGAACAGTGCGGATAATAACAGTGCCATCCTGCAGAGACCAAGTGTAGGTGCTGTTATTCAGCCACAACCTCTGAAGTAAGTTACAGCAACATATGGAAAGAATATTAAAAAGAAAAAGTGATACCCAGGGAGTATTGTAAAAGCATTTAAATCCTGAATTGGGGATTGGGATTCTTCACAAAGAAATCTTTCCTTCAGGGCCTCATAATATAGGCATATAAACAAACAAGCAAGCACAAATAAGAGCAGAATGGGAGGCAGCAAGTAGCCATTTCACACATCACAGGAGATGAGAGTATCGAAATGCAGCAGAAGGTCAATATTAGGCCAGCATTGTGCAGCAAAGTAGAGCAGGAGTAAGCTGTGAAGAGCCTTCAAGGATAAGCAATCAGGAAAGTTCTGTCACAGAATTATTTCTATGAGAAGTTTAATGAGCTTCAAATAAGTCTGCACACTTAAAGCTCATCTGTCCAAAAGCAGCACAACATGGTAGCCAAGACCTATGTTGTGTAGAGTATAGTTTGAGACGGACCGACTTAAGCATGCAGCAAAGGAGATGGTACTTGTCATCATCTCGATGTACAAGGCTGAAGAAGAAATTGGGAAAAGGTCACGTTTTGGTATCACAGTTAATCAACTCTAAATATGTTCTAGAATTTAAGGACAGAAGAATCAAAAGAGGGGAGAGCATGAAGATGCTTACCTTGGATCCTGACACTGCCATGTCCAGCTCAGTGCTGATGCCAACACTCGAAACTTCGTCAGTGTGCCCATAGAGGATCTGTAAGGGCTTAGGTGCCAGGCCTACGGGCACTCCTCCCTGAGAGTAACAAAAAGTGCAATGACACATTCTCTTGCAGCTGAAGGACAAAAAAAATCATTTCTGGTATCTTCATTATCACTGGTTTGAGATGTATATTTGACACAGACCAGAACCAAAGTGACGACTCACCCATTCCAATTTCAATTTCCTGCCTTTTGTCAGCAGCCCTATTTACTGAAATCAGAAGAATGAACGAATGTGCAATTACTACATGGAAAGAGGGCTGCTCAGCTGAGGTGTTTCTATCCTTGTGCACGAGCAGGTGTGCAAGTATCACAGGGAGCATTCCTAACAGGAGGGGTTCACGGACTCATTTTTCCCTTCCTTGTGTATTTGACTTGTTCCGTTCCTGCTCTTTACCATGAAATTGAGCATTACCTTCATATTAAAACTCAAAGAATCTAAAAAGTATTTTGCTTAAAATTACAGCAACTTTTCCCTTATCTAAGAAAGGATAGAGAAACAATTTCTCTGAACGATTATCACTTGGATGAGATACAATGGGAAGTCTGAAATAATTATCATAGAAAAATGTGAGGCATTTGCCTACAAAACAGCAGGGTATCCAAAAGATGTAGAAGAACTTTTCTTCCAGCAAGTAGACTGCGGGGACATATAATCTCATTCTTTAACCAATTTTAAGGCAAGCCCTGTGCTTCAAGGGAAGGTGTGCTGAATTGCTCTGCAGAGAACACTACTCTGGTTTGTGTGATAGGGATTTGAGTGCCAATCAAGTTCTGAAGAGCTGAAGCACACAGGAGCGCAGAACGTGTCAGAATATGGAGCTGGGAAAAAGGTGACAATGGAACAGAAGCAGCAACGTGCGGGACATTGCTGCCATTACATAAGGACCAAGATTAAAAATTTCCAAGAATTTACGAATATGTACAACAAAAATATTATATATCCATTATGCAAATAAAAACCTAGAATCAAAATCCTAGCAAAAAGCAACTCCTATCTAAACAGGAATAAAAATTTCCAATGTTTATGCTCATCTAAGATCAAAAACACCAGTCTGAGGTCCAGGACTTGGCCTTTCTAACCGCACACCTTTGGCACAATGCACAGCACGTCTTGAAAGGACTACACACACTCTTATCATACAGACAACACTCTTACCATATGGACAACTCAGTGACAGGTTTTTCACAGCATGCTTCCATAAAACACACAGTTTTCTAGCACTGCAGTGGCTTCACATGCTTATTTTAGCACAGGGATAAGGGCAAGGTAACCTGAGCATATGCACTATCCGTAAGACATGACAGAAATCACCCCCCTCCAATTAATGTTATTTGTACCTGCATCATGCAGCAATCAGAAATTAACATTTACAGCATACAAGAGGCCTCAGATCTTGTGGATTTAAAGACACACATGCATCACAGCCACTTCCACTGTGTGCAAGACCAAAATTCCATTATAAACTCAGGTAAAAGATCAACGGTTTTACTAATTCCAGACTGGTAAGTACATCAGTACTTCCCACAGAGCAAAAGCAATGCCAAAATACAGCCACTAGAGTGAGCAGTGGGTTACAAATGTAAAAACCTGTAACTATAAATAGTGCTCCAATTAATTTTGCTCTGCAGATTTAAGCAAATGTCTCTTCTTCTAGTATCCTATTTGGAGGAGGATAATATTTGCCTATTGTGAAAATAACCTGTAAAATCATTTACTATGCCCTTAAAAATACAGAAAGGTAACCTCAAAATAGCTTCATAGCAACTAATGGGCACAGTGAATATTGCAAACACAGATGACAAACAGCCTAGTAAAATTACTGATCTAAGCACTTCTAATGGACCTTGCAAATCTGAAAGAAAATAAAACATCATAAAAAAAGTCATTATAACAAAACTATATTCAGAAACTGCTTCTCATAGGGCACCTAAATAACTCACCTGCTGAACTATTTGCCATATCATGCAGGTAGTATCTCTGGAGCCTGAAATTAGATGGATTCCACAGTAATCTATTGCCAAGCAGGTCACAATATCTAGATAAAGGAAGGATAATGTCAGATACGTAAGACTAGCTTACACCAGAATGACTATATAAGCAATATGTCAACAGTATATCTGGATTTGCAGTTAGCACAAGAACTTCTGCTACAACAACCACCAATGAGACTTTTACTAAGCAATGAAATCATATACCCACATGTAACAACCTAACTTAATCGCCTTAAATACCTTAAAAAAAAAAAAAAAAAATTCCAACCTTATTTGGAAAGTGGATTGAACACTCACTAAAGTGACTAAAAGCCACACTCCAAAGCCTTCATTCAGTTGTTCCTCTGTCCTTATGTTGCCTTTCTTTTATGACTGCTGTACCTGCTCAGATGCACTGGCTATAACTCTTTCCAAAAGACCAATCAAATATCAAGGTATACACCAAGATTCACATACAACCTTCATTGCAGAATATAAACAAACAGGGCTACTAACCCATGTGTCTGATGTGCTGCCCAACCAGCTTGCCTTTTGTAAGAGATGTTACTCTGATGCTATTATCCCAGTGTCCTCCACTAAACAGCAATTTTGCATCATGGGATACTGCAAACAACTTAGAAGTGATCTCCAGTCCCGGTGCAAAAGGACCACCTACGTTGCGCTGGGTTCTGCAGGCAAATGACGAACAGTTAAGACTCACCTTAGTGCACATCAGCATACTTTGCACTTCCTACATCCTTAAAAATTAGTGAGAAACATTAATTAGAAAAGAGCCTATACCTAGAAAAAACAAGAGGTGAAATCCCACTCCCTTAATAACTATAGAAAACTCACACTCAGCAGGGGAAGCAATATTGCACTGTAGATCTTTTCTATCTTTTACATTATTTGAGTTCATGTGGATAATTCACATCACTAGTAAACATTATAATATTAAAGAAACAAAAAAGGAAACTTCAGAGAAGCAAGGAAAAGAAACTACCACATACACCTACACTATAGCATAAACAAGTACAGAGACTGCACACCTCAGATTTCAAGATGGGTTTGTGTGATTCATAACTTAAAAAAAAAACAGTTTTAGTAGTTTTAAGAATTATGAATCTTAAAATACCACTTACGGCATTTTTACTGGAACAGTGCTACAGATTAAATATAGTATTGAGTATCACACTTGACTGAAAAGGCAGCCACTCAAAACAGGACAATTCACTGTTTACTGAACATGCATGGTATTTTGTTCCTGTAGACACATTCAGCTGCGTTTTTCCTCATTGTTTGCTTACTTTGGATTTGTCACTGTGGTATCTCTGATGAATGTAAAATAGTTGGAGATATTTTTGTCATAAGGTAGCCAACCATGGGTTCCAATAAGGCAATTCAGACTTGCTGTTACCTGAAAAAGTTTGATAGAAAATAAAAACAAATAAAGCAAAAAAAACACACCAGTGAAACCCAGAGGCTTATTCTGCTTGTTTTTCCTAATAAAGACGCTTGCATAAACACCAGATGCTTGAGGAAAAAGAAGAAAACTAAACTCCCCCAAAACACATGCACAAAAAAAATTCAGCTCAGGTGACATGTTCAACAGGGATGTATCAAAGAAAAGCACATGAGTTTCCTTTACTTACTGTTTTTTTATTAATTATGCAGCTCCAACATACATATGTACATATAACAATATTTTTGCTTAATTTAAGCCATATGGACATCAGTCATACTACTGGTGCCTGTATTAAACACCGCAAAATTAATTTTAGAGGTAAAGGCTTATATAACATATATAAGCCAAGTTCAGACATGGCATAGGATAAGATGTGTGTTGGAAAGCAACCAAAAATCTACCAGTATAACACAGTCTTCCTTTAAAACTAGGTTGCACTGCACTAGAAAATCAATTGCTACTATGGAATCAGACTGAATGGGCAACTTGCAATAAAGCTCACCACAACATACACTGACATTTCACCAACAGCTAAGTGCCATTCAACAAGTCAGTCTTGTCAGCCTTCAGAAAATAGATATTTAACTTAAAATGGACTTCTTATAAATAGAAGAAACACATTTGAAGGCAAACGGCTAGCAACAGCTTCTCTAACCTTTGCAAGAAGAAAAAAACCCACATCATTGTCTCCTGTCACCAGGAATGGTGCTGACATACACAACTCACCAGGATCTCTGGGCTTCCCTGAGACATAAAAGAACGTGACTGATTCCTCGGGACGACTGCTTTGACAATGGGAACACCATCACTGATGCCCTGGAAGAAAGGGCATAGTTTGAGTCTGATGATATTCAAGAGCTAAAGGACAAGCATAGAACCTGCAAAAAGCATGACCAAAGTCTCCAAAGACCTCTTAAGGACTTTCAGACGCAGGTACACATGTTTAATTCTGTCACAAATATCAGAAATAAAACATAACTCAGCCCCAAATCAGAGAGTTTAGGTACTGAATTCAGTAAGTCCTGAAATATTATGAGGGATATTTTTAGCATTCACAGCATAGTGAAAGGGCCAGCAGTTATAAATTGATGGCATTCAACCTCTGTAAAGCAAACTAAAATGATAAAGCTCATATTATACACTACATTTGAAAATATTTTCCTCAAATAGCAAGTTTTACTTCCATGTAGGTTATGATCTTTTGTTTCAGATTAGACTTCAAACACTTACCTCTATAAAGAAGGACTTCAGTTCAGTGAGGTGATGGAAGAGATTCAGGGTAGAGGTATCACTTCTGGTCAGTCTCTGCACTACCTCTTCTGCAGACAGTCTTTGAGGATGGGGCTCCTAGGATGCAACATTTAAAGGGATATCAGCTTAGACAATCTTTGATCAATTTAAGACACACGTAGTAATCTCACTGACAACCAATAGGAAGTAGATTCTTCCTTAAACATCTGATTTGCTTTTGGAATAGAAATTTCCTTCTTTGGAAAATGCTATGTCGCATTGCCATCAGTACGATCTTTGTAAGTGCTGATATAGTAAAGGATTCACTTTTCTAAAGCTCCAAACATTATCATCTTTTCATTTTTTGCTACAGGCCCTTGATAACTCAGTTGGATTTAATGGCATAGGTCTGATTGATAAGGAACAAACAGCATTACCTTTAGCAGCTGACAGGGAGTTTGCCCAAAATTATTTATCATTCCTTCTAAAGCTTTCCTTTCTTTCTCATCTGTTAAAGCATCCAAATCCACAGCGCCTATATCAAAACCAGAATGATGGAGGGAAAGGGAAAAAAAATACACACAATTAACACAATTTACTGAGAAAAGAGACTGCAAACAAATATACAGGGAGAAAAAAAAACTTTTTTCTGCCCTTTCACCCATCGAAGTCTCTAAACAGTGCATCCATATAAAACATGATCATGTGATAACTGATTCAATGAGTCACATCCAAAAACCACCCAAAATCCACTGTTGGGACTAATGGACTTGAAATTTTCCATGCTAGGTGTATCTATATATGTATACATATAATACATACATTTGTGTGAGTTTTAGATATAAAAAAATGGCCCTCCATGGAAAAATCAAATCTTTTCTGGCTAACACTGCAAACCCCTGACTGATAGCAATGCCCAAATTGCTCGTACCTTCATAAGTACAGTAATAGAAGACATTGAGCGCCTCCACGGCAGCTGGGCCCCTCTGCTTGTACCCAAAAATCAAGTCAATCCATTCATGCAGATGAGCAGAAACATACTCTGATTCCTAGAGGAAAAGTAACTCTTTTAAGGACATAAAAACACTGCGCTTTCCTAGAAGTATAGATAATGTTACACAAGAGATTGAGTTCCTAAGCTAAGAGTATGCACAAATCAAATATACACCAACATATGGAGCAGAAGTCTAAGAATATGCATGTGTGTCAAGGGCAGAAAGTGCAAAGGAAGAGGGGAATTTAACAGAGAGAAGCAGCACACCTGGACATTGAAAAGCAAGGGAAAGTAAACTGCTAGTTACTACCACACAGAACTACAAAAGGCAATAGAAGTNCATGTGTGTCAAGGGCAGAAAATGCAAAGGAAGAGGGGAATTTAACAGAGAGAAGCAGCACACCTGCACATTGAAAAGCAAGGGAAGGTAAACTGCTAGTTACTTACTACCACACAGAACTACAAAAGGTAATAGAAGTGTTATCGCTTAATTCCACCAAATTTCGTTTTTTCTAATGCAGCAATCTTCCAAATTACTCATATTTTCATACTTTTTTTTGAGTGCTTTGTTTATGCATACAGTGCTTTGTCCTGAAAGTTCCTGTGTTACCTGCAACATCCAATACAACCACAACTCTATTTCAAATATAATTGCAGTATTTTACACTTAAATCACAGTGACAACATCTAACTATACGGCTTTTACCATTCCCTCATGCAAAGATTCATGTAGCCAACATCTTACCAGAGCTTTCCTGTGTTTACAAATGAAGTCTTCTGGGGAGTGGGCCCATTTTGGGAGAACAACATCATTCACCAACTCCTTGGATATTTGAAGCTGACCCAGGTTAAAACCTAGCAATTAATTTGGAAATTTTAAAGAGTTACTGCAAAATATTTCAAAAGTTTTAATTACTCAGTAAAGATTAAAAATGTTATTTTCTCAACATAAGGGGCAGATACTGAAAAAATCCCTGTTAATTTTCCTGTAACCCTACTACTGGCATAGGAGACCGAAGTCTACTCCAAATCTCTAAAAATGTTAAATGATAGTTATTCAGAGCATCCAAATAATATAGAAGCTTAAGTCCCAAACTCAAAGTAATATTAATCATTTATGCACCTGTCTAAAAATACATGCATTTGCTTTATTTTATCATAATTAAAAGTCCAAAACTTATTTGTATGCAGTTAGTTTTAGGTTTAAATGACTGTAGAATCAAGGCTTTCAGGATGTCTTAAATCCCAGCAATTTCCCTGGAACAACTCCTTGGTTCTTAAAAATCAAACCAGATCATTGCTAAATACAACCAGGGTCCCACTGAGTTTGAGGCCACTAAGATGATTAAAATACCTTCTACAACAAGCACGTTATAAAACTTAAGTGAGAGCAGTTCCATGGCATTCACAAAAGAGCTGTGACTATTCTTTTTTGGAGAATAAAAGAATTTTTTTTTCACTACATTCCAAGGGCCATTTTACCGTTTTGATTCTCGAGGAACTCTGGGAAGTAGAAGAACTCTGGGATAAGCTCCTTGACGTCGTTGGGGTTGTCCATGAGAGCCTGCCAGGTAGCAGGAATGGAATGGAACTGGCGATCTGCACAGTCAAACCTGCCAGTCAGAAAAGTCAAGTCAGGCTTTGAACATTCTCTTGTTTAAATGACAAGGGAAAGAAACATGCTGCTTAAGTGCTCACAGTATACCTGCCACTCTGAAGCTGGATATGAAGGGTTGTGAAAGGCTCTACCCGAATGAGGTAGTGCATGACACCAGCAGCATTCGAGTAATGTGTTCCATAATGAAACTTGTCAATTATCCCAAGGGGATCCTCGAAGTTCTCATACCTAAAAAGATGAAAATGATAAAGAACATAAAAGTGTAAAGAAAATCTAAATCAAAAAATACAGTAAGATCTATTTAACTTGAGGATTCAAATTCTTGTTCTCCAAGTCCCTAAGCCACAGATTGCAGAAAGACGGAAAACTACAACATATGAAGGAACCTCCTTTGCACATAACAGGTCTTTTCTTCGCTAGGCATTTGCTCTCAACTGGCAAACTAGATGAAGGGCAAGACAGACATGATCTAGCAAGACAACAGCCAAACGATGACATCATCTAAAGCTAAATACTAATTACTAAGATAAATACTTATTACTCCAGGAACTTGAGACGTTTTCCTTCAAGATTGGGAGAAAAAAAAAAAAAAAAAGCTGTGCAGGACTGCCTCAAGATGCAGCTAAGACTGTTAAAATAAATCTCTGCCTACTTTCCTTTTTTGCTGACATACTGTTTCCAGTATTATGCTACCATACAGCTGATAGGGTTTTCAGTGCCACACAGTTAATAGCAAAAGTTTTTGTTACATACTGCCAGTGTTAGGTATACTTCTGTTACATACTTTGCAGTAAGGGATAGCCTTAATCGTTCGAAGAAAGGGAGGCATGTTCAGAGTTTTCTGAAGAAAGCTAGTTTTGGAAAGAGTGACAAGTGCAATCTGGCATGATAGCATGCTCCCTCCTCACACTAGCAAAAGGGAACATTGCATTGATATGTGGGTGTAAGTACCTGTCATTCCTACTAACAAAGGAGCTGCTAGAAGTGGTTGAGCTACAGCTTATTTCAAGATAATAATCTATGCTAAAAAAAGAACTGAAATAGGAATCTGATCAATGCTGCCTTTGAGCAGAAGCAACTCTACTTACTTATCAGCATGATTTCATATTTCCTTATCTTAAGTATGTCTTTTCAAGCTTCTGGACCACTAAATTCAGTGTTTCTACAGTTTTCAGGTCTATCATACTCACATCCGAGAAATAATCCAAAATTTACAACAGAAAATTTTGTTCTTTTCATGCTGTAAGAGTTAATTCTTGTACAGCAAGGAATGAAGAACTAATCTTTGCAAGCCCATCTGTGATAAGACTAGCTTAAAAAAAAGAGAGAAATGTAACTGATGGCTCAGATACATACTTCTCTTTCACAGCCTTAGCGTTCTTTTCATTTACCACCCCAATGGGTTTGGACAGATCTCTAAAGACAGCAGGATTGTTCAGGTCCAGTTCTTCTGAAGTATAATCCCGTAAAATCCAGGGAAACTGGAAAGAAACAAAAGCCACAGGTTCAATTGAGACTAAAGATGCATCTTTCAAAACAGAAAAAAATAAGTAACTTAAGCAACAATTTTTTTTTGTAATTACCACAGGATATTGAGCAAGGTCATTGTAAGTTCGTCCTGCCATTGTGTTCAGCTGAATAAGGTAGTCGAAGTTGGATATTTCTCTATTCACCCATTTCTGAAGGGTAAAGAAAAAGAGATAGAAGTATATCAAAGCTGCTGTTATTGCAAATTATTTGCATTGTTAGTATTCACTGTTTCCTCAAGGATAAAAGCAGAGAGAAGTATTTAAGTGGAGAGAATGTTTTCTGTAATGAAGCCTGTAAACAAAATCAGCAGTTGAAAAAAACAGCATACAAAATTTCAGAGGAAAGACTGAAGACAGAAGTTATCTGATAGTTTGCAGACACCAAAAAGTCAGTATTCCAAGGCCTATTTTTACTATGGAATTTTAAAGTTCTCCTTCAAAAAGCAGTAGAATGCAGCAGACCATTTCTGCTGAAGTCTCCTACCTGCATCAAACCTGAAGCTTTGAAAAGTTCCTGTGGAGATCTAGTCCCAGAAACATTTGGAGAGCGTAATGACAAAATTCGACTGTAAACTTTGTTTCTCACCTGTTAGAGAACAATATGAGAAATATTAGAGATATTAAAGATTGAGGCTGACAAACAAGTAAATAACTGTTCTGCTAATTAAAGTGTGAAATAAAGTGAACATGGTTACTCTTTTTTTTTTTTTTTAAATACCTCTATTTCTTGCAGTATAAAACATTTTGAACTATAAGATAAAGGCAAATACATGTGAAAAAATGCCTTTGTGTGGACACTACAGCGAATAATTATTATTCCCACAAAAATGGGGATATCAGGAAATATTGCTGCTGTTGGAATACGATTACACCAGTTATTTCCTTACAAAGCTATTTCAGAGATTTAGGTGCTTGAAAGAGCCATTTTATATTAGAGGTTCATCAATTGACCTACTAGAATGTAACACAGCCTTTGTTCACACACGTTTCTCCGCACCACAGACACAGGATCATTTATATCACTCATAGAAAATAGAACACAGAAAAAAAACAGTTCTGTAATTCTGTATCATAGAATATAAAAATATAATTTCCAATGTTACGGTAAAATAAATCTTGTTTTATAATTAAGTTTTCTAGAAGATTTAAAAAGACACGTGGACATCAAGAAATTTAGATTACTCACTGATGTAATTTTAGTTGAATATTTTTCCTGCATCTTTTTATTCATACAACAGCAAGAGTCTTGCTTTATTCATCTTTTGAATTACTAGTTTCTAGATGCAAGATAGTTTTTTTGATGCTATTCTTAGTTTCCTCACAATTGCTACATGTAGCAAACATTTTGCTGCTATTACAAAATAATGAAAAACACTAGACTTCGACATCAACAAAGAACTACGATTTGACTTTTGGACTACTAAATCCAGGAAATTTGGAAAACTCATACCTCCTTATTGAAGTTGAGGAAATAGTTGGTTTGATCTGTAAGGAAGATCTCCAAGGCTGACCTCCTCAGGTTGTACCGACGCAAATGTATCTCTCGAATTTGTGAAAGTTGCCATTTGAAATCAAAACCTAGACCTGGAACAGGCACTCTGATTATTGACTCGAAATTTATTAAAAACTTTTTATATACAATATAATTTTCGATCAACCTCGAGTCATCCTCAGAAAAGAGAAATTTCATATATTGTCTGACTTCCCAGTACTTCACATGGAAAACATTATTAACTTCAAATACTGTTCATTCAGCAGAACAATATTTGAACAAACAACAAAAGAAATATTTGAAGGGATGGAGAATTTCTTGTTTTTTCAATTATCAAAGACATTAGAAATGTGTTTTGTTGAAAAAAGTAGGAATCAAATATCACTGGTTTCTTAGTCAAGCTCAAACAGAAGCTTTAAGCACAGAATTCAAGCAGGGCAGCTTCTTAATATATTTATTGGGAAAAACAAACACTGGTTAAATCAGCATAGTTACATTCACTTATTTAACATTCAACTGTTGAATTTGCTTTAAACAGAAATTCACAAACTTATCTCTTCATATTAGTTTAGTAATCAGTCCCATCATCCCTGCCTCCTAAAACAAAAAAAGTCAAGTTCAGCCTACTGAAAACAGAAGGTTGACTTGCACTGAAAAGAAAAAGGTGTTACAAGTCATGCTCACCTTCCTCTTTTTCAATACTGCCATCAAAGAAATAGATGTGCTGGGTAGTGATCTCCAGCCTGCCAGGTATCACATCAATCACTGTAATGAGTTCACAGTCTTCAGACAATACTAGCTTTTCTTTCTGGCTTTGTTCCTCCTTCTCATCCCTACAAAAACACACCGACACACACAGTGTTACAATTTTTTGAAAATTAGACAGACAGCTACTTATCTAAAGGTATCGTTCAGAAAAGAATCAGATTTGAATGCCAAAAAAACATCATTTATTTTACTTCCCTTAGCTGTCATGTATGTTTCAAACTACGCTACCTGACATCATTTTATACCATTGCTATTTCAGTCTCAGACAAGATGGACATGACCTGCTCTGAAGTACAAAATATTGAGGCTCCATTTGCCTTTCTTACTGAAGTGCTGTATCCTTAAATCAATCCTGGTCTACAGCAGAGGTTAACAAGACTACAAATTACTTTCAGAAACATGCGAAATAGAGGTTGATCAAAGGTGACACATCACAAACATTCAGCAAACTTTAAGTTGCAAAAAAATATCAGTACCATCTGGTCGAAGTGCCATGTCTCCACTAGAGTTAGCAGCCCAGAAACACACAACTGTGTGCAACATCATGTACACCCACTCAAGCCTTCTTTTTCATGGAGTTCTTCATATCTTGTTTATGATGATAAACCCACAACAATTCAGCTGTTCAAAACTACTCTAAGGCCCTAGATTGCACCGAGTTAAGGAGAGGCAAAGAAAGTTTTGCATGCTAGTCACTTCAGCAATTGTTTTCCCAATGCTTATCCTCTAGAACAAAAAGAAATTTCAGCTGCTCCATGCTTTACTTACATATTGACACTGACTGCTGTGTCTTCTTCTGGTAGTTCAAGAACATCATCTTCCAAGTCACTCACTTTCACCTGCTTCACCACCTCCAGAAGCAGAGACTCACTAGAAGGCTGTGTCTGGTACACACCTATTGTGATACACATTTTAACTCAGAAAATATTTTGTTACAGCTTCTCTGGAAAGCTGAACTATTCAGTACATCTTTTACTGTTTAATGCTATTTTTATTTGAGTAAGAAGCAACCAGATATTTTAAATACTTTTTGAGGGTAAGCTAAACACTTAGAAAGTACCTTCCAAATTACACCAAAATACATGTCAAATCATATACAAAGGAGGATCACACTAGAACTGGTTATTAATATTTCTAACAGATATTTTGAATAGAATATTTGGTAGCAAACCCCATCTGTTACAGCATATAGGTTTCCTAGAAATAAAAGTTCATTTGTTTTTTCTTCATTTTTGGTTCACAATGAGCAGGTTATTTTTTGGTTTGATATCCAAGATCCTTGACACACTTTCAAAGTGTTCTGTATCTAGGTATTTTAATCTTCAGCTCTAAAATCAGGCTTAAACAAATACAGGCTGCCTACTCTAATCACATTGTTTCCTTTCCTAAACAGGAAAAGATCTTATGCAAGAAAGGTACATGCTTGCAAATTTTTTTAAAAAAAGCTTAAAAACATCCACTCTGATGTAGAAGAGAAAATGAAGTTTACTCCAAAGGAAAATTCTATTTCATATCAAAGCCCTTCACTTATTTGACACATGTTAGTATACCAGAAAAAAAATATATATTTACCAATACCAATGTAAGTATCTATAATAGATAGATTCCTAAATACACAGATATATCAGTAAATACTTGAAAAAAATCCAAGCAAATGCAACACAACTTTACCTAAATTGTCTCTAAGGTCACTAGCATCCTGATGGGAGTTAAAGTTGTAATTTTGCACTAGTTTTAGCCTCATACGTGAATAATTTTCCACATTTGAAAGTTTCCAGTGAACAGGATGCTGTTTCCTAGGAAAACAAAAATATTTACAAAAAAAGTTAAAAGGAGGTAAAGACCCAAGAATAAAGTGATTCCAAGAAATTGTATACTTAAAACAACACTTAAACCCCCCTTTCATATGTTATAAAACCATGAAAATGGTAAAATGCACAGTATTCTATATTGTAGCTCTGATCATCCAAAAGCACTTGATAAACAATACTTATTTTCTATTGAAATACAGCACTTAAAGAAAATCACAATTAAAGACAACAGAGAGGAGAGGGAAAAAAAAAAAAAACACACCCACACATTTTATCCAGATCTCTGAAAACTAAGATAGGTAAAATGTCATAATTCAAGGACAGGAGTTCATGGAGCAAACTTAGTCTTTAGTAACAGGACTATTCTCTCACTCTTTCCAAAAGAGCCACGGATCTCTATCATCTTGTAAATAGGTCCTATGATCTCAACATCGACAACTTGGCAGGAAAATCTAGCATCCATGTATTCTGTTTAGTATAACACTTCAAAATTTGAAATTTGATAATTAAATGCATATAAAAGTTATTAAAGATGCATTCGATAAAGACTTTACATCACAAAAATGGCTACCTAAGTCAATTTGACAAGGTTCTAGTTTTCATCATATGAAGCAGTAAGTTAATCATGTGAGTAATTCCTTTTAAGCACCAGATTTTTTGATTCGAGAAATTTGCTCTTACTTTTCAGACCAAGGACCACGTTCAGAGAGTAAGTACAGCTGGGCTGCTCTCCACTGCCTCAGAGTAGCTGTGTGTTGACTATTAAGCTGCTTTAGCATATTGTTGTACCGTAGACTTTCCTGGAGAGCCTTTCTGCTGAATGGATCCACAAAAGACTCCTGAAAGGTTATTAAAAGTAAATCTAGTGCTGAAAGAACACTATATTTGGAAACGTAACTAAACGTTTGAAAATGTAAAGCAAGACTTGTGAGAGAAATTTAGAAGAGTTTAGTATTGGAAGAAAGGACACAAAACAGTGACTTAATTTGTGAAGAATTATCAATGCTCAATCAATATGGAAACAATTTTTCATAATCATAGAAGCAACAATATTGGCTGCCTTATTTCATAAATATGGAGGACTTTCAATTCTGGCATTCTAGAACGTGATTGACATGGACCCTTTAACAAAATACAGTGAAAATAGAGGAAACCAATTTGCCTGATACACTGCTGCAATTAGTGACTAAAATTAATATCTAAATTGAATCTGAAGATCATATAAAATGGTCAGTTTCTTTTTACCCATTGGAAAAATAGATCTGAACTGCTTGTGAGAGTAGATCAAACATATTCCAAGTCTTAAATGTTTTCATGGTATTGAACTGGAGTTATAAAAATCATAACCTCAAGAGATTTTAGTAACTCTTTTAATAATTCTTTTAATAAGAAAAGATGCAGTTTATAGCTGACCATAAATTCTAGACTGTTGTACTATGAGAAAAACCAACTGTCTTCAAATAACTCTGCTTACAGATAAGACTCTTGCATAGGAAAAATTCAACCGCATATCCTGCAAGTATGAAAAGTCTTAAATTAAGATTACCTATAAATATCTATAACAAACAATTTACCTGCCATCACTAGAACTAGGTTATCCTTGGATTCAGTTTCTCCATCTATTCGAAGATGATTCCTAAAACGCTGCAAGCTGCTAATAGATTACCTGAAAACCCTACCTGGAATTTGAGCTTGCTTTCCCCTCTCTCCCGGTCCCGCCTGTGCATGTTCACCATGAATGCTTCATAACAATCTTTCCAATAAAGTGCCATATGCTCATGACAATCTCTGAATGAATTGTCTTCATATTGCTTCATATTTGGAATAATCTAGTTCCACCAAAAGAAAATAAAAAGTCCAATATCACTGTTGAATGCAGTTCCTCTGCTTTATTGGCTAAAAGGAGGAAAAAATATCTCCTACTTACATATTTGTCAATATAAACTTGCCACTCCTCCGACCTGCAATACTCTTGAAAGTCCTCAAAGAAAGAGGGACTGCCATTAGTAGGAGGCAATGAAGGGAGGTGCAGGTTCATGAAAAGAAGTTCATAAATTTTGGATACAAGTGTTCGAACAAGAGGAATCAAAAATGAATATGTTTCTGTCTTCTCTTCAATTGATCTACTCAGGATGCCTTCCAGCTTCCCCAGGAGGTAGCAGGCTTCAGGCTGGCTCTCAATTACCTTGGTCTGAAGTAGAGTGTTTAGTTTGGCTGCTGCCATGGCACAAACCTGCAGAAACAAAGGAAAAAAATGCAACACTTAATGCAAGTACCTATCTTAAAAGGTGCATGTACATATTCTGACTGTATCTCAGGTCATCTGAGGGCACAAACACATCAATCATGGGCCTAAGTACCTAAGCTAACAATCCCAGCTTCACCAAAGAGCTCCTTACTTTAGACACAGCTCTGCTGACCTTATACCACAATGCTGATTCATGCAGAGTAGCTCAGGTTCACACACACATAGGCTATATAAACCTGGAACTGCTGATAAGTGCATTCATGGTAGAAATGAAAAATAACAATCAGGATCACTATCCTACTACCACTTAATGCATAGAGCACCTCAACTTCAAACAACTTGCCCTCTAGTTCATCCTCATACTCAAGACATGCACAGGGAGGCGACTGCAGAAAGATTTTGCAGGTGGCAAGACTTGCTAAAACTTCCTTACCAATAGAAAAGACTGGCATTAGTTTGCTCACTAGTACAAATAGCTCCTCTATAAAATATAACAATGTTATTAACCATGTGCACTTAATTTTAAGTATTTGCAAGAATTTGTAACGAACCTGTAAGTTATCTTGTGCAATGAATCCAAGCAGCAATTGGACTTGAACCTGTGAAAGCCTGATTGCTTCTGGGCCAGCAGAATACCAGATTGACAGACAATCCATAAGAGTCACCAGTTCTTCCAAAAGCTGTTTTAAAAGCAGAAGATGTACATGATAAGTCAGAAATTATCAAACTACTCCAGTTAAAGACAGTAACTTCCAAGAGCTGCAGAATCAGCTGCCTTCGCATTTAGAACTTCTCCCCTTTTCCTTTGTATTTTATGTTAGACAAGTGCAATACTAATTTAATTTATCAGCAGTAGCATCACACATGGAGCCCTGAGAATGAAATTAAGGCCTCTTTCATAACTGATTTCAAGACAGCTACTATTACCTTAAATAAATAGTAGTTAAAAAAAAAAAAAAACACAACAAAAAGACACCACACAAGAAGGCTCTCCTTTCTGTTCTATTTTTATATTAAGTGATCCAAATGTTCTTGCAAAAAAAAATTACTCTCAAAGCAAATGGAACATTTTACCCTTAAGAACTGTTTGCTTAGAACTAGTAATATATACCTTCATCCATTCCTTTATAATTCACTTAAAATTAAAACTATTCCCATGTTAATCCCTAGACTCACAAGAACACTTGCAGCAGGCTGCAATCTTTTCTGCCTGCTGTATTACAGTAAGTAGTTTAAATTCTCCCCACACATAGGATAATTTATGAAAGTAATATTATTTCAAAGATGGCAATAAGCACAATTCCCATTGCTCCAAAGTTCAAATCTAATTTCTAATTAGATTTTACAAAGCTAGGTCACCGCAAAAGGCAAAAGTCCTATTTCTGAGGCTCTCCTAAAGAAAGAAAAACCCTACTCTAATACTTGCAAATTAAATTATGTTTGTTTATAAGTAGATATTTTGAAGAATAGCTTAGTAATTATGCTCATTATTGATTACTTTCAAGATATTACTTTTTTAAGTAGTACTTAAAAATAAACTGTTTCTCCATGGATTTGTTACGAATAATGAAGTACATATAATTCTGCTTTCCTTCAGCCTCCAAGAAAAAAAAGTGATGAGATAGCTCAGATAGTAAAAGAAGCAAGACTATTGCTAGAAATAAAGTAAATGGTGGGGCAAGTTACAGATTACTATAATTCATACTCCAAGAGGTGAGGAAACACAGCCAAGGTTCTTTATTTTACTACTTTTTGTGTTTGCCAGTCATTTTCTGTGTCAGGCCTCAAGTTTCTGACTGTCTGAACATATAAAATTTACTATGAGTTTGTGAAACATGTACAAAAACATGCTAAAACTCCAACATGGGTCACAACCCAGAAGTGACATTCCTCCCTCCACTGTGATCAAGAGCAATGAGACACAGATTTGTTAAATAGTTCTCTGGTCTGAAGAAACTTGGATTTTCAATAATAAGTACCACTATGGACATATTTAATTTGCAAAATTAACTGTATTCCCTATGTTAAGGATTTATACAATTTCTTCTCATTAAGGGCCAATCTAATTATTCCACTCTGAACCCTTACTCTTTACTATCTAGTTTAAAAACATATGCTTAGAAGGAATCACAGATGCTAAATTTTCTTTCATGACTCTTTCAGCCTATACAGAGAATTTCCATTATGCAGTTATGTACCTTTTCTGTCCATAAATTTGAATTAACTAGTCCTTCTGCCTGAAGGAAATCTTGGACAATTAGCAAGAGCCGGAAGGCATTTTCAGCATGCGTAGGGAGAGCTTTGGAATCTCTGTTATCAGTGACCGACCATTCTAACATCTTCTCCAACAAGCTGCAAGGAAAACAAAATCCCAGAGTAATTATTACATGTTCTGAGTGTAAGTGGTTTAAAAAAAAATCCAATTAAGTATTTAATCGAATCTCAGTCTACAGTGATACAAGTGTCCTCTACTCAATAAGACAACGAGCTAAGAGATTGAGAAGCTCATGAAATCAAAGATACAGGTTTTCATACCCCAAGAGTCATGTTGAACTACTAACTTGTAGAACATGCATGAAGATCAAGCAACTTTGCTTTCCACTGGGATATATGGAATATGCATAAAGATCAAGCAACTTTGCTTGATCTTCATGCATATTCCATATATCCCAGTGGAAATCTCAATCCATTCTCTTATCAAGTTCATTAACTCCCCTTGCTTTTTATTCCCATTTTCTCAAAAGAAAGGAAGAATCCTGTCCTTGAGCAGTACTCACTTGAGCTTTATTTCATCAGAAGGTCGCAGCAATTCATTAGCTATTCCCAGCTTGGTCAGTGCAGAAAACACCTGTCCTCTCTCAATCCAAGCAGAATCATCAGACTTTTCAAGGCCTTTCCACATTATACACAGCAGGATGTCTGTTAATAACTGTATAAGTTCATTATCACAGCCCTACAAAAGAACAGAAAAATTTAGAGTCCTTCAGTGGTCCAAAGGGTGAAAGTTTCTCATTCATCAGTCTGTACACTTACACGTTTCACCAGTTTTGAAAACTCTGTGATCTAAAGCCATGTTGCTAAATGCATGAAAATGGAAACATAACACTGAAATTCACCAGAATTTATAATACATATTTACTCAATTTATACCTCGTTATTTACCTCGTATATACCCTGACCTTTAGATGCCCTTCATTTATTTATTTTTTTTCTTCAAAGCAAGCATACTGTTTGCCTTATTTGGAAGACAAAGAATGTTTTGATACAGCAACATTTTATTAAAGCAAACTTCTTCCAATCAAGTTACGAAAAAACATATGCTTAGAAGGAATCACAGATTCCAAACCATCTCATTACTGTTTCAACCTACGCACAGAAGGCTGAAACGCATAGGAAGTCCCTATAAGAGCTCTACGAAAACTAAACTGTTTATTTTTCCTTTGGGGAGTGAGGGCAAAAAGGATAATAATTCTTCTATCTGTGAGCTTAGGAGGAAGGAGGAGAAAAAAAAAACACTAACACACACACAATACACACACACTATAGACATTAGGAGAAATCAACCACATAAGGAAAGAATTACTTACCCCTTGGTTTTCAAATAAAGACAGATCAGTGGTGAAACCCACATCATTTATGACACCTAGCTCCTTATCAGATTGCCCAGAGAAGGGTTTTGTGTTCTCTACAGGTGATGGTGTGCTGGGCAGGCTATCTGTCATCTGATTCCCCATGTCAGCCAGTTCGTAAGAGTCAACACTGGACAGATCTAGACTCAAGTGGGAAGGATTGCTGTGCCATAACTCTTCTCGCTCCCCTGACTTAAAAGACATCTCTGCCACAGAGGTGTCTTCCAGTGGTGCAACAGAGAAATGATCAGGAACATCCATAGACTTGTTGTCTTCTGAGCTCCACTGCTCAAACAAACCATTAACAGAGACAAAACTATCAACTTTGTCTGCCTCTGTTTTATCAGCACAATGTTTCTGAAGCTCCTCAGCAGGAAGTTTTCTTTCCTCTTCCTTTGAGGGATCAGTCCTGTTTCCCTTCAGGCCAACTCGGACATCAGAGTTTTCTTTCAGAAATAATCTAATCAAAGTGTCCTGCCACCCCAGCTGCTGAGAAATCTGTTGTGCTGCATCCGGTTGAGAATGCAAAAGGTGCAAAACCTATGGATTGGAGAAAATATCCCATATGTATGTGTTAATTTTTAGTGTATAGTTACATTCATTCTAACACCTAAATTAGACTTTTTATAAATCTTAAATTTTACTTTTTGAGAACCTTGAAAGGGTCACAAGCAATAACAAAGCAAAGAAGTCAAAGACTATCCTCAAGAGAAAAGCGTATTTGAGAAACCCAAGACTGTATCAATGTAAAAAGTGTTTTCATTTTTTCAGTTGTAACCAATCACTGAGACACTAAACGTCTGAACTATTGCAACTGGATCTGTTTCTTTTATTTCTCCGGACATAGTCCTTTCTTCAAAGCAAAGAATCTGTTCTTCTGTTTCTTAGTGTATCAAACAGTTTTCCAATTGTTAATGTAAAGCTATTATGGATGATTTTCCCAAGTTTGCCAAAAAATAAAAAATAAAATAAAAATCCTTCTCAGAAGGCAAGGAAAAACACTGCCAAGAGTAGATCAGCAAGACTTCATATTTCAGGCACTCTTCTTGAAGAATTCTTGGAAAAGACTGTTATAACTGTTGCAACAAATAATCCCAGTTGTCCGTCAATTAAAAAAAATAAAATAAAATAATCCAGCACATAGAAATACACTGATAGGAGCTAATGAACAGATAAAACTAAGAAAGCTACAGTACCAATAGCTTTTATTTTCATTTCTTTAGAATGAGTTTCAGAAACTCTGGTAAACTGCAGTTTCGTCACAGCCTCATTCAGTATTGCTAATACTATTGATATGAGTCTGACAAAGCTCAGTTTAGAAGCAAAGTCAGTGTTTCTTACCTGTCTCTTCCCTCCCTACAAGTTACTCTTGAAAACGTATGTTATATCAAAATAACATTTTAAGAAAACGAACATAGCTTTGTTCACAGTTTTAACCATCTTGTGAGAAAAGTCAATAATCCAAGGAGTCCAGTACTTTTTAGTTGAAGAAAATGAATACTTTTCGAGAACCATTACAAAGCCTATTCTTTTCATTTTGCTTTTTAAAAGTACAGGAACACATAATAAGATACAACATTAAGTGACAGATAGTCTTAATTTTTAACACAATCCATTGCTAAGAAAAATAGTAGCAATAGCCAGCATGCCCCATGCATCCCAAACAGGCAGTATAATGTGTCATCTTGATCATAGATGACAAGGACAGCATTCCAATTTTCAAGAGAACTAACCTTTCTACAGATAGCCACTCTGACATTTACATCAGATCTATGAGCCAGATACACTACAGCTATAAGGTCTTTATAGTTCACAGCAGGATCTGTAGGGGAAAAAATTAAATTAATAATCAGCTATTACACAAGTCAATTAAACAACTACATATAAAAACTGCCTTGGAGGCTAGCTTTATATTCATACACAGTAAAAGAAAAACCTCAGGAAATTAAAAAAAGCATTAGCTGAGATTAACGTGAAACTTGGAAAGAATAGCTCAATAAATTGTTTTGCCTCAACATAAGCCAATACGTTTGCTTCTAAAAAAAAGACCTCCAAGAACTTACACATGGTAAGTACAACACATGTCCAGTTACCTGTGCACAGAATCTGGTTAAGAAGATTTTTGATGAAAGAAACAGAAACTGGTGATTCATTCAGAAGCAGCCCCAGTCCAGAGTATCCCACTTCTCTGAGCCTCATGCGCTGCTTACTCCGTTCATATACTTTAGTACATTTCAACATCTCCTCTAAAATCTGCAGAAAAAAAGAGTACAAATACAAAAGAACCACAGCTGAGCACCTGGACTTTTCATTTCATAAATAACATTCTCGTCTGCAGTTCATAGAGCAAACTTGAAATAAAAACTCAAAAAAATTCTTTATAAAGATTCCAAAGACCAAGAGTTGACTTCAAGAGCACAATAATTCCACTGTGACTAGACAGTAAATGATAACATCTAGCTAACATACCAGTAGAAAGAATAACCACAATAAAAAAGACACTTGAATGAGTAATATCTTTGCAAGCATATACAATTCTGCAGTTAAACTTTTGAAAAACACAAGTTGATGCTCAATTAAGAACATATAAATTTATTACCTTGAACACAAGTTCTCTCAGCCTGTCAGAATATCTTTGATGCAACAACAGAGCATAAAGAATATCAGCATTTCCTGGTTCAAAAAGCAGTAAAAAAAGTTGGTCTGGGGTTGGACTGGAATGAAGCAGACTGTAAAGAACATCCAGAATTCCAAACAGCTGTAAAACAAAGATAACTAAATTAATCCAAAATTCATGCAGACTTCACGCTCTGCCTGGTAGAAGTTTTCTTGCTTTTTAAATTTCACCCTTTGCTGATTATAAAAAAAGATATTCATCAGCTTAATGTTGCTACATTTAAAATGAGATTTTTGAAAAGACATTTCTTCTATATATAGAATGCTATAAAACTATAATCAGACCTATAAAGAAAAATCAAATTTTATAAATGTCTAAAAAACAGACAAATTCCATTATTAAAACTTTTGATCCTTTAATATCCAAATCACTTGGTTGAGTAAACTAAGAAAATTTCTCCAATGTCTACACTACACTTGCTTGTTGCCCTTTTCACAGAAAAAATAACCAGAGAAGAGACAGCCCGCGAGCACTTAGTCAAGGTTCTAGTTTGCTTCTGCAACATGCCTCAGGTAAGTGCCTTAGGTGTCTAAATAGCACTATACACTGAATAAGAGTTTGCTTGTGGTTTGTTTTCCATCTTTTAAGCAGACAAGTTGCAAAATTCCTAAACATCAGAAAGCAAAAATAAAACACAGAGGTCAAACTATTGATTTATTCATATTGAATACCTGTTCCTCTTCACTGGTGGCAGCGATATATGCTATGATGCTCTGTATTTCTTCATGCGTTCCACCTTTGCTCAGGAAATATCTGATTAGTCCGTAAAGGGATGTCCTTATTGTTCTCAAGTCATCAGGAGCCAAGTCACTGTCTTTACAGCCACTCCTGAACACCAAGAAACAAAACAAACAAACAAAAAAAAGCGCTCTTCATAACTCAGAAATAGCAATCTGACTGTGCTAGCTTTACAACTTTTTCAACTACCTTGATATCAAGACACAATCTACACACTTTACTGAAAAAAAGGCAACTTAGTAGTAATAAGCAATAGTAAATCAAACTTCAGAGACTATAAAAGCCCTGAAATGTAACTTTGTCCTGATCTGGACACAGGTCATGATTTCAGGTCTCTGAAGAGGAGAGGATTTCAAAGAAAAAGGTTGTCTTAATCATGATAGTTATCCTCTCATTTCATAATAGCAATGGTCTATAACATATTTTGCATTATTAAGAAAAATATCTTTCAATTTTCTAATTTTCGTGGCTTTTCCAAACATTTTTAATGTCATGGCCATACATTCTGCATAACTGGTTTGTAAAAGTAATGGAAAAAGTAGCAAGTGAAGCAAAATAAAAATTTTAATATATTTTTTGAATGAAGTCAACCACTAAATCTATATTTCAGTTTTACTGCTTGATTTTCTCACGAGGAGGGAGGTTGGTAGGGGGCAAGGGGACATCAACAGCTACATGCAACAAACTAGAAACAGAAGATGTAAAGCTCATACCCGTAATACATCCTGAGTGTGTCGAGAAGAAACTGCACACCATACTTCTTTCTGAAGAGCCTTCTGCTGTCTTTGATGATTGTGGAAAGATATTGTATATGCCCTGAAGAATAAAGTTTTCCATTAGAACCTAGATAAAGATTTGTGACAGGTACAATGTGTTCCAACTTTGTACAGCTCCCCACAGCCCAGAGCTCACCAATTCTATAAGGGAAGTCCCCGCTGTTCCAGATGCTGAAGTCAAACAGTAAGTGGTGATACATCTGTTGCAAAAGCTGCATGTTCTTTTCTACTGAGACTTGCTCTATCAACAACTGTACAGCCATCAGTACATTCACGTCCATCAAGTTTCTTGGCACCTACAAAAATAAAAAATCTGTGTTAGCAATCAGCATACTGAATATCCTAAATAACTTTTCCACTTTAAAACCTTTGTTAACAATTTTTTTTTTTTTTTTTTTTTGGGGGGGNGTTGTTTTTTATGTGGTTGGGGAGGGGGGGAGGGGTAGGACTGCTGACCATGATTCTTTCACAACAAAATCTTTTCATCTAATTTCCTCTTCTCTCACATAGTACACCACAAATACAGTTCAGGATAAAGCAAGACCCTCACTTTCTGGAGAAATTAAGCATGTTTCAAAGCTTTTAGGGCATCATCCACAACGTTCATTATGGAAAGACATTTCTCAAATTTGTTTACCTTCTGTAACAAGGCTCCTAGGGTAGCAACTCCATGGGAGTGAATGAGATTTTCTTGATTAACGTGGTGTCTTTGAATAAAGTGTTTTATCATCAAGATGAAAGTTGCAACAATATTCTTCTCCAAACGAGCCTCTGCAAAACAGTATAACAGCTGCAAAAACTTGTTTTGCTCTGGGACCACTACATAGAAGTAGACAGAGAAGTGTTTGTACTCCATATAATTTCCCCAATTTTCCAAATCTTTTTCTGCTTGTTCCCTAGCTATAGGTTATCTTCAGATTTTTCCAGTGCAGAGTCATTCCAAACTCCACGCTTCTCCAAAACAAACCAACTCCAGTCCCACCTCTGGGTGTTTCATTCACCCGATTGGGGCAAACAGATTCTTCCCCTTCCAGTCACAATCGTTTTGCATATCCTGCCAGTATTTTTCCTTTGAAAGTTGCAAACTGACACTTTCTAGCCATAATATGTAAAAATTACGGAGAGAGTGAAGCAAAGAGAAATATATATTTAAATTTACCATTTCATATTCTAAACTAAAACAGCTTTCCTTGCAAGTTCTGATTGTTTAGGAGACACTGTTCAAGACTGAAGTTAATTTCATATTNACACTGTTCAAGACTGAAGTTAATTTCAAATTAGTAAAAGAAAAAAGGAAAAAAAAGAAAAAGAAAAATCCTATACTTAAACTTGAAGACTAGAATCTGACCATGTGTACAGAGTTAGAGGTCTTAATGCTTCCCTAAGAAAAAACTGACCAACTTCCACTACTCTGACACTACAAAGTCTCACTGTGGCAGCCTGACCCAGCACTCAGGCAGTAGGAAAGTCTCCCCTTCTGATGTTAGGGGACTTTGCATCAGACAATTCATTATTTCTCAGAATATTCAGAAACATACTTCTTTAGCTAGAAAAACAGTAACAGAATATTCTGACTTTAATGTAAGAGCAAATCATGAAAAGAAAAATAATGTTATTCAATACATTTAAATTTCAAATGTGCAAGTTAATTTCACACAGCACTCGGCATTCAATATCCGTGTTTGATGTGTAGAAGCAGGAACAGCCTGTCAGCATTACATAGCTACACTGGAAAAAACAGCACATAATGAAATGTCTTTCCATCATTTACTAGAAAGCTTGTAATGAAAGCTTAAAAATGACTTAATTCCAACTGTGCTATCCTACCTGATGCCTTTGTGGATGACAATACTACCCAGTCTCCCTCTACAGGGGTAACCAGTTCTGAAGGTAGTGTTTCTCCTTCAGACTTTTGAGGCACTTGTCCACCAAGAAAGCTGATCTGCTCCAGCAGTGGAAAGAGCACATTTATTCCACCAATACAGTTGATCATATCCTAAAATCAAGGAAAACAGGAGGAAGGAAATAATCATGTCCAAGGTTTAAATTTAAGGTCCATTAATACTAAGACTGATTAGTAGTGTGCTAATGTGAGTTTAGATTTTAGTTTTAAAGTAGATTCATACCTAAACTGTCAGGTATCAGGTATCCCAGTGTACCAGTCAGTGAATAAAAATCATTGTAAGATTAATGTATAGTAGACACAAACAAGATATAACAGGTCCCTTCCAACCTTAGGCATTCTATGATTCTATGATTTCAGTAAGTCTTTGGTGTTTTCTCTGAATTAGGCTTTTGGACTGTGGGATCACACAGTACTGTCAGCTCAAAGTAAGGATAATCATGATAACTGAATGAAATTCTCTATTAAAAGAAGTATCTGATTCTTTGAGTATTTTTTAACTCTACCCGTTGATTTCTGCTCAAGTTACCCAATTCGATTTTTTTTTAATGACTAATGTAACAAAAGTCACAACTGTTAGTTGAACCCTACTAATCTCAATCTAACTCAAAGGCTTAAAGTGGAAGAAAACTATGACAGAAGCCTCTAAAGATAATGAGCTTTTGACATACAACATGCACTGAACAAATTACACAGATCAGTCTCAGCTGTCACAAAAATACTAATTCATTATATATGATGCTAAGAGCAGTAAGCCCTGGTAACATCTAAGTTTAGCATATACTGCTCCAACTGCAGCATTAACCTGTTAATTCTTATTACAAATAAACGTTGTGCCTGTGAAATGTCATTAGCATTACAACAACTTCTGGTATTACAAAAATTAGATGCACAATGCTACTGTTGCATTTGCATCAGGCATTGGTGGCTCAGTATGCGCTTACCTTGATGTCCCAGTTCACTACTTTGTTTCCAGTTAGTCTTCCATGTAAAAGATTTGCAGAGAGATCAAGACAAATAGGGTTCCTGCAGGCCTATCAAAAAAATAAAGGGGCTTCAGTATCATTTCAGAAGTGAATCACAGATCCTAAAAGTTCACATAAGGGTTTTATATACATAACACACTTCAGAAAGGTAATGCCTTTGTGTTGGTATTTAAGCAAATCTGGAAACCTGGAACAATTTTTCTTACATTTGGCATGCACAGTTGCACAATAAATTTCTGTTATTTTCGAAAACAAGAATAAAGTCTATTATATCTTCCCATAACAACCAAAACATAAAGAGAGCACATTTACTTGTTCTAATAAACAGCAAGAGCAAAGCAAAAAAAAAGATCATCCAGAACATGTTCCAAGATGTAAAACAGAGTTACTCTGTACTGTGCAAACAAAAGGAAATTATGTATTGTTTCATACCTTTGGTGTATAATGAAGTAGCACCTTACTGGGGAGATCCGCTACTTCAGACTCTTGGGATATCCATGGAGTTAAACAGTTTGGACCTATAAAATATTTTTAGGAGTTCAATGGATATTAATGTTGGTTATTACAAATTTTATTCTACTTTACTTCGCAACAATAATAAATACGACACTTAAAACTGTAAAACCATACCTATATAAGACATGTTCTGAAATAAACTTTTTGACATAAATCTTACATTCCATGGAGTCTTAAGAAAGAAGGCCTTACTGAAGAGCTATACTCTTCAAATAGATTTTTTTTTGTAATTTGAAGACCACTGATGTTGCTGTCTTTAAAAATGCTTATCTCACATTTGACTAATCCTTCTGTCATTAAGCACAAGTATCCAGAAAATGAGTAACCTTTAAGACAAGTTTATTTAATAACACAGAATATTTCCTCAAAACACTGAAAGTATTTTTATCCTAACTTTTAACAAATCTCAGATCCTCATGAAACCTAATATCTTAATATGCTGAACTGTAAGACATAGTTTATCAGAATTATTCAAATATGCAAAAAAGACCTAAATTATTAGCTGATTCTTGTGTTAAATAGAAACCTAGAATTCACCTTGCAGTACTGCCCTTGTTGACAAGCCACTTAAAAGAATCTCAACTGCAAATTCACATGTAGGCAAACAGTAGGAAAAATTAATAACCACAAGTGAAAATATGACATAATATTTTGACTTTTGCAGGGCTGTATATATAATAAATGAGTTTTGCCAACTTCAAATCTTAACCATAACTTGGTTAAAACAAATCAGCTCAAGACTGAATGACAAATATCTTCAATGTCCTCTCGCTAAGGTTAGCTCTGCAGTTCTTCTGGATAGCAAGTTCTTCATTTGTGCATGACTAGAACAAGGTCTCATGAAGTCCTGCCCATGCTCATCCCTTTTATTTTATTAAGGCAACCACCACTTACCTGCCAAATACAATGCTTTCACCTGAGGAGGCTGCAGTGCTTCATGGAAGATGATAACTGATCCAAGCTGGCCCTCCAGAGATGTTGGACATCCCCATTCACTATCCTGAGTCCCTGCTGAGATCATCTTGGTGATGAGCTCCGGTTTTGCCAGCGTCCCGCTCCAGCCTCCTGGAGAGAGGATGCCTCCGAGCGATGTACGATGCGGCATAACGGGGGAGGAAAAAGGTGGGTCTGGTATCTGGGATGGAGGAGGAGTTGTGGTTCTTTGGCCAGCTGAACCAATACAGCAGGAAGTAAAAGGCTGGAGAGTCAAGCATGGAAGAGAACAAAACCTTATTAGCAAAATACTAAGCCCATTTTACTCCCCTTCCTCTATGCATATTTTGCTTTATTGATTGATTTGATTCAGCAGTCATCCTGAAAGAACAACTGCTCTGAGAACTTGCTATTATGGGGGAAGATATGCAAAGTGAACTTACTTCATTCATAGCAGGAAATCGAAGTGGGGCAGAGACCTTCTGCTGACCGTTGACATAGATGTAAACAAGGCTCTGACCAAAGGGCCTCTTCCCAGGCATGTGAACAATAGTTATGTTGTGCTGGTTAAGCAATACAAGAAAGTAAGTCACAAAGCAGTGAAATAACTGTACAGAAATACTTAACTTCAACATTACTAATTTGGTGGAGAAACCACATTAAAAAACTCCTTAAATTAAAAACACACACAAAAAAAAAAAAAAAAAANCACCAAAAGATAAAACTATCTATCAATTGCTTCAATTTGAAGTACATTTAAACAGGATTTCAGAGGAAAAAGATACAGCTCTCTTATAATGCACAACAGCCCTTAAGCATTGGGAGAGAAAAGGGTAAGGCAAAAAGACAGTAACACATTTCACTTACTCATTAGCCCCACAGCCATCTATAGTCATTTAAATTTAACTTAAATAAAGTGCATAGAGAAAAATTCTAAGTACAATGCTAAAGCAATACTATCAGTAACACTTGCCCTAATAGCACAGTCATAATTTTGCTTTCAACCACTACTTACATATAACTAAAATAGATGGTGAACACTTATATTGTAATGTAAATTATTTACATTTAAATATTTTATAAATATATTGTATATATTATTATATATGTAACTATAGAGATAGAATTTATGACTTCTAAGCTAACACCAATCTGTCTTAAAGTGATTTTCAGCATTGAACCTTACCCAGAGGGAGTCACAAAAGCAATGGTCAGGCAGCATCACTGTTGCATATTCCCTCTTTGTGCAAACTGCAACCACCAATACTCCAGAACACGTAATGAAGGCTTCAAAACCCATACCACTTCCTGTAAAAAAGCTACAGAAAAAGCCAAAATACACAATCAGGGCACAATTCAAAACTTTTTTTTTCCCCCTCCCACTTTGTAACATAATTCTATCACACTTTCTCAGAGGTAGCCAGTCTACTTAGGATTTTCAGTGGAGGACACTGCCCAAAACCTCTGGAAATGGTGCTGTAGCAGTTCAGTAGATGGCACCCTTCACCAAGCCTGTGCCATACAAATGCCCAGGGGAGCCACAGAAAGGCACCAACTGCTATGTGCTATGATTATTAATAACAGAAGCACCTCTCTAAGATAAGAGGTCTCAGAAAATACTTATTCTGTTTTGATGAAAATTGCATATGCCAACATTTCTCATGAAAATTCATTGTATTAGAATGATTTGAATGGGTAGATTCCTCTGTTGTTCCCATGTCCTGCATCTTCGTTGCTATTCTATGTCAGAGCCTGGAGAAGGTTATTCCACACTTACCTACACTACCAAGAAGCAACCAGGTCTGACAATGGCTAAGATAATGAAGGGATCTTTCCCATTACTCCGCTCCCTCATACAGAAAATAAACTCCAGCACCCTTGCAGGAAGCAGCAATTTTGTGTTGCCTTTTTTTTTTTTTTCTTTAAGCTATATACCTTAAGCAATGTTAATCTTAACAGTTAATCTACAGTTGCAGGGTGCATTATAATAGAAAAGTGTTACTGTTATTCCTGTAAAACAGCCTGGCCTTAATGACAGATGAAACTGCTCCATTCCACAACCTCAACTAAGTGCTGTATGCTGTGTTCTGGGAAAATCAGCCTAAGCATCACATATGGCAAGGTACCATATGCCATAGGGAAGAGATGACCTAGATTTGTTCTGCTGAAGTAGTCCTGGTAACACACCATGGGTAAACATACCTATAGAGCTGCTTCCTCTTGCTATTTTTGCTAGTCATGCTAGGAGTCACTTGGTCCTGGTCAAGGCAGAGCCAAGCATTGAAAGAAAATGCAGAGCCTGGCCATTTGTGAATGGATGGAACGGCAATTCCTGCCATACTGTGGCACAAGTTGAAGTACTGCAGGGCGCTGGCCATGCCCTGCTTCCGGGCCATGGCGAGGATGGCGCGCATCACGGGCACGACGTACGGGTGAGCCTGTCTGGGTTCCTCAGTCCTCAGGAGCCGGATGAGGCGGAACAGTTCTTCTGAGCCCATGGACTGGCTCCCCAAAGAGCCCAGAAGGGCAATCAGATTCTCTGCACAAGAGCTGTGAAGGGCGGAGTGGCAATTCAATGTCTCAATGATACGTATGACCATGTTTGCGTTGACGCATGTGGCTCGACTCTGCCTGTTAATGGAGCAGATTCGCCTCAGCCAACTTGAGATGAAGATCTGCAGATCGTGGGACTCGAGCTCTGGAAGCCACTGGATAAGCAGTAATAAGGGCTGCACATTGCTAATGCCCAGCATCCCAACAGCCATGTGGTCACCTTCAACAGCCTGGAAAAGAGCAGAGAACTCAAAGGTGAAACATAATGAAATATATTAGAAATACTGTCAAATACAAGCAAGTATTTTAGCATATTTAGCACAAGCACTAAAAGCAAGCACATCTCACCATATTCATGAGCTCTTCCAGTAGCTCCCGCGAGGGCTGACCTAGAGACTTCAGTACCTCGTATATGTGTGCATAACCAATTCTTTCCTTGAAGACCTCCTGAGGATAAAAATTTCACCCTCATTAACAAAAGAAACAGACACAAATTGCTTGCTTACTGTAACAGGTTTTCATTTAACATGTCATTTCCAGAGATAAAGTAATTGGGATGCAAGAATAATTCTACAGGCTAAAAACCTCTACTTGGTAATATGTATATTGAGCTCTCTAGTGCGTGACAGATGAAGAGGTCTCCTTGCAGCAGGCAGGTATACAAACAAAACAAAGTTCTATTTTAATAATTACCTATACAAAATCTTTAATCTAGGTTGATTTAGTCTATTCAAAATGTTAAGTCTAACAAAATAGCAAGTTTTATATTTTAATGGAAGCTATACCACAAAATGAAATGATCAGGTTCAGAATCTGAAGTATTCCAATATTAATCTTTGAGTGAAAGATTTTCTTAAAGCAGTTGGATTAAAAAACACACATCCTAAACATTTCTTAAGTTATGAGTGTATTGTACGATTGTTTACTGAAAACTTATTATTTTTACATGAAGAAAAAAATTCAAGCAGCAAATACAAACAATAAAACCCATTATTTTCATTTAGTAAACAGCCAACAGATTAGATGGAGTGAATACTTTTCCCTGTCTATACTGAAGTTAAAACTTTTGTTAATAGGTGAATCTGCCAAAGGTGAGATAATTGCACTGGAAAATACAAAAAAAAAAAAGAAGTGCACATGGCAATGGAAACTGAAAACTTAATTAAACCTTTATGAAATACACCTAATTCCCCTCTCTGTCCCTGCTGTACAACTCTTCCCAGGCTCCCCAGAGTCAGTGGAGAAATAGGCACTCTGAGTAATACTCCAGCACAGCCTAATTCACTCTCATCTCACATGCAATTGGAGCAGTCCAGTCTAAGTAGCAGCTGGAGCAAATGACTGGGCCCTTCCCTCAGCCTCTGCTGTGCAGTCACACCCCTTGCCCTATGCCAAGACCAGAGAATCATTTAACCACAAGACAAAACTAACGCAATAAGCTAAGAATAAATCCACTATTCTGCATGCTTACTTTCCAGTCAGATACACAAACTATTTATGTAGTTGTTTATCAAGCATCAAGAACAACTGCAAAGGAAGGGGAGGGGAATGGCAGGACCCCAACTTGGACAGCAAATCTATCCTGGATAAGTTTAAACTCATGGAAAGGCTCCACCAAACATGCCTGCCTGAAGCTATCTTCTGCAAACACCCATTAATTTCCCCAAATACTCATGGGACAACAAATGATGATGTACTCACTTCACAAAATTTCCAGCTAACATTAACACTCTGACCTTCTAATTCTGATATAAAGATAGCTCAGTGTCCGCTCATTAAAAAGAAAGGGATATGGAAGTAGATCTGCTGTCCCTATTGGGCAAGGAATGAGGGCTCATGAGCTGCTAATTTTCATTCACAAATTTCCTCAAGGTTTTGCAATTGAAATGCTCTCTGAAGGCAAGATCAAGAGGCCTATCACAGAGACTTCTGTGTATATACTCTTACCTTCGCAGCTGGAGACTTGTGCATTACTGCTGTGAGGGCTTGGATGGTCGAGACTGCCAAGCAATCTAGGTGCCCCTGGAACACCTGAAAGTAGCAGGCACAGATGTTAACAGCAACGCACAGACAGTCATGCTCAAGCGTTGCTCTGCGCCCTCCTGTTGGGATGAAAACTGAGTTTATTGCCATGCGCCAAAAATCACGTCCCTGCCGAAAGGATTTCATAACATCACAACCTACAAAAAAGACATAACAGACAACTAGCCACATACTCCAAGAGGAGGAGGGAAGCACTCGCAAGACACATTGCACTTCAAACATTCTGACTGACAAACTTGTTTTCCTCATGCGTCCAATGGACAACTTCAAGAGGGAGGGAGGAGAACAAATTAAACAACCTCTTGTATCATGTGTACGTGGGGGCTGCTGAGTTATCAGGCGTCTGCAGTCCATCTGAAGATATTTTGTCCAAGCAAGCCCTACACAGCAGTGCAACATACCAATTTAGAGATTTGTTACACCAGCACAGTAAGGTGGTTTCTCCACCCATATCCTCAGGTTCCCCCCAGTCAATTCTTGTTTATACTGATATTCCTCTGGTTTGAAGGACAAAAGCATTGGACCGTTATCTTACGTCCAACAGTAAACCAAATGAGTACAGCTAAGCAAATAAGTGTACTCTGTTTCACCATCCCTGAAATGTTACACTGTGTTTCAGATGTTGAAAAATGAAGTGTCAAAAATCAGAAGGTTCTTAGAAGTGAAGAAATGTTTATATACAGACAGATCCTCAAACTATGTTTCTACAAAAAACAAAGCTATTAGTTTAGGAGCATGATTTGTAGATTTCTGATTACAATTTAGCATTTCATTACTTTTTAAATCAAAATGTCATTCTATTAAAAAAACAAAGATTTTGCATTTGATGCTTCTCATATTTCAAAAAAATTAAAGCAACAGGTTATTCCCACCTCCCAGATTCAGCATGTCCATTGCTTTGTGAACATCTGTTCTTGATGACAAGCAAAGAATCAGGATAGCAAATACAACCACAGAGATTCACAAAGCCCCAGAATCCAAACACCACAGTGCTGAGAAAAAGAAGCAAAAAGGAGGAAAGAGGGGGAAAAAATCAGCACCATGTTGATAGAATTTATTTGGATTACATTCATGTACTTCACCTTCCTCGAGTTATAAGTGCCACTGAAATTCAATCTACTGCTAGTATCTGGAACTTGAAGCACATAAATAGAAGTGAAATTGAACTCAATCTGTTAACAAAAATTTCCACAGATAGGAAATGCTGATTTATGCTGCAGCAGCAAGTTCAACTTGCTGCATGAGATTTAAAGAGAAAGGTTAAGGTGAAGCACAGGAATCAATTTTCCTGTCATTGTGTCTTGACTTCAAGTGAAACAATATACAGGTTAAGTAGGTACCTGGTCCTTATTCATTTCTGTCAGTAATTTGTTGGCAAGGTCTTTTTCACTCTTGTCTGCCACTTTATTGTTAGCATTTAAAAACAGCTGTTAGAAACAGAGACAAGAATAATGGAAACAATTGCATTAAATATTTACCTGTGGAGGCTGCTGCCTTGGATTCACATTTCATATAGAAGTGAGTTCTCACACTGGTGAGACACAGCCCTCCATTAATATTAACCTTCTCTTAATTCTTATCATACTGAAGATAACATTCTATTATTGCTATACAGAATGACTGCTCTTTTCTTTTTCAGGATAAATACACATACTTAATTGCTGAGACGAGGAAACAGACCTGGTTAGATGCTGTACTGGTCACGAGCTTAACATTTGTGATTTCATTTACAAGAAGCAACATTACAGGAATTTCTTAAAAATTACTTATAAGAAATATAGACATTATTAAAGAAATGGGTAGAGATGCATTGTTTTTTTCCACTTATCCTAAGTGAAAGCTGAAGACATCTTGACAGAACACCTGGAAAGCAATGGCAGTAAAATTTCTAGGGCACACAGCATTTAAGACAGGAAGCAGAGAATATATCTGTGCTATCCCCATAGTGATCTAACAGGTTGGAAATAGCTTTAAATTGAATATACACCACCATTCTGCATCTAAAGTTAAGTTCCCTGCTTATGGGGACTGGATTCCTAGGTAGTACTTAAGTTTGCAAGGTTAAAACTCACTAAATATCTTCATGCTCTACTACTGTTAGTTTTGCAGATACTTCAGATATCATCTAATCAGGACTGAAATTTATCCTCTTCTGTTTTCTAGTCCTTTCTGCTGAAGGAATGTTAAAAAAATCTAACCAACACAGCCCTTTTAGTAGGGATATTTTTGCTACAATTTCTGTTAGGTGTTGTCTCTGCAGTGAGGCAACCTAAGAAATGACCTCCCATAAATAATGGCAAACTAAAGGACAATATTCAAAATATTACTTTGACTTACATAGCTGTGAAATCTCATACATACAAGCTAAGCAAGCTGAAAAGGTAGATTGCACTTGATACTGCCTAAGAATCACAATGTTAGCATCTGGATGCAAGCACCTCAAACAGGGACAAATGCAGACACAACAAAAGAAAGCTTTTTTTCAGAGGAGTTGCTTCATTTTTGATAATATATATAACTAAGGGGGAAAAAAAAAGGAGAAAAATGTTTAAACTGTCCATATGGCTTTAATTCTTCTAACTTAAAGCTGTTCAGACAATCATGTTTTCTCAACCAGGGATATTCCTAGAGTAACTGTGCTTTGCTCGGTCTGATCTCAAAGTGAGTTTGACAGAGAGATACAAGACCTATAAGCCACCTAGTTAAATGTCTCTTAGACTAGAAAAATCCTCTGAAATACAGTCCCTCTTCTTGCCTATTACAAGCAGAAGACAATATTCAGTCTACCAAGACTTAATTGAGCAGTTTTGAAAAGCTCTTGTGCAAATTCCTAATCCTACCTGGAGGTTTCTAACCTTACTCTATGGTAAGGGAAGAGATTCAGAAATAGGAACCACCCTCCATGGCTAATTACAAGAAATTCCACACTAAATTCATATTTTCAATTTGGCTTTCAAAGGAAAAGGAGCTACAGTATACTGAAAAGTGAGAATAAACACAAACACCCCCCTTCTGCCATTCTTGGGGCTATTTTGACTGAAAGATGTTAAAACACAAACACATCCACACAATTAGAACAACATATCTTACAGCATCATTATGAAACACAAGCAGAGCAAAAATGAAGGGTAAATCTATAAAAGCAGAATAAGTGTTCTTGCTTTTCTTAGTTCTAAATCCCATTTGTTTAATCGGTAGCAGAAGCAAAGTCAGGAGCAAGTAAACATCCCACCGCTTAATGATTTAAGAAACTAGAAAAGGAGTTTCTTGTAGAGCACAAGGTCAGTACAAAAATAGGCACAGATTCCCAAACAGAGAAATAGAATGGAAAGGTCAAGCATAAGGTATTTTCAGCACAAGATTAAAACATAAAAACACAAAAAATAAAAATGCACACAAACACTCTCCAAAACACTCGCAATTGGCATTCTGCCATTGATTATAACAACAATAAAGTCATAACCCAAACACACACATTTTCAATGTATTACCACATTAAAATATGCTCTAATAAAATAAAAAATAGGGGATTTGAATCAAATTGAACAATGAAGTTAGCATTAAAATTTCTAGTATTGCAAATACTCAAAATAACTATTTCACCCACTTATATCATGCAGTAAGAAAATATTCCAAAGAGTTACACCTTAACTACACTTTCTTTGGATGGGAAAGCATAAAGTTACAAACAGACAGTGGAAGACAGTGACTTACTAAATACGACTAGCTGCCTATGTATATCTATGTCAAAGCTGTATCCTGCACAGAGGGTAAGAACAATAAGTGTATCTGTAACAAGTAAGGCTCATTTTTGAGTCAGCTACACAGGACTTCCCACCACATAGTCTGAAACACTCACAAAGCTACACCAGAAAGTGTTTTCTTTTTTATTTGAAAAACAATTTTCTGAAATTAGAGTTCAATGCTCCATTTGGCAGTAGTTTCAAGTAACTTCTCAGAAAACCAACAAAAAGGTATTTATGGGGAAAAAGGAGGAAGGTGAGGTGATCCCATAATCACCTTGAGTTTTAGGGACAAAACAGTGTCTATAAAGATATTTTTTTCAGAACGTACATTCCTCACCTTATCACAAGGAAGATGAAAAACACCTCTACCTTTTTTAGGAAAAAAAAATTCAGACCCTTTAGATCACGTCATTGGTGGCTCTAACCAAGCCAAAGTTTTTCCTTCTTTCACATAAACACTATCAATTGTATCCAATATAAAAACTACAAAGGTTATTATACTTGCATTATTACAAAGAGGGTAAAGTTTCATTAAAGATACAGTGGTGAGGGAAATTTTACCTTGCAGTTCTGCAGCAGTCGAATGAGATGTTCAAAGCAGTTACTGTTAAGGAAAATTGCCTGCAGAACAGGCCTATCTGTGCAGTCTAACATGGCTGTGATGGTGTCTACAAAATCAAAACAGAACTGGCATCAGGGACAAAACACTTTACAAATCTATCACATATTTTTCTCCATAATACATTTTGAAAAGGATTAAAAATTGGTACGTTGCAAACATGAGGGAAAAAAATAACAAACAACCAAATACGTAGTCTATATTTTTTGATCAAAAGGGATGTGATTCAAAGTGTCAATTTAGCACAGAGCTCTAGGCCTAAAGCTAAACAATTTGATGCAAATTATCACATAGCACATTTTATCTGGACGAGAACTCAGCTACCAAATATCTTTGATTGCTCTGGGCCCTTTTTTAAACTTATTGCCATTTACATAGATATGAGCAGCAATTATCTTTTAAGCATGAAGACTTGCTTTGCTTCATCCTCAAGTGATGTCTTTTGCACTTTAAGCAGCATTATAAGTATTCTTCATCACCTCAATACTTTTTCCCAGTTTTCTTGCAGGTCAGGTAAAGGAAATTAATATTTTGGCTATTCTGAACATAAAAGTCGGGGGAGAGGAGGAGAGGTAGCTCCATATTTTGAATGTTTATCCACTGACTTAGGAGATAATTTTAAATCCATCATCTTTGGCCAATTTCACAATAATGGCATCTGCACAGTGAACAATCACAAAACAGTCACCAGGTGCCATCATCTTACAGACCCTTCTTATTCTGCAGTTATCAAGGTAATGATGAGTGACAACTCTCAAAACTCCCAAATGATGAGTGACAACTCCCAAAAGAAGGGAGAGACTGAGGCTCTAGATTCATAAAATTCTTCCTTCTCAATTCTTGAATCTTGACACTCAGGTTAAATGGTAGTAATCTGACACACTTTGTTTTCTGGAGTGAATCATTAGAATATATTTAAAATAGTGTCAATGAAAAGCGATTGAAATTTTTTACTTTGAATAAATGTTCTTTGCTATCCAAAAACACTGTTGAATCATTAATTCAGTTTGATCATTGCTTGTTTCTGAGGTAAAAATCACAAGACTTGTAAAGGAATATCTGGATACTCACTCAGCATTTGGACCTGTAGTGCTATAAATCTCTTCTCCCACTGCCTACATCGCCTTGCATTAGGCAACGCAGAATGGTCTGAATTTAGTAACTTGAAATAGTTCTCCAAGATTGTACTGGTCTCCACCTGCCGCTGGTCAGAACTGCTGGTTAGAAGAATATGGACAACTTCTGTCAGGCACTTCAGAGTCAGCTCAGCCTTCCTGCTCACTTCCTCCGGGTTCCTGTCATCCCAGTTGTCACAGTCTGCTAAAACACGCATCAAGACTTCCATGGTGGCAGGAGATACTGCTTGAAGAGCATTCCTCTGAAACCCATAGGGGAAAAAAAACAATTAATTTGATATGATTATTAATATGACTATTAAAAAAAAAAAAAAAAAAAACCACTCAAATGTCTTCAAGCAAACTTTTTTTCATCTCAGCCATCCAAATGCACAAGCTACAACACTGTATTTTGTCCTGGTTTATGCACAGTAATGGTTAAATAGCTACTAAATCAACTGCTTCAAACATATTGATTCTATCATATTGATTCTACAGGTGAAACGCTGCTTATCTTATTCAATTTAATTAGTCTTTCTTTTTGAAAGATAATGCTTAAAGAGAAGAGGAATTTTATAAAAATAAAAGATGTTCTGATTTTCATTTAAATGACATTTCTTTTAAGACTGCCTCAATAAATTCTGTCAAATCTAAATAAATCTTGATTTGAAGACTTTTTCAATTCCTCTTTCCATACAGCCAGAGCCATAATACTTTGAACCAAAAAAAAAAAAAAAAAAAGAACACACACACAGAATAATTAGCAAGCATTTATCAGAGTTCTGAGTGTCATGAAAATATTACTACATTCACATTAATGTTTAGTCCTTGCGGACAAAAGTTTTTCCACTGCCATTTGATCAGGCTTTTAGCATTTAGATACTATTGCACAGAATGACCTCAAATTTAACAAGAAATATATATATATATATACACAGCAGTAAATCTTTCTCATTTACGCATTTCCCATAACCCATAGACTTTAAGGAGTGAAAAGAAATTTGGAGCCTTCAGAAGCTGAAAAAAATTGAATATCCTTACCTGACCACCAGCCACAATAGCTCCAAAGAGATGTAGCAAACAACATTTTAGACTTTCCTTGAGATGCTCACTTTCTTGAAAGCATTCTGCTTGAAATAAGGAAAAAGTGGTAGAATTCTTCATTTTAGCCATGAAAACTATACATTTTTTCCTCTAAAGAAAATGATGAAATTAAAAAAAAAAATTTGATGATAAGGAGTAGTGGAGCTTATTTTTTAATCAACTATATAGTCTCTACTTTTACATAAATCAAAATTTGAACGACAAGCACGATCACAACTTCAATTAAGGAACACAGCAACACCACACTTATCGGGAATTCACAGGGCCAGACCCCACAGAGCAGCAGTTTCATGCAAACTGACAAAACCAGACATACAGCAATTGCTGATCTGATCCATAATTACTATTAAAGAAATAAAATGACATTCTAAGATGCAAGCTGCAGAGTTAACAGATACGACAAAGTTTAGAGTAGTTAGAGCACAGAAAGGCTCACGCCTGAACTGACTCCCAGACTAAACTTTCCAGGGAAGTCTGTGCAGGTCTGTAACCTAGTGCAGCACAGGCACTTCAAAGACAATTATACTGCAATTCTTCCCATGCATCTGATAGAAATCACTTATAAGCAGCCTCTTAGCAATAGATATCAACATGAACTTTGTTACTGTTACTATAGCAATAACTCTAGACTCAAAGTAGCTGCAACTGAAACTATGAAGTATTATTTTACTGAAATTAGCAATTAGAAAAAAGGTTCCCCAGCAATGCTATAAGGTCTGTGAATCACTTGGGTTTTTAAAAAGTGAGGTTAACAAGCAATAGAAGTTTTAAATGCTAGGTTTTTACGTTAAAATAATAATATAACCTTTATGTCTGTTACTAAATTAATGCTAAGCAACACATTAGATGTATAAAACTGTTTTACCAGAAAATTGCAAAGCTCTTTTAAAACTTGTCTTCAAAGGGAAAAAAGAAACCCTACATGATCACAGTGTTGGTCTGCTGGTCCAAACACTCCCTTGACTTACAGGGCTGAACCTTTTGGGAAACTTCAGATTAAATTCAATAGAGCAGTGCCTTGCAGACGCTGAACAAAACATCATGACATAGGTGGAAAGAAAAAAGACTCAAATTAATACTGCCATGGTAGGAAAGCTTGAGCATGAGCTCCGCAGCTTTTCTTCCATTTCTTCAGCTAAAGTGGCTAAGCAGCAGACGACTGCTGCTCAACACACGGGCCCATAGCCAGTCACATTACAGGACAGCTGTAGATATAGACTGCAGAAGGGGATGCAGGGGTAGCGAGTGGACAGGAGAGCTCCTCAGGGGGACACTGCTCCACGGCAGCCACCACAGCTTGCCAGTGCCCTGGCATAAAGGTAATGGCACTTTACTAGCTTCGACTGTCTGTTCTTTTTAGCTGCTCATCTATTTATCCTTGCAGAGATGGACATCACAACAAATAGATGAAAAACGAGGTTTACTGCAGTGGAGGATGCCACATACACATAAACAAAGTTTCCCTGAGGCTGGCAATACATTATTTGCCTTTCTTGAAATTCTCATCTGTTCTCCAGTTAGCTAGGCTAACTCACCTATGACTCATGTGGAGATTATTAATCTTACACCCTCAGAGAAGCAGTAAGAGTCACTCAACCATCATTTCCCTTCCACAAGGACCGAGGAAACAAGTTCTCTTCAATTCAGCAAAGGAACTGGGCAATGGGACAACCCATTTCACCTTCCCTGCAAGGGAACATTTTAATTCCCAGTTTGGCAGAGCTCTTCAACATGTGGCCAAGTCCCTGTTCCAGAACTCTAGCACCATTCTAAACATGTACTATCCATTCTGAGAGCTGAGACTAACTAGGTGCCTAGCTCCCAAGTTGAATCCTGGGATGCTTTTCTTTAGCTGATCTATCCTGTAAGGACTGAAAAAGTTTAGGGTACTTACAGAAATAAACTTTTAAGTACTGTAAGAGCAAATGTGTGCTTTCAAACAAGCACATCTCTTAGCTGTCAGACTAAGTACATAAAGTCACAGTGAACTTAGACTAAGGTCCTGCCAGAGTCTTTTCTGGTAGATGTGGGCCTAAGAACTCTCTGCCGCAGACACAAAAGGGAATCTTTACTCATTTGTGGGAAGAATACTAACTTGTCAGTAAACATATTATTTTACACATTGCTCAGTATATTTTGACTTACTTCTTGTTCCACATTAGGGATACTCAATCTTCTGGATGATCAGTTCTTATGCTAAAATATTACACAAACCTCTGCATAGCAACCTTTTAAAGCACTGATATCTAAGTTATATTTAAGTACAGAACACGGCCACGAGTCCTCCATTCCTCGCAGCCAGCCTGCAATGGTAAGAGCTCGGGACTTACGAAGCAGCAGTCAGAACACTTTAATGACTTAACCAGAAACAAAACAGAGAAGTTTCCCAAACTGTGGTCCAAGGAGCATTTGCTGGTCATATGGTACTGAGTTTCCTTGTTTCCAATTGCTAAATCATACTTAGAGATACGCACGTCTAGTTTTCAATACAGTTGCTACAGAGTTTTTTCTAATTTCAACATGCATCAAAATAAAAGGCAAAACTGTCAATTCATAGAACCAACATTAGGAAGTGAATAAAGAATCCAGGTTGGGGGGGGGGGCAGGAAAAACAAACAAACAAAAAAAACCAGCACACCACACACAACTAAGGCTTTCAAAGATCAAATTGCCATAGATAAGGATGGCAAGAGGGTGATACTCAAAGTCAAATTTTTACACACACATAGCCCAAAACTAAGGAAGTAAAGCAATTCACTTGATTCATCCTCATAGAGAGGATTCTATTTATTAGACATTCTTAGTGGAATAGAACATGTAATTAGTACCTTTGTTATTGTAAAAATAACCATTTTCAACCATAATACTTACGGTAAAAGAAAGGGACAAACTCAACTGTCAGGGAAGCTGGCTTGTACTTCTGTCTGCTCCTCTCAACGGTACTAAGGATACGTCTGCAAACACATTAAAAAAAGAGATACCTCAAAGAAATTAGATACCAAATATTTATTACCTATTGATAAGAAAAGACATTGTCAACATTCAGAAATTCTCCTTTGTTTACAGGATTTAAAAAAAGCACTTCATCCTGAAAAAATGCATCACAGGTAACCTTACTGTTCCATTCCTAGAAAAGCATTAACATTTTATAATAATGACTTATATAAATAAAAAGCTAACAATCTAACAATACGTTATTTAGTGTTTGCTTACTGTAACCAAGTCATCAGCTGACTTACCAACTTCTTAACCACACAATTTGAAATAGGCATAAAATATTATTATGGGTACTCTGGGAAGGGGAGGGAAGGAATAGGAACCAACAATAACAGCTGTAAGGGAAAAAATTCTACATTCATAAGCATCTTTTCTGAAAATGCAACATATTTATACTGTTATCTTCAGAAGCTTCTTTTGCCCTAAATCTACCCTCTTCCCCTGCCTCATGTTTGTCTTCCTTCTTCCATCACTTGAGAAGGATGGATGAAGTTTCTGAAAGGACAAATAATGGAAAGGGCTTCATGTTGGTCAGAACCAATTGCTTATTACAACCTCTGACTTAACTTTGTTTTTAACTCTATAATAAATTAGAAAATAAATTATCTTGAATTTACAATAGACATTTAAATTACATCAAACACTTGAAAAACATAACAGCTTTCAGTGGTGTGATTATATTGATCTATTGTCAACTTCTGCACCTTCCCTGAGTGCAAATCAAGAACCTGGAGTACACATACAGTACCTAAGACACAGTGAGAAGGGCTGGCACCACCCACACTAAATCTGGAAGCAGCTTGGCAGGATGTTGGAGGGCCACGAAGGGTCCTGAGCAGCAACTTGTTACGTATGTGCAACACACATCTACAGGATGTGAGGTGTGAGAATGGACTCAGTTTTACCAGATGAGGTAAGATGAGATGCACAGGCAAGAGCAGAAGAACATTCACAGAGGAGCTTGACATGGATCCATAAACTTTCTGTCTGAATCTGTTACATGCATCTTGTTATCACCAAAACAAAATTTATGATCCTGTACTCATCAGCACGTACCCTGCAATTCGCTGCCTCCAGTTTCGATATGGATCGTAGAGACTTTCACAAAAAGCCAATGCATGTCTTACGAATTCTTCTATGGGGGTCTGATCTGCCATTTCTTTCTCTTTTGTTTTGCTTTTTAACTGAAGAGGAAAAAAAATGCAGTCAAAAGATTTCAAGAAGTTTGATCTTGAGTGCTCAGACCTATTGTTGAAGAGATCAAATACTCCCCTGCACCTCCCATTGCACTTTTTCTAAAAGGGGATCATAATAAGCAGGGACATGCAGCAGCAGTTAGGGAAAATACTAGAGAATTGTCAACTTCACCTACCTGTTGAATGTATAACGTCGTCATGGTGATCACATGGTTAATGTATGAACACATCCCGATCTCTTCCACGTTAGCCAAATTTCTATGAGGGCAACATAAAAACCTCAGAAATGTACACAGCCTACTATCTGAGGCTAGTTCAAACAATGTTTGTTTTAGTATTCAGTTTAAAATGATACAAGAGTGTATCAGCATTTCAAAAATATTCCCCAAAAGACTGCATGTATTCAAATGTTTATTTCTGTCACAGTAAAATACTATAAGTTTTCATCTAACAGGAAGACACAAGTACAGCCAAAGCCCCAGCCCTCTGCTTAGGCCAATTTTAACTGGAATTTGAGGTTTCAAAGGTTAAGCAGATTCCCAGGCACTCTGAATAGTGAGCTCAGCAATGGCATCTGGTAACAAAGGCAGCAATTTCCATTTCTCTCACTTTGTAGAGCATCAGAAGAAAACTCATCATGGCTTCATACAGCCTCTACAGCTTAGCAACAATGCTACTTGTAAGAAGTTCAGCACTTAAAATTCTCCCAAAGCCCAGAAAAGTCCAACATTCTAAAACAGCTTATTAAATAAATCAACAGTAACATAGAAATAGCATGCACATGTAATTCTCAGTATTAGGACAAGCCACAAAAATCAGATACTTATGTGATGAAGTAAGAAGAATATTTCAGCAATTAAGTAAGGCTGAAAGCAATGGGTAATTCATCAAAACAGTTACTTTATATTTAATACTGTAGGATACTTTAAACACTGCCCAACAGCTTTTTGTGCTGTTTCAGGGATAAGGAGAACTAAAGGGTTCAGAAAAAGCTTCTTCAAACACTCCTTAGGAAAAAGGATTCCTTATTAAACTTTATATCTCCTTCCCCCATTAATGCAGTTTGCAATAAAAGAGCAAAGAAATTTGGTGGAACAGACCTACAAAACAGTTTATTTATCTGTTTAAACAGACTCACGGAATCAAGCATAAGTTTCAGAAGAAAGCCAGATGCCTTTTAATAGTTTAATAAGTTAGCTTCCAAATCATTTCCTAAGCTGTTTACAGAATGATAAGCATGCTAAGAATGTGAAACAGTTCACTCTGGATATTTTTTCTAGAGTTATTTCATACCCAAAACTTACTGGAGTCTGCCTTTTCCTTTGAAAAATATTTATTATACCTGGTACATCATGTCTTGAATTCCAATAAATGTATTTTATTACCATGAATTTTGGTCTAATCACCCTCTAGCCCACTTCTCAATGCAAACATCATTGCGAAGATAACTGTATTAACCCCTTTATTCTTTTTTCCTCCTCTATTTTGAAGATTGCAACAGGTAGACTTTCCTGGTTTCCTCTGGCACACGTCTAATCGCACCATACATGTTGTTAGAACCTATATCTACAGACTGCATCCAGGTGTCTTAAACAATAGCCTTGTTGAGGTGACATCCGTAACAAATACCTGCAAAGGATGATGAAGAACTTCACAAGCAGGAGTGACAGAGCTTGCTGCTGCTCTTCTAGTCCATCCGACATCTTCTGGACACACTGCAGCAGCTGGAGCCTCAAGACCTGAAGAATGTTATCAGGAAGCAGGGATATTCCTGGAGGAACGTCATCCACTCTAAACAGAAAATCATATATGCGTGATGATTTTAGTGTTGCACGTGCTATGCTATCAAAATATTTCAGTATGCTTGGGTAATGTCCTACTAAACCTGTTTAACAAGTTGCTACCGAACTGTAGCAACAGATGGGTCAAACACTTCCTAACAAGATACAAGGAAAAACCTGGTGGTAAAACATCTGCTTGGTGTTCCTTTTCCCAGTCAATGAATTGCATTTAAAGAAAAGACTTAAACACATTAAATGGATTCCTCAGCACTATTTCATGAATTGCTTGCCACAGAGAAACAGCATGCTCCTGAGGAGGAAAAGGGCGGCCTGGAAGTAAGGAAAGGGATGCCCACAAAGGAATAAAATGTATGGAAACTGAGTATAAGAGGAACAATTTCAACTTCCTACTGAAGAGGAAAAGTATCCAAATAAACAAAATGCAAATTATCAAATTGTAATTACTGAAATCCAGTTGGCAAGTATCAACAATAAATTTAATTTAGTTTATGACAGCTTCTGTCATAAACTAGTTTAGTTTATGACAGCTTCCTGCAGCTCCTGACAATTCACACAGCAAGTTTAAATCAGGAAAAAAATGCAAGATCCTAGAGTGGGGGAAACATCAGGGTCTGAATGCAGGGCAGGGAAGTCTCAGCAGTCCAGGCAGCTTTTGACAAATTAGTTTTGACCTATCCTTATTACTTTCTGTATATCATTAACCCAGCAACCAGGTTTGTCCTGCTATCTTTCTTAGCTTTTAACTCAAAAGATTTAGCTTTTATCTTTTTATCTTCTTATTTTCAGAAGACAAAAAGACTGTTGTGTTGGGATTAAATACAACTCAAGCATGTCCAGACTTCATCTGGGTGAACACTGCTCTCACATATTGCCTGCTAAACAGAGACTCATAGAAAAATACCAGAGAGATCCAGAAAAAGAAGAAAAAACAGCACTAAAACCAGCAGCTAAGCCAGTGCTCTGAAAGCAGCCATACAGAAATCCATTTCAGCGAAGCTCTAAAAAATTCTTAGGTGTGTTAGAGTATTTTTTAGGATGGAGACCATTACGGAAGCTGCTTTTGGCAAGGCCTGAGAGGCAGCTTTTTCTGCCAGCAAGCTTGCACTGCAAAGCAAGTTTGCCTTTGGCATCAGCTGCATGCCCTCCATATGCCCTATCACTGCCATATGCAGGAAAAGCTTCAGGATACATCTTACATCAGCTTAAAAAATAGCAGAAAATTTGCAACAAATCAAAAAATAAAAAGCCAGTGCCAATGTTCTCTTTAGCATAATATTTGCATACATAACTCTGTGAGAATGTGCATCAAAAAGCATGGAAAAAATACAGCTGCTGAGAAACAGCACCATGACACTGGCTTTAAGGGAAAGGGGAAACAACAGATCATTTAGCTTTTCAGGGCTGTGAAGAGAAGATTGAGATACGGTTTAATAAAAGAGCTAGGCAGGCACAAATGACAGGAAACTTCCATGTCCTAGAAAACAAGTGCACAGCAAGGACTTGACACCATTCACTCTCTTGCTTCTACACAAGAAAAATTTTGTAGGACCTAGTAGTCTGAAATGAGACATATTAACCACAACCACAAATGAGACATATTACCCAGGAGAGCAACTGCTATTTCCCACCATGACTGCCAAGAAAGCACCTGGCATTTCTGTGATAGCAGCTCCATGCCTCAAGATGCCAGCAGATCCCTACCCTCAGGGCCCACGAGCACTGCTCATAGCCAGCTGAGAATGAGGAAGGCTCTCATATTTAAAACAGATGGAAACATGTATCCCGAAGTAACTTGCCTAAATGGCCAGCAAGGGCTTTCGGTGCCACTGGGAGTTGCTGCGTACAAAGGAAAGAGCAGGTTCTTCGTGCATCGTGGGCCAGAGCACGTGAGCTCTGCAACAGCTCTGAGCCCCTGCTGTTGTACCAGCGCTTAGAAATCCCTGCCCTGCTGTGCAGGAACAGCTCAAGAGACCCCAATCTGCTGGGAGTGCTCAAGCTGTCCAGACTGTAACAGTCAAATAACGAACTTCTTTGCATCCAGAGCAATTGTTAGTTCATCACCAGAAAAATCAAGAAGTTGGATGTGTGGATGCATAATGTCAGCCATTGCCTGACGAGACTAGCTGTATAAAGTAACTGTTCCCCAAAGAACAAACAAAACCAAACCACACACCAAGCAGGTGTGGGCTGAGGTTTTTATCTGGCTGTTGATACCTGCCTCTATAGTCTTTGACACTGTTATATTTTTATTTATGTCCTCGCATTACTTTTAAGGTGGTATGCAGGTTTAATCTGCCATTCCAGGCTTCTGAAATGAAGTTACATTGCTCTTTAGACTGCATTCATCCTATTAGGGCTTAAACCCACGCACTGGGACTTGCTCCCTCCCCTTCAAAGTGCCAACACTTAAAAACAAGGGCTGTAGAAAAACAGACTTCACTTTTCAGCATCGAGATTGCAGTAAATGTGTAATCAGCATGATTATCATTTTTCCTTCATCATTTTTATGTGGGTTTGAAGTCCCTGTATAAGAGTAGGGTCTGCGGTACTGCTGGTGAGCTTCACTTAAGCTCCTTTGCTTGACTGCAAGCAAATAGAAACCAGAAAAGAACACAATGACACTCTGGAGCCCTTTGTTATTTCCAGAAGTATTAAACTAAGTGATAATTTCTTTCCTTCAATGAAGGAAAAAAAACCTCCCACCAGCTGGTAAAGGTTTTACCCTTCCCCCTGTAAATACTGAAAAGATGTAATAAATGGCTTAGGAAAAGAACAGAGGAGTGCATTAATCCGCTGTGCTCAATGCTCACAGCTGTCCGCATAGCTATTATATTGTAGTCTATCCTCACCTTCTGCAGTAAAATCACTGTAAACACCATAGTGAATCATTTCATTTAGAGCTACTTATAACAATACAAAATGAAAAAACAGTACAACTTGGATACTCTCATCCCCTAAAGTTAGAAATTTCCAAATTTCGTGTTATGGAACATCTGCCAAATTTCAGATATCAGGAAATTAAATGTTTTAAAGTTCAAAAGCAATATCCTTATCAATTAAATGAAACTACCAATAGAGAGTCCTTCCATCAGGAAAAAAAATAGTTTCATTAAGTGTGGGGGAGAGTGAAGAGGTATGTTGGAAGTAAGAGATAATTCCCAGAAAAAAAATGGAGGATGATGACAAATTCCTGTATTCTGAAAGGTTAGTTTTGTCCAGACATCTGTACAAGCTTTCTTCTGCCAGTACAGTAGCTCACCATTTACTGTCTTTTACTCTTCAGTGCAAGAAATCTTTCAGGGATACAGCTGAGCTTTAAAGCATATCAAGATCCATATTAGGAAAAAAAATATGTGCTCTAGACAGACCCTTCATTTCCTCGTTTGAGCTAGCATCATGCATCACTTCCAAGATTGAGTGACAGAAATTTCTTTTTAGTAAGAGGGAGGAACTCCAGTAAAAATATTAAAGATTAGGTATGAAGCCATGACATGGCATGGGCTATAATGAAAATACTTGATGTGTAACCACAGTGTGTATTTAGATACAAACTCACACCAATCCCCCTTCTACTAATAGAAGGTCTTGACTAATTTCAAGCAACTTCAGCCGAGCGTAGCAGTAGCACAAAAATAAAAGATTCTTTTTAGGACTGTGAATGGCAAGACTGTGATCTGAAAGACTGTAACGTGGAACCACTCAGGAGCACTTCATTAAGACAAAGGTCACTGTGTAAACTCATTTCTTCCTAGACACCCCAAGGAAAGACCACAGGAAATCAACCTTTCATAGTGCCACACAGATCTACTTGTTCTCCTTCACAAGCTCAGTAAGCTCCACATTGCAAATGTCTGCAATAAGAACACAAGAACCCAAAGAGATACCATTTTTCACATGCCACATTATATCCCAAATCCAAATAAAGACAGAAACAGCAATTCTTTGTTAACTTTAATATCTATTCTCAAATAGAGCGATATTTAAACTCAGCTGCTGAAGCACAGGAATTATGTCTTTATCCTTATGTTGTTTTGGTATTTTTTCCTCTACATCTGTTACAAAAATGAGTCTAAAACCACATGGGTCTATTCTTCTAGACTAAATCACTAATCCTGTCATTAACCTCAGAAAAAGAGAGGATTTTTACGCTCACAGAACCATTATTTAGCACAACCAATATAGCGCTGTTGTTCTGCCCAGCTAAGCTTCTTTTTTAATTTTTTTAAAATCATTTGCTATGTTACTGTTTAGAGGGGGGAAAAAAGAAAAACAAATCTTCTCTTTCACTGCTCCCATTTCAAAATTAAACTATATGTTAAAGGACAGCTTTTGCCTAAACTAGCCACAGTATGCATTATGCACGCACACGTTATGGTAGCCATCAAAAAGATAACATCTTAAGACAAATCTGTAGAAAGAGAGCACAGAACAACTTGCAGCTTCTGCAAAAAGTAATTTTACTGAATATTTTGCATTAATATAGGCATTAGGGGAAAATTTTAAACACAAATGGCAAAGACGTCCAGTTTTTAATCCACTGAGATCCAGTTTCAGCATTCTTCATTTCCTTGCAACAGTGGAGGCTATCACTTACACCTCAAACAGGATCTGATCCAAAGCCCATTAGAGAATTTCCATTGATTTCAACAGGGTTTGGATTGAAGCCATGGTGCAGGGAGTGCCATTCCATGTACTCAACTCACCAGCAGCGATAGCAGCTATAGTACTGATGCCAATTCTCGTGATTTCTGAATTCTATAACGCTTGTTTTTCTTAAAAGCTTTAATGCAAGTATCTCAGCTTTCATCTAAAAGCCTTCAGAAAATAAGAATCCAGTTTCTATTTCTCTTTCTCACAGTTGCAAAGTAAGTCCTGAAGAAATGACCCTTAAAACACAGTAAGCAAATTCAAAGTACTAAGCATGGGAATTTGAAAAATAGATTTTCACAACCATCCGTGGCTATTTCAGTACTTGGAATTAGTAACATTGTCCAAGTTACTGAACTGAACACTTCATCAAGGCAAAGGCGGCACTCACTTTTAAATAATCTATCATTTGTGTATATTTTAACTTTAAGCGGTATTCAGACAAACCATGCAAATGATTTACACAGTAACCATTTAAACTTAAAGCAATGTCTGAATTACAAAACTGTCTATTTTTCCTGTATCCAATCACTTCTGCTACAGATACATGTGCTAATAATCATTAATACTATTTCATAGCCCTATTTCTACACTTATTTCATACACTATTTCATACCCTTATTTCAACAACATACAATAAATGATTATATTTTTTATCAGCAAGGACAGGTGAATCCTGATGCCATAATTTGATATAATGTAGATATCAGTATTTGCCTGGTTTCATCACTCCCAGCCCAGCTTGACCTTTAAAAGAACAAGGAGTGCCACTCAACAATAAAATCTGTCTTTTGTTTAAAAGCAGTATTGAGGTGAACAAGACTGGGATCTCAGCCAGGTCTGTTGCAGGTATCAAAGATAAACAGGTCTGTAATTCTACATACCTAGTTGGCAGCTTCTCAAAGTCCACATCTAGAAACTGTTCATAACTCGAAACAAAACTATCCAGCCAGAGCTTCAGGTAATCTGGATCCTTCTGTGAAAGGAAAGAAAAAGCACATTATAGAATACAGCACCTGCGATCACCAGCCAACAGCTCTGTAAGTATTAATTTGAAAAGAAATCTTCTAAGTGTTTCAGCCAGGGTGAGAGCAGTGAATAGACTGATTTTTAGGACTCAAATATAAAAAACTTTGCCCTTTGAAATTCTCATCCATGTTGTGCTGGTGGGACATTCTGCCATTGAGTAGATACTCATTAGTTAACATGTCTGTACTTACTAGTATCAATGCCAAAAGTGATTTTAAACAAGCTTTAGTAACTGCAGAGCTTATCAGTTTTCTAATGCACAGCAACCTAAATTACTAATATAATCTATTCTTTATAGTGTGCATGTTACAACATTTCTTATGGCCTATAAAATTCAGAGAGAACCCCAGTGACAATCCTAATCACAACAATTTATTTTGCTTCATTCATTGAGTCATGATAGCAAGAGAGAGAACTTATTCCAGGAAATAGGCTGCTAGCAGCAGATTAGAGCCACATGAAGTATTCCAAGGCATAACACAGCCTGCAGGTTGTGCATTAGGTATCTATAAAACAAAAACTTTAATTTAGGATTCCTAATTGTAAAAACACACCCCAAATGTGTCAGAATACATGTTATCTTATGTCACTTCACTTGAACTTTCAAAAGCAAACTGTCAGATCAAAGCTTACATTGTCCTTCACAAGGACGATGTAAAGAATACCGGTCATGCCCACTGATCCACATCCATGCACTCACACATTCTACACATAGTTTACAAAATAATGTAAACATTTGCATATAGGGTTATAAATGTTAGACATTTAAAACGTACTTCATAATTTATAAAATTCTGTAAAATTTGAACCTTTTGTTTCGCTTCCTTCTTCCCACTCCTTCTTCCCATCCTTGTTTTATGTTGCTACAGATACTCGCAAACAAGAGATTATTTCCTTGCAGTGTTAAAAGCAAGGAGCAGCGTGTGAATAATCTACACACTCCATTCTGGGGTGACATTGGTGATAAAGAACAAATCAAATAAGAATTACATGCACTGCCTTCTTGGTTCAAGGTCACTGAATAATACAGAGCCTTCAAGACAAAAAGAAAATGATGAACAAGAAAAAAAAAAAATATATGAAAACCCATAACAGGAAGCACTCCAAAAGGGATTCTCCAAGCATCTTTCCACTATAAGCACAGGAAGCTTAAAATACTCGAGTCACTTTCTTACTCAAGACCTTACCCTCCCCTCTTCAGAGCAAGACCTCTAACTCACGCAAGAAGGGTCAGAGTCACTTTGACAAAATAAACTCTACTATCACTGTTAATCTTATTCAAAATGCTTTCAGATAAAGTGACAACAGGCACCAAATAAAGCCACAGCTTATTTACTTCCTTCTTCATTTTTGTCACTTTTGTCCATTTTCACCTACTGCTCCGTTTCCCATTCTTCTCCTTCCTTTTCACTCTGCTTTTATTTCCCTTTGAAATGTTTTCTCTTCCAAGTCATGACATACTTCCCCATTCAGCCTCCAGACTGATGAGATTTCAGAAATATCTAGATATTAAAAGCTTTAACTTTCTTATGAAGTTACTAATAGCCATACAAATATATCTAAACTTTTGCTTAGTTAACACCTAAGGTAATGCTCATGAAAGCACAAAAACTGAATCTATTTGATTTTTTCCTGCTGTTGAAAAAACTGCTTTTACCTAAAATAAGCAAGTTTTCCCTGAAATATAATGTGAATTACTAAAATGACTCTATAAGTACTTTTAAATAAAAAATGATTTGTTGACACAGCTGAGGCTCATCTCTAGTTGCTGACAGTACTCTTCAGCAAGAAAACTTTCTTAACCACGTGCCATTAGAAAACCATGAAAATAATATTAACTGACTTAAAGTTGCTTTAGCAAAATGTTAGGAAGGAAAGGGAGTAGAGAAGACAGAAAATTAAATTAAATGCCTGCCTGCTCCTTTTTAATGATAGTCTAAATCTGCTTCAAGCTTAAGATTAAATTAAACCTTTATCATTAATCTCTCATGCCTTTGCGAAATAGTGCAGAGTAGCTGTAAGAGATGATTGCCAGACACAGAACGGGCCAAGTATTGTATGGCTGAAAAATTTTATAAAAGGCTACAAGTTTTTTCTTATTTGCAGTACACATCCAAGTCTACACACTTTGCCACTAAAATTCCTCTGAGGGAAGAAAACCCAGCAGGGAGTCCTTGCTTTCTAAACACATAAAGACAATTATAGATGTTTTAAAAAAAAAAAATACAGTATCATTTATTATCTTTAGCACACTCATTAACCAAAATGTCTTCTACCTCAACCCCCTGCCAGACCACTGATTATGTATTATCCAAAGTTATTGAAATAATCATCTTTGATCAAGTCTAGAGATTTCCATCCAAGCAATAGCACTAACTCAACCACCTCAAAAAAAAAAGGCAGAAAAGCAAGCAAGATCACTTAGTGTTTTTTATATAGATTCAGTTGCTAAAGTAAACTTCTGTCACGAACTGTCCCTAAAAGCATGCCAAATTAACATTAATGAAGGCCTATAAGCTAGAAGTGCATCACTGCAGAAAAAAGTAACCCAATATTAAACATAGTTTTGCACAAATGCAAACACAGAAGCTATTTCAAGCATGTTGAAATGGAAGTTAAAAACAGCTTTCAGACTTTGGACCTGGCCCAGGTTTCCCCTTTTCCGTATTAGCAGTAAAGCTACGATCAGTCTAAACTCCGTAACGTGCACCAGTCACATGCTGAAAGCTGCAAGACACTGAAACTCTACTGATGGAGTTTTTAGAAAGTCAACTTACAGTGACAACTGTCAGCTATGGCAAAACAGGCACAAAAATGTGCATTTGTAAGGCACAGCTGAACACCCTTCCGAGGGCCAGCCTGCTTGCTTCAAAGGCATCTTAACATTTTACCCAAATGGAAGTGTGATGACAACTTAAGAAAAATAAACGTGTCTTTCTGAATTGATTTAATATTTCAATTTCACAACAAAAGCTGACACTAAGGGTGTGAACTGCTTCCCCTGCACTTTTTCCCCTGTCTTCTCATGAAAAAGGCTGCAAGCCAAATAAAAAAGCTGGTCTGTTTTCCTTGGGAAATCAATTTCCCAAGGCAATTCGCAGAACAACTCGGCATGCACCGGGTTGCTCATGCACCTGTGTTGCCACATGGCAGGAGGATGCATTCCACGATATGGGAATACCTTGTGTTGCCCTCAACCACAAGAAATCACTCAACTGCAACCCCAGCTCCAACCAATTCACTATAGATTAACTCTCCATTCACCTAAGTGGTAAAATGTATTCAGCTAGACCATAATGAAATAGCGTAAGTACTTCTCTTAATAATAATATTAATATATTTAATATCTTAAGCAGTAATGGCAGTGAANTCACTATAGATTAACTCTCCATTCACCTAAGTGGTAAAATGTATTCAGCTAGACCATAATGAAATATCCTAAGTACTTCCCTTAAAAATAATATACTTAATAATATACTTAATATCTTAAGCAGTAAAGGCAGTGAAACACATGAAATATATTCTCTTATTTGCCTCTTCTATTATGACCATCTTGTCGAGTCCCTCTGCAGACAGAGAGCTGGAGGCTGCGTGTTGGACAACAGCAGCAGGCTGTTTTTAGCAGCGCTGTGCTGGGAGCACACCATGCCATCAGAGCACACTCACGCTGCAGTATCAGCTCGGGGAAGGCACCACAAGGACAAACTGAGATAAATCCGTTTTAGATTTACTCCAAAGCTGAAAATTCCCCAAATCCAAATTCAGGAAGTTATCTATTTCTCTTCAGAGTGATATGCTGAAACAATCCAAATTTTAGCAAGGCCATTTTAAGGATGTCATTGTAATGGTGTGCGGGAAGTTAAAAGAAAAATCTGTAAATCCCTTTAGTTGATAATTATGAAGCAGGCCACAAATATGCAGGGATTAAGCTAAAGCTTCTGAGCTCAGAGGTTTGTAATGAAGGCCTGTGAAATTGCTAATAGCAGGAGCCATTCACCTGCAGTAAAGTATTTTAAGCCTATTAAACCAAGTGTAGCTCACAGTACCTGAAAGTGAAAACACTTCCTTGTTCCTTCTCTCCCTTAAAAACTTCTGTTTGTCAAGAAAACCTTTAGGCCTTTTTTTTGTTTGTTTGTTTATAATAATATTCTCTCAACTCTTCACAGTATAAAAAGAAAGGCCGCTGATAGACACCTAAAGCACAGAATCCCCCAAATTGTTCTTTTCCTTTGGCTCTGTGGTTAGGAACAACAGCAGAAGTTGCTAAATAAAAACAGTTGACCTTCACACTATTCTACAAAGTTATGCAAAGTGATACTGTGGTTAAATACTGCCAAGAAAGTTTCCCATAAAAAGCCCAACAAATTAGCTGTAAAATACATAAGCCTGCAGTGCAAGTGTAAAACAAGCTCTCAATACTGAGCCCTTGCGAACACTAAACCAAAGCCTGGAGTAGACAGAAGGACAAGTCTATGCCCTTCTGACACATACAGCCTTCTCTACAGGTACAAAATGAAAGGAAATTTTGGCTAGATCATACACTAACTTGGACATACTAAGGTGTATACCAATTATAATAGCTTTCTATACTCTTTATGAAGACTGATGAATGAATGAATGAAAAAAAATTCTAGATGAAACTTTTCCTTAGTATGAGAGGTCAACAGGACTAAGTGTTTTTAAGTCAGTAATATTTTTTTTTAAATAGTATTGTCATGTAGTATTGAGCTCTTATAGCTTAATCCAAGTTTAATTAAAGGGCTTCAGACAAACTAGGTTTTTAAGCATTCCTATTTAATTCTTCAGATATATGCTCTAACACAGGCACATTTAACCAAAACAACACTATTTACTTATTATATAGCTGTGCTTTTAGATTTAACAGAAGCTTTCACTTCTACGGAAGTTTGATAATATTTGAAAGTTCAAAGAAATTGCTTTTCTAAGGCTACCATCAAGCAGGACTAAAAGGGCAAAGCTCAGTACAGTTTTTATAGCCTCATCCAGGAAGTATTAGTTGCTAAAAACAAAAGCTGGATCCACCCGAGGCTATTTTCAGTGTTACATTCCATGCTTTAAAGGCAAAAATTCTCTGCAGGGCAGTTCACAGTGCCTGCCTGACTTGTCCAACAAGACAGTTGCTTGAAGTCATTAAATTTAACATGCAGTCATAAACCAGCCAGCCTCATTCGACTACTACATGTAGCAGTCGACCTTCAAATTATATTTCAGCTTACCAAAACTTCCACAAAATCTCGCTGGTTTTGGTATTATAACAACTAATCCTCCACCCCTAGGCATTTTATTTAAACTAATAATTTAAACTTGGTGCTAAGACTGAATTCAGCCTAGAAGGAATAACATTTAGAAATATGAAACATTGCTTTTAGATCACCCCGTTAGTCTAGTTCTAAAACTAATTCAACCTGCATAATGCAGACTTGCAGGACATAGGGAAATATTATTTGAAATACTCTATTCATTATGGGATCAGGTGGCAGTTTTAAGGAAGCTTTTTTCCTTTTCACGTTTTAAAAGATGTAAGATCTCCTAGCAGCCTTTATTTAGCTACCACTTATGCTTCTCGCAAACCTTTCCAAACTGTAAAATAAGAACTTGAAAAACTTTGTTATAACAGCAACACTGCAGTTAGAATTGATAAAAGACTTTACAATAAACCACTCTAAACTGCCTAAATTGCCTTGCTGAATTCAATCAATTCTGACTACCAGAAGAATGACCTTTGGGTGCAATTCATCATCATAATATTAACTTTTGAATTAGCTATTTAGAAAAAGAGGTTCCTAGTCACTAATTATAGACCTCCTTTTTTAAAATTCACACGGGCCTTCGGTTCAATTTCTGGAATAAAAGAAGGGGTTTTTTTTCTTTTTTTAAGTAGGAATTGCAGTGAAACAAGTCACTAACAACTGCTTTGCAACAGGCCATAATTTCCATTTTGTATAGGACTCAGAAATAAACATACAGACAATCACTATAAAATTTAGTTCACACGCATTGTCAAACAACGTAGAAACATTTCTTCTCTTTTCCATATATCTTCCATTAATGCCTTGGGTTAAAAAAAAAAACCACAATTCTGAAAGCTGTTATTCAAGAACAATAAATTTAATTTGGTACCTGAATTGAATCAGCATAATATCTGACTAACACTGTCCCCAAGACCATCTGGTTAATCAGAACCCAGATTTCAATAAAGTCTTCACATTCAATAGAAGGTACCGCTAGACAAGTTCCACGTTCAATACCACACATCAAATATTCCAGTCTTCCAGAGTTCACTGTACCCTTACCATAAATGTGCCATATCGTGATATTTTAGATTCTAATAACATTCCCTTTGCCCAAAGTTAACACAAGAAACCAACAGGAGTAAAAGCTAGAAGCTGCTTTAAAAGATTATGAAACATGAAGCATTCTAAATAACTCATAGGCAGCTAAAATAACATGATCCCAAATACTGTACAGTATCAAAACAAGTATCAACTCAATGAAAATTCAGATTATAGGTCAGGGAAGATTTAGGTTTTAATGCCTGCTTGAATTCAAAGTTACATCATTTATTGAAATGAGAAAGGCTGATCTTGAGCAACAACTGGTTTTAGCAACAGCTAAAATTATAATTTTTGCTGTACGCACAAAAAAGAACAAGACAAAACAATAAGACAGCACAGAAAGGCTGTAGGGAATTGGGATGGTGCAACAGACAACTGTGTTATTTTACTACACTGGCAGTCAAACTTTGTAAAATCTTTCTGCAGATACAGAATCTGTACACAGATTTTCAGCATTTTTGTTTCGAAGTATCACATGGTTATTACGCACTAAAATTTATCTAATGCAAATTTCTATTCTTTTAGCCATAGATTTAACTGTTTGCTTTGTCTTCTTGAACTCATCAGCTCACAGATTAACATGCACTACAGCTGAACGATATAAAGGTCCAGGTAAGCTTTTCCAAAGTAAAAAAGTCTAGGACTCAAACTAGGACATAACATGATTTCTGTTGCTTGTGCAACCGTTACTTGGCATCTGTCACACTTATGCTGATACTGTTATTAAATGATTATCACAAGCGAGTAATGGAAGATGCTTGCAAGTAACAGCCTTGTTAACGATTCCCTGCTTTATTCTCAAGAGCTCTGTCCATCCATCCCAGTGAATGCAGCCAGGTCCTATGGAGAAGCAGAATGCAGACATACCAAAGCCAGGGTAACTCTTGCCATTTCTGAGACCTCTAACAAGTTGTATTCAAAGTAGTTTTACACAAAGAATACCAAAGGTGTTTCCTTCCCATCACAACATGCTGTCTCTCAGATTCTGCATTTGCCCTTGAAGGTCTGTGAACATTGCAGTTCTCATGTTCAAAACTAGAACTGTTTTCAACTAGTGTTCAAAACAAAATGTTTCCCGTGACAAAACATTTTTCCTCCTCCTTTCTCAGAACTAATGGCTAAGCCATTCTATTTTGAAGTTCCTACCAAACTTTAGTAATTCATCAGGAAAACTGTTCATTCCAACTAGTCAAGAATTCAGTGCAGGAACTCAAATGCAAATTTTAAAGAAATGAATGAATTAGTCTAATTTATAAATGAGTTGGTAGCATCAATTACAAATATCCCATCTCTACTGCCACCCACTTTCTACAAACCTTCTGAAGATTTAGGAAAACTGAACTGATGGCCCATATGTGCTGCTGTCATCTTATGTTTCCAATCATTCTTTCAGTTAAGCCAACCATTTGCTTTTTGCTTGATGCTTAAAAAAACAAAACAACACAAACACACACCACCACACATACACTCAATAGCTTTCTAAAGATTCATCTTTAGTTTAAGGACAAAGTCCTTAAACTCTCTTCCACCAACCACGTCTTTCTGCCTTTATTCACATCAAGGTAAAATGCTTTCCTATAATGATGTCTTCCTATAATGATTAATATTAAAAGAACAGTCTTGTCATCTTTTGAAGGAGCCAAATTCAAACTGCTTTATTTTCACTCTGTTTTTAATAGATATTTGTGTCCTTATTGTTCAAGCCTGACTGCCAACATCAGTGCTGCCTTTTCAACTTCTGCCTTGGCTTCCTTATTACTTTTTAAATGTTTTATGCAATTACATGGTTTTAGGCAGATTCTGCTGAACACTGTTTGAAGATAAAATGAGACTCTTTTCCTACACATACACAGCCATAATTAGCAATGTTACTTAATAGTCAACAGATTATTCAACGTGACTTATTACTCTTCCTTGCTATATTTAGATGTAATCCTCACTTATAAACAGATATTCAAATTATCATAACTGTTTTAAATGCTGGAAAAAGCATCAGCACATATAAACATTTTACAGGTCCATAAATCTAAAGGCTAATGTTTAGATTTGCAGAGGCATGCAGGAGCTTCATCTCACAGTGAGGTGAGAAACTTCACACTGTGTTTTATGATGAGAATAATGGGGTTTAGTCTTTCTTTTCTGGTACTTCCCCTCCTAGCCTCCTCTACCACTGTGTTTTACCAGAAGATAAATTGGAAGTAACCTGAACAAATGACTTACAAAAAACATGCAAAAATGACCATGTTTATTGTTGATAGATGTACATGTTTTGGTATTTTTCCTCTTATATTTATTTCTTTCTTCAAGACACACTCAATAATTAAAGCAGGTCTTTCCATCTATGGCAGCTGTTTAACCTTTCTGAAGTCTAAATATTTTAACAGTGTCTATTGACAACATTTGGATTCAGGCACTGAGCTACAATGCCAGTCAATGGGCAGCTGGTAAGCCTTCTCGATTCCATTTCTGTATTAGAACAAACCTATTGGGCATTTGAGCTGATTCTGCAGCGCTTCTTTATCTGGACATATGCTACACCTGGATCTGAACCAGATAATCAAGTTAAAAGTGTCATAATTCAGGTACCACACCATAGCCAACTATATATTACATTGCTCTTACAGTTATGTCAACACTGAGAACCAGAAGCACACGTTTTTAGTTTTGTGACAAAACTAATTCCTGTCAAGAGGCAACATGTCATGAAATCATGAGATTCATTTCATACTAAACTTGATCTTCAATATATTCTACTTTTGCTGGTATGCTCAGAACAGGACATTTACTAAATCTGTAAACCTCTGCTCCACAAAACTGTGAGCATACAGAGCTTCATGCTGCACAGGAAGACAACGCAGAACATCATAACAACAGCATGGACACCTGGATGCCACCCTGTGCCATGTGCTCTGGGTGTCCCTGCTGGAGCAGGGGGCTGGACTGGATGATCTCTAGAGGTCCCTTCCAACATGATCTCTAGAGGTCCCTTCCAACCTTAACCATCCTGTGATTCTGTGACAAACCTCCTATCCTTCTTCTAAAAGTAACCACTATGTGTACATATTGCTAAATATTACCAAGTAACAAGAAATAATTTGTCATGTGCAAAATGTTACCATTTTCTTGCATCTTCGTTCTGTTTGCATCTACATGTCACCTTAACTCAACCAGAAGTTCTGCATTCTCTGCAGCGGGATCTTGATTTTATGACTCCCAGCACCTGGCACAATGCTGCCCTCGCCCATCCCAAGGGCTTCCAAAATAAAAGTGAAATAGAGAGAGTCTGTCACTGTTGTCTTAAATGTAGATTTATAAGAAAAGCTCTATATTTTTAAATATCATAACTACATTAGCTCTCAGACTCTAAGAAATCTTTTTAAATAGCAAAAGGAAAACCAAAATCAAAGGCCAGTTGCTCTTATTTGTCTATCCGCTCTCAGTTCAGTATCTTACAAAGACATAACAAGGATAGTTTCACCTATGTATTAGATTTGTGACTTTTACAAGTAACACTCTCTCAGAACAGCAGAATTTAAAATACTTATTTAAAATACTCCTCAAAAAGGCATTTTACATAATATTTTAAATAAGTCTTCATTCACAAGTTTCAGTAGAGCATGAATTCACATGATAGTAATTTACAATAAAACACTAAGTACTTAGTTTTCTCAAGCATTCATCTTGCTGTGAGAAGAACACTTCATTTTCTGATATAACAAAGACAATTCTATATAGTGATGTGATATGAATCACTGGTAAATCACCAATTACGCAGTAAGGCAAGTACAAGGATGAAATCATGTTTACGATACAAAGGTCAGTAATTCACAGGGTTTATAGTTTAATGTCTAAGATTATATTCTTGATGAATTGCATAAATTGGATCAAGACACAGAAAATCTGAATGGGTGAAAGCGCTCTCTCTTTCACAAACTGCCATTTATTGCACAGATCATGCATTAATTTAGATCAACTGTTTGCTCCTAGAAATATAAATAAAACTAAATTATGTCAATTAAACACCTTCATTTCAAATGCTGAAGTTTCAGCTTCCAAGTATTTGTAACGTGTTGGTCTTATGACCTTAGAGACTGTGATGTAAAAATAAAAGAAAAACCAACTCAATAAGCACACTGACACAATTTATAGCACTTCACTCTGGACAGTAGCCTCTACGTGCATAATATAAAAACTATAGTTACTCCTAGGATCACTTATTTTCTCAATGAAGTCTTCTTCTGATTCTTATAAGGCAGCCTACAGGATCCAGAAGCTCACTGTGGACTCTTCCTAGAGGAATCAAAAATAACCCTAGGTGAAAGGACTTGAGCCCCTTTAGGACATTTTTAGGACAATTCATCACTCCCTACTAAAGTCATTCTGTATTTTTCTGTTAGCTTTTGATCTAGGATGGGGAATTGTTCTCATACAAAATTTATAGTACCGACTCTCTTTCCACATCATACTAGTTTAAAAAGATGTAACACACCAATATCCTTCATCACGCCAGAGAGGACACTGCAACATATTTATCTCAGTACAGGATGATTTTATGAAAAATCAAATAGAAATACAGGGCTGCAGAAGTCTGTTCTTCTGTAACACAGCAAAAGATCTGTCATCTCTGTAATAGCAAAGACCAGAACTTTATGACCGGCTTTTACTATTACCCAAACACAGAACCCCTGCTATACTAGTAGTGCTAAGATATAACATTTTCTCTTTGAAACAGGAAGCATAGGCTCAAAGCCAACTGAGAACATACTGACAGCTTTGCCTTCAAGCCATTAAATGACCTACAAGTTAAGGAGGTGCTAAAAAAAAAAAAAAACTGATTTTACTGAAGATCGCAAAAAAATAAAAAGTCCAGAAACAGTTACTTGGTCAAAATCTGCCTGGTGGAATTAAAACCCTGAAATAAGTGTGGGAAAGGCTTCTTGACAGGGTTCAGTGAGTCCAGCACACGCATCCACTGCACAGTTAGTTCTGATGACACGCGATCTGGCATGCTTTTCACTAGCTGCCTAACAAAGCAGATTAACTTTTAAGGTGGTCCAGCCATTTTTAAAAGGCCTTTAACCATATTTAAAAGGCTTGGCATAAGACTTACCCAGCAAAGAGTGCTCTACATACTACAGGCCTAACCTTGAAATGATTTGCAAACCCAAATTGTGATTTAAAATTAAGTTGTCCTGGCCCCACTGTTACAAAGAGCACTCAGTCTCTGCTCCAATCCATTTATTTAAATGCTTGAAATTATCAGCTCTTTTTGAACATTTCTTCTGGACTAACATCCTTGTTTAGAAACAATCTGCAGCATGTTCTTCTGAAAGTTAACCATCTGGCTTTTACCTTTTTTGTCCCTCTCCTGTTTTTTTTTCCTCTTAAGAGGAAAAATATTTTCCACATTATTTTCACAGTGCTGCTCACACAGCATGTGCAATGCTCCTAAGAGCTAAGAAATTAGTTTTTACACTTTGCTTTGTTTTGGCAAGGTCCTCAGATTTTCTTGGTGTCATTTCTACACATTCAGATTTTAGAGATATACTATAACCTAGGGAGTACAAATGCAGCCCATATATTGTGGGGAGACTTTGAGACAACATCTCAAACTTTTTCTTAAATAGCCCCATTTCAAATGAAGGATACTGTAGAGACTAAGTGGCATCTAATTAATGCTGTTTTGTTATCCTTTGAGCTGCAGTTCTTTTCAACCCTTATTAGCCTTTATGTCACTTAATAGCTTAATCAAATAATTGAAAGTCTGCACCTTATAGAAAAGTAATGATTCTTTTTCTTTAGAAAAATCCTTTTCCCTCATTCTTCTTCTTTAAGTTAATGACAGGAATGTAAAGGAGTTCAAGCAGATAAACCTCTCTATAGAAAGTGGCATGCAGTCACTTTCTGAGCAAAACTTTCTAACCAAAACTAAAAATAAAATAAAACTAAAAATAAAACTAAAAATAACAAAAATCTTAAGTCAAAGAGTTTGAAATACTGAACATACACAGCAACAGTATCTTCAAAATATTATATAAGATGACTTAATCGTGCATACTGATATGTAATTAACAACTAAAAAAAGTTAGGTAATAAGATTACAGTAGGAATATTGCTATAGTCATACTGATCTAACACAAGGCAAAACTGATAGAGCAAATCTAATAGTAGTTACTACCTCAGTCATACAAAAATGAAAAGCTCAGAGAAACACTTATATAAAAGCATATCCTCTTCCCAAACTACCTCAGTTCATCTAAGAGTTCTTCTGTAAATTTATATTACTAAGGTATTTTCAAAGATCTCTGTATTCACTTATTTAAGATTTCCCCCTCCTTTAAGTTAGCTTTGAAATGATGCTCCACATGCTTAATATGTGGCTATGTGGTACTACCATTGTCTGTTTAACTTCTGGAGAAAATTTTCCTAGTGACTGCTATAGAAAGAACTTGTGTTATCTGTACTGTGTATATATACATTTTGCTTATCTTAGCTAGCATGTATTCCCAAGTCTAGATCAAAGTGCAGCATCTTACATTCATATCAATATTCAAGTGACTAGCAATACTGTATAAGAAATGAACATTAAAAAATTTCCCATTTTAAACTGAAAGTCATCAAAGATGCTGCCAGCCAGATGCATCCTGAACAATGCTTTCTTTGTAGAAAGTTTGACATCACCATTTAAAAACAAAACCAAAACAAAAAGACAAAGAGACTGTCAAGTAAAGAAGAGTTCAGATGATTAACAAGGCAATGCTGTGATATATCCTCCAGACTCAAGTCTGAACTTCACTAAATTTAATGAATTTTTAAACTGCTTCCATGCAGCACCAAAGCATCATAAATCCATGTGTCCACTACATTTACTGGGCATCTTCAACAGCTAACTGTACCTGTGGCTTTGCAGCTACTGGCTTGAGGTGGCTTTTAGCAGAACATAGCAGAACACCCTCAACACATCAACCCTAGATTAGAAGCTGCCAGATGTAAAGACTGAAAACAAGCCCTCATGCAGAGTCATCCACACACTGTTTCTGCAGAGATCCTGGCTAAAGGCTGCTGTCTGCCTAAATTTCTAATTAGTAACTGCACAAGAGACAATGAAAATATACAAGTGCTCTCCTAATGTTATTTTGTACTGGAGTAAATGTTGCAGCTGACACTTGACACTGCACAGGGATGTCAAGTGATCACAGGAGACACAAGTCATGACCTAGGAGGGATGATAAGGTAGTAACACAATATCATCCATCATTTTAAAACTGTGAGAAGTCTTGTCAAGATAGCGCATAGTGCTCTACTTCACATTACCTTTAAGAACCTGTTAAAAAAAAAGTAAATAGCTACACACTGAAGACAAACTAATCAAGGCTAGTCATTAGTACCACTCTGAGGAAGTGCATACATTTAAAAAAAAAAAAAAAAAAAAAAAAAACACAACCACCACCAGCTGTGTTTAGGTAACACAGCTACAGAAGTTAGCAATGTATATTTGAGATTTGCAGAAATAAACCCCATCCTGCTCATCTTCAATTCTGCAACAGTTTTTGTAGGCAGAAGACCTTGCACATTTTTCCCAGAAGGATGTCACCCACAATGAAAATTGTGACACAATGAAATTGTGACAGTGCAACAGGTAAGCTATGATAGCACTTTTCACTACTCCGTAGACTTCTATATAAGTAGTATCAAGTGCTACTGATTATATATCACTACAGTTTTCCCCTTAGTTAGATGCACTTAGGAAAGCAAAGTACAGCACAAAGATTTTCAATACATGAAAGAGTTATCCAATTTACAACATTTCATACCTTAAGATTTCATCTCAATAGTTCTCAACTCCATCAAACTTTACCTGAGATGAAATACTTTTTGCCTGAAACAGAGTGATTCTCTTTCAGAATTGCTCAAGTTAAAAAGATAAGATGTTTTGTCTCCTGGATTTTTTTTTTAAAAAAAAGTTAAAATATTTTTGAAACACTCTAATGGCCTTCAAATTTCAGTAACAATCTTTTTTATTCATCAAAACATTTTTCTACTTAAAAAGAAGCCCTTTTCACATATGACTCCATCTATATGCATCAGAATTACATGGTGGGGGCAGAGGGAAATCAGGGCACCAAAGGATTTGGCTGGGGCAGAGAGGGGAAATGTTTCTTTTTTTATTAAAATGTCTAAATAATCTACCCTCTATCACCTAAGATCTGACCTTAGACTGCACTTGCACCATTCCTATAAATCATTCTCTCTCCAGGTGATCTAAAGTATACATTAGAACTACCTTCCCTTTACTTATGCAACCTTCCTGCTAGCACACAGAGGAGGACTGAAAGATCAGGGAAGGGGGAAAAGGAGTAAGCGAGACAGGAATAAAAATGTAAAAAGAACATCACAAAATCAGGGAGGAAAAGGACTGAGTCTGGCAGGGAAAAGAAATTCAGAGCTTGGCTCATCTCCTCATCCCTGCATCTCCCAAGGCTGAGGAAAGCCTGAAATCTTTGAGTCTATTCCAAGTGTCTTTGTTCTTCTCACATCGATGAACTCACTGGCAAAACATCCATCTCCTCTAGTGCTAGCGTATTTCCTGCTGCCACTGGCATTGCTACATTTGTTTAAATGGCAAAGGTCTATGTAAATAAGTTTCAACCCTACAGAGTGCCCACGTGGGTATCACTAAGAAGACATACCTTGGCGTTCTGTTTGCACTAGTTATACTTTTAACTACATAGACAGCATTAGAGTTGCAAACTTGCACAAAATCAAGAAAAAAAAGCAAAATTAAGACTCTCAAGCAATTTTTATCCACCACTTTGTGTGCTTGCATTAAGGTAGTCCTATACTTAGAATCTCGTATTCTATACACCTTGAGAAGGGCCTTCTCTAGACATGAACCGGGAGCATAAAGAATAATGAGAAAACATCTGTACTACCTTTCATGTCTAATCAGCTTGAAAAGGTAAAGAAACTGGATACTTACGAAGCACAGGACAGCAAAGAAAGAGAAAAAGTAAAACCAAACCAGAGAACAGGGGCACTGCAAGCTACATTTAGTATTGCCATAGAGTTCTCATGTGACAGCAGGCCCATCCTATTCCTAAACTTGACTGTTATTTTTTTTCGGTACGTTTTTCATTCAGTTTACAGATATCTGTGTAGGTAACCCGGAAACCAATTTGTATATACATACACTCAGCACTTGAGGCAGCAAGGAGAACCTGTACTTTAAACACATGAATTGCCTTACAGTGTAAGACACAAACAGAGACAAACCAGTGTTTTAACAACAGCCTCATCAGGTGAAATTCATGGAGTACTTTGATGTTACTGTGATAACCAACAAAGGAAGAAAGGCTACAGAGTAACTTAATAAATCTGCTCTTTGGGAAGGCTTTGGCTAACACAGTTAAGGTGAAATTAGAGTTGCTTAAAAAACACGAGGACAAAACTACATATCAGGTAGCAATGAATTAAATGAATACAATCCATCTTAATGCACAGGCACTACGAACAGAAAAATATGATGCAGTCAGATAATTAAAGCGCATTGCTAAAGCATCATGTAAATTCATACACGAAAAAAAAGGCCCAAGCTGAACAGCAAATGAAGAGACAAAGTCAGAAATAACCCAAGAAGGGCAGCTACACCCTGAGGGAAGCCACACCAGTCCACTTGACTCCCAGCAGAAATCTGCGCTAAAAGATGTCACGGAAGCGTTTTAAGCAGCTCACTCGCGAAACCGTGAGGAGAGCGGGCACGCCGGAGCCTGGGGAGGCACTTGCCTTGTTGCAGTAGAGCATCCAGAGCTCGTAGAGCCTCTCCCGGGAGGCCATCCCGCCGCCCGCGCTGCGCTCGCCGAGCCGCTCACGGCCCCACCATGCTCGGAGCGCCGCGGGTTTCGCCCTCCCGCCGCAGCCGGCGGGCCCTCGGTCTCTCTTTCTCGGGCTCTCAGCCTCTCCTTCTGGGGCCGGCCGCGCAGCAGCAGCAGCACAGCGGCAGCCGCGGCCGGCGGGCGGGCATGTCCCTTCCTCCTCCTCGGCGGCGCGCGCTGGAAGCGAAAACGCACCCCAGCAGGCCTTCACTTGGGGGAAAAAAATAAAAAAAAAGAATGAAATAAAAATAGAAGGAAGCCGCAAACCCCTATCTAACGCCGGCAGGGGCTCNCGCACCCCAGCAGGCCTTCACTTGGGGGGAAAAAAAAATAATAAAAAAGAATGAAATAAAAACAGAAGGAAGCCGCAAATCCCTATCTAACGCCGGCAGGGGCTTCGCGGAGGCAGCTCCCGCCGCAGCCCCGGGCCCCACGCCGCCCCTGAGGAGACGCCGGCCGCGGTGCCGCGCCGCCTCTCCCCCCGAG
>VWPW01009913.1:0-22433 GCA_013389825.1 Crypturellus undulatus | reverse complement strand
GGCGGGGTGGGCGCCGCCGGCGCCATCTTGGCTGCGGGCAGCACCTCCCGCAGGCGGGCAGCGCGCCCCAGGGCGCGGCCGTTAGCCCCGCCCGTTGCGGCCGTTGCGGGCCCCGCCCTCAGCAGGCGGCAGTTCCCGTCAGCGCCACCACAGCCCGGGGGCTTCGGCCCCTTCGCTATTTCCCGGCCTCTGGTGAAGGCAACACGGGATTCTCAGAGTTGAAGCCGTAATTGCAACTTTTCTGTAACTCAACGAGAATTTTCCTCCCCCCAACAGTTTACATTGCACAGGAAGCCTTTTTTTACCCTTAAAAGGATCGACGTGCCCAATAATTCTTCAGGGAGACAGAGCTTATAAAAAAAAAATCCCCCACGTTTACAAGTGATGGAGGCTGTCAAGCACCTAGATGTTCCACACTCTCCAAAGAGGCCTCTCTACCCAGGCCTGAGGTATGTGTAAATACATAAAGTCCCCTGGCTCTGAAATGGGTTTTAGCAGCCCCTGTTTTGGTCTGCAAAGATTGTGTAGGACTAAGAACGAGCACACATCTAAAACAAGATCTTTAGGAGAGATGTGAAAAGACTTTCCTGTACGCCTGTCCCTCCACCTTGAGCCTGGGGTGGCTCAAAAAACATGCAGTCTCACACAAGATTTTCTTGGTGAAGAGGAACTTGTCATTTATTGACCAATTTGTTCATTTGCAGAAGACTGCCAACCCCCTGCAGAGTTTACATGAGATATAAGCATCCTCTGTCGAGGAAACCAGCTGTAGCAAATAACATTGTTTATAAATTTGCTAGGGATGGATATGTATAACCAAGATCCCAGAGACGGGTTGAGATTGGTTCCTGCTATAAAGCTTTTAATTTTTTTCTTGTCTTTAGAAGATGATTGAAGTTTCCCTGGTGAAATTTAAGGTCGGATCCGCGCTGAGTGCTGTATCACATGAATCAGCAATGCAGGAGTGAAGCAAGTATTTTCAGCTGATCTATCTAAACATAGTTCCTACCATGGATGGAGTCTGTAAGATTATTTTTAGTTCTATGATACATGTGTTCTGGTACTTGCTACAAATACAGTACTCCCCCACCTCGCTATATATTTTTTTTTTCCATCAAGAAAAAACAGCTCAAAGTCCAGCTGTGTCACCAGGATGGACTTTGCCCAGACACCTCTCTGTTAACAGCCTCCAGATATGGAGATCCCACATCCTCCCTAGGGAGCTTATCTCACTGCTTAAGATACTGCTAGGAACTCTTTCCTAACATCTAGCATACATGCCCTTTGGAAAAAAAAAAAAAAAAATCAAACCATTACCATTTGTCCCTTCCACAGATATAAGGGAAAAGGAAGCTCCCTCCAGGACACTTCATGATTTAAAAGCTATCGTATCTCCTTACAGCCTTCTCTAGATAAAGCAGCTGTTTATTATTTTAAGTTCCCCTTATAATTTGCTTTTTTTGAAGAAGCCAGGCCTGAGCAATACCACATAGAAATCCCTATCTTTCTTAGGAACCTGCTTTATTTCCTTGTGTCACTCACTTCTGCTCCCCTGGACAAGAGTCTGATGGATTCTCCCTCACCAAGCTCCAACAGAGGAAGAATACCACAAGAGCCTCCTCCCTTGTTAAATGCTACCAATCATGTGATGAAAATACTCACAGAACATGAAGCAGTCATTTTCCACAGTAGGAAGTGTAGCATCTTAGGGTTGAGCCAGTGCTTAGGCAGTTCTCATTTTTCATAGGTGCTCTGAAGGGAAAGTAAAATATTAGTACTTAGCCAGAGGACAGTCTGCTTTGATAAAGTATGACCTCCCCCCCCCTCAAGTATCATCCTAGGAGACTTCAGCATAACCACCTTCACAAAGACCTTGCTTAAAAACTTGAAAATCAAAGAATGAAGAAAGCTACTACTACTGAAAAAAAAAAAAATATATATATATATATATATATATATAAAGCTGCTTTGAAATTGATTGGTCAAACTGCAAAAGCCAATTTTGAGAATGCTTAACACCTGAATGTCTTCTCCATAATTACTTACTAATTGCTCCACAGACTTTAAATAGTCAGACCATTGTTACCTTTCTTTTCATTTGGTGTTTAGTCACAGTAGTTTTTTATGGTATTTTATCTGTATACTTATGGTTTTTATTTGCTTTTGTTTTTTATTTGCTTTTTTAATTTGATTTTTAATGTTAATAATTTTATGTTTTAGAAGTGGCTAAACATACTTGTTGAAAGCAGAATGAATGGAAAGAATGGTGTGGGTAAGAAAAGAGCAACCACTTAAAAATAGTGAAAATCAGTAATAGAAGGTGGTTTGTTTTATTGACACTTTGAATGAGGAGATCTCTGAAATAATAAAAAACCAGAAAGCATGCCCTTTTGACAGTAAGCTTCTATTAAGCTTAGCTTAGTTTTTCCATAGAAGCAGATGGCAAAGACAAAAAAGCTGTAGCTAACATTAGACATTCTAAAGCAGGTTGTGTAGATCTATGGCTTTTGCTAAGGTTGTGCTTTAGGCTAGTAAAATTTCTATGGTGATAGAACTTTGTAACAAAGTTCTATCTGAGGTGTTCTGTCTTTAATGTTTTAAAGCTAAAGCATTTTTTTTTAACTAGCAAAGTGCTGACCATGAATATTTGAAATAGGCTTAGGAATAAACTTGTCTCACAACTGTGCTATTTTTATTTTCCAATAGAGGAAAGGCCTTGTATAGAGGCAAAGCATAATCTTTATATTTTAAGCAAGTTGTCTTTGAGGCAGCTGGGAGTAAAGTTGCACTGTCAAAATTTCTTTTGCTGTATAAAAAGAGAAGTCATCTTGCTGATGTTTGCATTCAGGCCCAATTAGCCCCAGATTGTATTTGGTGGGATTACCAGGAAGGACCAGTCTGACCCTTACAAGAAGCTAAAGCCTATGAGACAATAGTTTTCTGAAGATGGCACAGGTTTGTCTTTGTGATTACCTAATAAAATGTCAGTGAAATTGTTATACTAGGTAAATGAGCAAACTGAAGGAGTATGTAACAAGTTAATCAGAGGTAAATAAAACTAAATATTTCTTTCGATCACTAGGTACCCCAATAATTCAGGGTTTGCTAGACGATCAAGGTTCTTCTGTCTTTTGCTAAGTAAGCTAGTAAAATGTAACGATGAGTGTTGCCTTTTTCTTTTTTTTTTTTTTTCTCTCTCTCTCTCCTCTCTCTTCCCCAAGTGTTGGAGACCTGCTGCAGCTAAAGTTAGGATATGATGTTCTAGCTAATAGCATTAAGTTCTTGTTCCTGGCTTCTGTTTTCATGTGCAAACAATTTGTCAGGCATAGATTTGGCAGGAATTATCCCCAGGGTGGCCTAGAACCATAGTAAATGTGTTTGTCTTTTTGCATATTTGCCGTTTCCATGGTGGACTTCAGTATAATGAATATTCTTCATTAAAAGCCCCTGGCAATGACTTCATCTCTTCTCCTTCTTCGTTATGGCATTGGTCACTTTACCAGAGGCCTCAAGTGTGCAGCTGTACTGGGAGTGTTCTTGTGTATGGAACACCTTAAGGGCACTTCTAGGCTAATGTATAGGGGCTAAGCTTGATTTGCTTGGTTTCTTACAAACCCTTCAGCAGTTGGTAACTACCAGCTAGTAGCTACCCCCTCCCCACTGCTGTCATTCATGCTAGATGTGCTTGATCTAGTCCAACTTGAAAAGAAGATAGATTTTGCCTGAAGCTCTTCAAACTGCACTTAAGCAGAGTGATCTGAAGCACCAGCTCAGTTACAAAGTCATTCACCGAATGACTTCATTATGCTGCAGAGCTTTGTTGATTGGACCTGCAGCATGACTCCTGAAAAGTGTTCAGTGTGTGGGGAAACAAATGTGGTGGCAGCCAGGGTTGAAGGGTGTGTAGGTATCATCGTCTTGGGGAGTCTTTCTGAACTTAATTCTTCTGAGCTGGCAGGGTACTATTGTCCAGAGAATGCCTGCTACAGTAGCTTTAAGGCTTGTGGGTTTTATGGCAAATTGATGTCTGTTGGATTGCGGAAGGAACTGAATGAATAGAGGCAGCTGAAGGGGAATGTGCTCTGGAAAGAACTGATCGCTGCTGCAAGTGGGTTTCTTGCAAAATATTAGTGCCAACCTGGACTGGCACCTGGCCAGGACCTCACAGAAGTGGGAGTGGTAGCTCTCCAGCACACACAGTGCCTCCTGTCTTGGAGTGAGATATGAAAATAAGGCTCTGTCCTTCACAGTGACCTTGGAAATCCTCCAGGAACTCGGCTAGCCTGGCTTCTGACACAAGGGGAGTGTAGAGACCTGAATGATGGCTAGTGTTGTAAAACCTGAAAACATAGTTTTAAAAGATCCTGCAGTGTTAAGTAAACATAGTTTTCTGTGGAAGTGTTTGAGAGATTTGTGGGAACCACTTCTCCACTGAATGGATTGTAGAGTGCTTAACATAATGGGTCTCTCTTCTGCTTTCTGCTCCAAGCCCCTAGGGAAGGTAGCTATGTCCCAGTGCTACTGAGGGTCAACCTTAGTTCATGTCCACAAATGGTGTGAGGTCTTGGCTAGACAAAAGAGTACAGTGTAGGACCAGATCTTGGAATGTGACCTCTATGGTCGTATGCAAGACCTCTCTGACTGAAATACCAAATGAGACTAGAGAAATCTACAGTGTTAGGGGCAGTCTTTCACCACGGAGAAATGAATAATCAGCAAAAAGGAGTATCAGTAGCATAATAAGTAGTCATTGACAAAAATAATCATTGCTGATAAAAGCGGAAGAATTGTTTTGCTCTGACTTAACTCATGTCCTAGTGTTACTGCTGAAGCTGTGGATTTTACATGCAGCACCTCCTTGACTAGAAACCATAGCTGTAAACTTGTCAGCTTATTACTCTTGCCAATCAAGTCATGACATATTCCAAAGCCCACCAGAGTCAACAGCTGGTATCTGACTCTACTGGGCTTTAGATCAAGAGCTATAAGCATTGCAAGAAATGGGAGTCTAACCTACTCGGGCTCCAAAATTCCTAAGCTATAATAAAGTATTAATGGCCCTACTCAGGGAGAAGTATAGGTCAGGGAAGTGTTTAGGTAATACCTACTGATGGTTGGAAGGATCCAACTTTGGCAGTTGTGGCACCCCAATCATGCGGTGGAAATTTCCCATTTCCTGTGGAAATGCATGACAGAGGAAAACAGCTGCAGTGTCCTAAGTATATTTAACATAGCTGTAATCTAGCTGTGATGAGGAGCTATGAAGCTCCTACCGGACAGGGCAAGTTTTGGTTCTGCATTGAGTTTACAACGTGCGTGACTTTAGACAAATTGTATTCATGAACACAGAAAGGTCACATTTCATCAATACTCTCCCTGGGCCAAACTGCAAATCCTTTGTCTTCTATGTCAGAATACTGAAACCTTTCAAATCTTTTCAACTTCTACTTAGTAAAACTTGATAGTTTTGGGGAATGAGTCTTGTGGGGTAGGGGAGACCTTGCATAGAGGTGGGGACAGCTCAGCTAGGCCTATAGATTAGTGAAGCCCTGGTGCCGTCTTTGGTGAGATTGGCAGCTCATCACTGGTATCTTAATTTCTCTACTATTCCAAACAGGAGGAAGGTATCTTCTTGGAAGTCTGGGAAGGGGGCCAACTTTGATCATAACTTCATGCTGGAATTTTTCCCCATTTTCCCAGAAACACTTGATGTCCAGCAGCTTGTAGGTCAAGTGCAGCCTAAATTGCTCTCTGACCCAAGGCTGCATGGACAGCTGGCTTCTGCTGTGCAGTTGTTCAACTCTGGGTCCACCTCACCCAGTTCTGGACTTCTGTAAATCTTCTGCAATGTAGCCTGGGGAAAAGTGAGGGAGTAATTCTCTTGCACCTAAACTGTTGAAGCTTTCTGCGCTTTTTAATGGTTGAAGGAACAAAACACCATTGTGGCCAACAAGAGTTAATCATTTAGCACTTCAGGTTCCACTGGGCAGCATTATATTAACCAGGAAGTTCAAGTAAAAATTGGTTACAGGCGATTAAATTCAATGGCATTGTTTGGTATCTAGTACATTTGTTTATAATGCAGAAAATACTGCAAATGCATTTTCCTGAATGTCTGAGAAGTCTAAGAATATACTCACTCTGACCTTTCAACAGCAAACTCAAAAGAAAACCACCCAGTCAGAAAAATAAAAACAAAAGTTTATTACATGTAAATATTTTTACCTTTGAAAGTTTTACTGTATGCTAAAGACATTATTTAGAAAACAAAAGCAAAGACCTAGATAACCAAACAACCACCTGGGGTTTCCTCTCTGCTAATTTGTTGGTATACTGGCAAACTACAATCACGCTTGCCCAGAAAGAGCTAAACATGTGCTTGGCTGTTTCAGTGCTCTGTTTGCTGAGCTCTTCTAACCTTTGCCAGTTTTGCTTACTTTAGCTGTAAGACTTTGGTGCCCAGGAGGAGTCAGCAACCCTTTATACAGAATGTACAGTGCTGAATCCACAGGAATTGGATAAAAGTTTTTTTTTTCTCAGTAAAGGGAATGAACTTTTTTCCCTTTCCATTGTCATTCTCTAAGTTAAAGAAAATAACAATGGTTTGTGGTGGTACCAACTTTGTTACTGTTAAGGAGCAAAGTAAAGATTAGATCAAACAATATTTCCATTATTGTATTGAGAGGAACATGCAAGTAAAAGTACTGGTGCTGCTGCAGCAGAGTTGTTTCATGTCATTTTATTTTTAATCTCTTTCTGCTTGCTGATAATGAGAGACAAAAGCTTTCTGAGTTATATGGGTCCTTGGTGATGATGCTATAAAACACTTTGTGCAGTACAGTAATAAAAACTGCCCTGGTTTTCAATGATCTTTAGACTAAGTCTTACTATCAATTTAGTTTAACAGTAAGCATATGTGTGAGGTAGAAAATTACATATCCAAAAGTGTTGGGTAATGGATGTTTATATCTGTTCAAATCTCACAGTTGAAATCTCCCTCTGGAACAGATTAGCGCAGCTCTGAAGTTGGAACCATGATGACTGACACCAGCTAATACCAGTTTGTGAAGTACACCTTCATTAGAAGGATTGCACAAAAATGGTGTGATTCAAGGACTTGGAAAAACTTTTGAGAAACCTGAGAACAGCTAGGGTCATAGTGGTTAAAGCTACTGAAGGAGCAGGTCAGTGGCACAGAAGTTTGTTTGAACCTTGAGGCATGAAGATTTTGATGCTAAATATACTGTGTTCACTGTGTTCTCTGTTCTTCTACAACTGGCTGGTATTTTCCTTCTCTGTCAGTACTTCAGTAGATGTAAGTATTAATGTGAAGTTCTGATTCTGTTCTCCAATGTTTTACCATTTCTGAACCAGGAATAGATTCCAGCTCCATACTTACCAGGGTTAGCAATACATAGCTGGATGTATAACTGCAATTTAAACTATCATGTACTGTGGAATAGTTGGTTAATCATGAATACAGTAAAAAAAAAAAAAATCACTTTAGCCTCTAAACAAGCTGGAGATTAATGGAGACTTAAGCTCTGTCTCTTTTGCAGTTTGTATTTGAAGACCATGCTTCCCCTACTCCTCCCCTCACAATGTGAGAGAAAACAGATTTTACACTGGAATTGCATAGTTGTAATTCATTTTTAGTATTGAAAGAACATTAGATTGAAAAAGGGTTTTGGACTACATTCACTATTTACTTAGCATGGGTAAAATAATTCAGTGCAAATCAACCAGCTTCTGCAAAAGCCAACTTTGGTATTCACTTGAGGAATCTTCTGTATTCCCCAGGTTTCAACAAATAGAGTTGTCCCCTTCAACTGAGCATCTTGTACAAGATCCAGGAGCCATCTAAAATACTGAGGGAGTAGATCTCTGAGAAATGAATGTGGTCTGAGACTGTTGGACAATCAGGTCCACAGGAACTTAAGGAAAAATTTCTTAACAGTGAGGGTGACAGAGCACTGGAACAGGCTGCCCAGGGAGGTTGTAGAGTCTCCTTCTCTGGAGATCTTCCAAACCCACTTGAATGCAGTTCTGTGCCACATGCTCTAGGTGACCCTGTATGTGCAAGGGGGTTAGACTAGATGATCTCTGAAGGCCCCTTCCAACCTTAAGGATTCTATGATTCTAACATTTGGCCTTGTAGTTCATCTTTTTATTTATTTATTTTCAGACCTGAGTGTTGTGGGAAGCAAACTTCTGCAGTTTTAAATGGCAAAAAGGTAGGAAAGACTGAAATCTACCTGATTCTGATGATTGATCACAGAATTTATCACAGCCTTTGCTGGGTGTTTCTGAGAAACTGTATTCCCTTATGTAGATAGGGAATTGCTAAAATATCTGTTCTTATGAAGTTAATAAAAGGTTTAATTCCTGCCTACCTTGAGGGGCTCTGGAATGCCAGCAGTTGTGCATTGCACATGTGGGGTAGAAAATAAATGGAGTAGACTACTTATTATTTGCTGCAATGGGATTTATAGGGATTCTATTTTCTAGCTGTAGGATAAAATGTGTTCACCTATAGGACAAAATGTATCCATGTACTGAGATGATCTGTGTTGTTTACTCATGACCTGGAAATGCTGTAACTTTGTAACTGTGCTGCTGAAACACGTTTGCTGTGCTGTTCCTTCATCTTCCATCATGTACTGCTGCAAGTACTTGGAGTGCTCCTACTTCTGCCACTAACATGCTCTAGTATGTCTTACTAACCACAGAGGTACTTTAACAAGTTCAAACTCTGCCTTTTGTAAGTCACTTAACTCTCTTTGCCTTACGAAAGGCATAACAATTGCAAATATGACTTGATGTAGTCTTGTGATATTGAATTATGATATGCTGTGGTCATGAGCAAATTGCATATATATTAGTCTAAAGTAGAGCTTTACAGCAACTGGCCTTACTAGGCCTTCTCTGTGTAATGTAAAAAGACTACTTACCTAGAAATAGTCACTCCCTTTTCCTCTAGCGTCTCCAAGTTATGAGCAGGCCCTAGAAACGACACTACTGTTTGACAGGTAACTTCTATCATCTCGGGGAGAATTTTGCACTACTTTGCTAAATGTTGCTTGTGCCTTCAGTGACTACTCAAAGGGATGGTATAACTGTCTTTAAAGGGCAAAACAATTCCGATTTCTCCAACAGTGATACAGTGCCAGGCGAAAGAACCCACTTGGAGGATGACATGGCAAGACCTGGCAGAATTGCTGAAATTCCACCACTTCTGGTGAGCAGGATAGTTTCCACTTTTTTTAAGAAGTATTGGTGACCCAGGTAATTGGAATTTTCACATACAATCCAGCTGCCTTTTTCCACCAGATAAATTGCACCCGATTTGACATTGCTGCAATTGTAACATCACCTTTAGGACTTCATAAAAAATCATTTGCAGTACAAATATTTGCAAAGACTTCTAGCCCATCCTGGTACTTGTGTCCAACTAGGATACTAGCATACTGGGGCTTCCATTTCCCCCTCTCATTTTTGGCAGCTCACTGAGGTGAAAGCTGTGAGCAAACACTGCCCAGCAAAAGGAACACAAAAGGGCCTGTTCTGAGCTTCAGCTGGATTTTGTGTTTTGTCTTTATTGTAATGTGGTGTTTACTGTATTTACTATATGGAACCCTTTCTGCCCCCCTGTGGAGCTGCTTTTGCTAATAATGAGTTCAAAGGAATAGTGTAATTATGGATTGGGCTCTGGTGTGAACTTTATGTGCCAAATCTGACCCAAATTTTGGTGGGGAATGTATATGTAAATTCTGTTCTTTATAGTGCCTCCTTTGCCTAAAAGCTATAAAATTCAATGGGTCTGTTTCACTCTTCCTTAGGTCAAAAAAGGAAACAAATGTTTTCCTTCTCAGTATGCTATCATCTGCTTTATTCTGGAAATGGGAAGATGTCTCCATCTCGTATGGTGATGTTGGCTTTTGCCTATTTCCTTGTGTGTGTATTTTAACTCAGCAGTATGTTGGGTTGAAATGGTAATTAAGGGAAGGCTGCAGCAACTATGGGAGGGAATCAAACTGTTTTTATTAAATGTTTATCAGTGTTTCTGGATTAGTGACTAATACTGAAAATCAGTTTGGGACAGTCAGTATGAAAGTTTTCCTTTAAGTCTGCTCTAAAATGTCAGAGGAATGAACTACTCGTGAGTGAATTTGCTCCCTAGCTACAGCCAGAAAGAATTGTTGTCTCCACACTAAAGCAGAACAGACCTAGTATGCTGTGGAAAATCTTATTCCTTCTTTTTGGAACTTTTTCTCTGGTGCTTTTCCGTTTGCTTGCTGCAGGGCTGAATCAAACCTTGACTTGTTATGTTTGGATTACCAGTTTCTTGAACCAAAATTTTAGGCTCCTAAAAACAGGCTACTTTGGGATATGCAAAGCTGGTTATACAAACATGTTATGTCACCACTAGGTGAGGCTTCACATCAAAAGAAATGTAAGAACATAAATCTGTTTGGGGAAATTCATCCAAGCATGTGAAGATGTTGTTGATGTGATTCATCAATTACCTTGGCATGCATATGAACATCTTAGTAGATCTAGGTTATTTAAAAGAGGTCTTTTTGCAGTTACACATTCTCTGCCTGTGATAGAAAAAATGTGTATGTGTGTGACTGCAGCAGAGAGAGTATGGGAAGGTTTGGGAGGCTCAGGCAGAGCACACCTTTGCTTACATCGTTTTAGACCAAAGGTGAGATCTTTTAGTGCTGTGTTAAGAAAAGAAAGACACAGGTACTTTGAGAGGGGGGAGTATTTAGCGTAGTCTCATGCTTAAACTGACTTCTCTCAGCTCTCGTTAAGGATTTACTTTTGGACCACGGAATGTGCGAGTGGAACATGGCTGCCACATTCTGTAACAAGCAATTTGGTTCTCACCCCTAAATGATGGGGCTACAGCATGCTCACCGCTTCCAAGCAGGCAAACAGATCCTACTGTCCCCTTTCATATACCCAGGCCTAGGCTTCTGAGCTCTCTGCATTACCTCAGAGCCTTTGCAGTGGCAAATTTTTGTGGATAGTCCTTAAAGCGGATGAATGATGTAAGGAAAACAGAAACTTCTGTCAAGGTTGGCACAAGGAGATCACCCCCCAAGTGCACTGCACCTTCCTTTAAACTGTACATTTTAACAGGAAATATGTGTTTAGTGCTTTAAAAAAAAAAAAAGAGCCAGATGAGCTGAAAACAAGCTTTGCAAATTTCTAAAAGGCCATTTGAGCCCATAAGTGTTGGGACATATGATAACTTTTAACCATTTCCCAGGCTTTGCTGTTCAGTGTAGTCTTCTGGCGTGCTTGTAAATAGAGTCAGTACCTAAGAACCAATGGGTAGAAGAAGGAAAAACAGTTTTACTTCACAGATATTTATTTGTTTTCTTGAGCACTTTTGCATTAGGGTACAGGAGCATCTCCAAGGCATGGGCTAATGCAGCATTACAATGACCCTTTGGACAGCTGTTTGGCTATACCCTGGCTCAGACTACACTGGAGTCTTTAATTCCATTTGTTTTTGTTTATTTGCTTTAATGCGTAAAAGGCGCTAACGTAGTCTCTCTGCCCTGAAATTGTTATACGTGCTCTCAGCAGTGCTTCTCTTACCCCACTCAATCTTGAAGCTTGTCTGGAAATAAATACAGAAACAGGCTGCACTGTGCTCAGGCCGCCAGGCAGAGGGAGGTGGAAGGAGAACAATGCACACCCAACTCCGATTCCAAAATGGAGTCAGGATATGAACAAAGGTTGTGACTGGCCCTGAAGGATTTGGAGTCCTTCTAGGCTATGCAAGGCAGACAAAACAGAAGCAAACCCTTAGAGACCTTTAAATAGGGAATGACTAAGACTTAAAAGAACAAACAAAACAATACAGAACAGTGCATTAACAAACTGCTAGAACGCATCACTTGGCTCATGTACAGCTAGGTGCCATACATGAAACCCAAATCCTTGTTATGCCTTAGCATGCTTTGCATTGTCTCCTTTCGGATTTGTTCCGGACTTCTCTGGAGAAATTCCTTGTTTTGCTGCCTCTGTAGTTCCCTGCAAGATGCAAATGTTAATAAGCACAAGCACAGCATGCAGGGCTGAAGGAATAGGGAAGGGAGGGGGGGCTGCACAGTGATCAGCCTCTGTCCTGCTGTGTGACATGCAGTGCACATAGAACTTGGAGGTACGGGCGGCTCCTTACACCACTCGCATCCCTGCTGTTGCTACAAGGAATGTGTTCTTACTCCCTTCCATTGCAAAGCTGGAGCCAACCACAGGCTTTGGCAAATCACATACAAATAGAAAAGATGTATCCAATTTGTGCTCAGGCTAGGCTAATTGTCTAGCACCACTTTTTTCTTTTTTTAATGGAGTCAAGTTTTTTTAATAGTTTACAACTACTTTTTTCTTTCTCCTAGAAGTGATAGCAGTAAGTATCATCCAAAAGAGTTCTTTTCATATGTGTGTATTGAGAATATTCCGGGAATGTGACTTTCTGGCTCATGATTGACACCCAAGGTATGATATAATTGTCATGAATGTCAAATTTAGGATTGATATTGTATATGAATTAGCACTATTATGAAACTTCTCATGATATGGAGAATTAAGATAGGCCTGTAAAAGCTTTGTGGGTTCTGGGTGGCCAGAGGGGCCACTCTAGCTGTGATGTTATTGCAAAAATGGCTTGCTGACTTGTGCGAAACTTTCAGACCTACTTTGTCATCTTGCTCCTTTCTTCGGGTCAGTGAGTCAAGTTGCTTCCTGTCCTTGTAAGCTCTCCTTGTTGAAGCAGGATTGGTTGTTTTATTTGCTGATACTCTCTGGTACTTGAAACCTTAGAAGGGAAGAAAGTCAAGCATCATCTTGGGCCCACAAAGTACCCCTGGGCATGGGATCAGCAGTGTTAAATGGCTGGAGGTAAAGGATACCAGTATCAAATTCCCTATGCTGAATTTTCTCATTTTTGCTGCATTTGGAGAAGTGGCAGGGAAGGAAGGTTGCTAATAGCATAACCAACCATTGTGCAAGTCTAAGTATTTGTCCAACCTTAGAACAAATAAGTCTGTCAGATGCAAAGGCTGACCCTATTACAGAAATGGATAATCTTACATATACAATGTGTTACACCTCAACTTGAGAATAAAATACTCCTTTTGCAATTATCATAAACTTGAACCTCAGCTAGATGCTGTTTCTGGGCTGCAGTGGAAAGATCCCCATGCCCAGAATGGGCATGGAGAAAGGTTTAAAATATCTTTTTTTATATGTAGCTCTGAGAGCTCTGTGGGCTGTAATGTGGTGGCAGTGCTGGGACAGGCAGGTGCTGCCCTGTGTCCCCTGCCCTGGCTCTGCAAGGAACTAGGGTGGAATGTGCTCACTGTGCTTCCGGGCGTGCTCTGCAGCCTGTGGGGCAGCCAGCATGGCAAATGGGTGCAGGGATAGGTTGAAAGGGTGAATCCAGTGGTTCTGGAAGGACAATAATTCACAAGTTAGTACAACTGTGCTTGTTACTGTTAAAAAAAAAAAAAAAAAAAGTAGCTTTAACCTCTTAAACTGATTAAGACTTTGGAAAATGAATTACTCTTAGTCTCCAAATTCAGCAAAGCATTTCTGCTCTTTTCTCACAGAGTGCAAATGAGCTTAAGCACAGGCTTAAAACTAAGCAGCATTACCTGCTGAAGTGGAAACTGGAGATCCTGATAACAGTGGCTTGTCTTCTTCTTCAGAAGATTTATAACCTGGCAATCTCATGACTATCAAAGAAGTATCCCAGCCCCACCAGAGACAGGTGCTAGATAAGTGTAAGGTTATATGAGTTCCTTCCTTGTCCTGGGAATATAAGAATATGAATTGAAGCTTAAAAAAAAAAAAAAAAAGAACAACATGAGGAGCTAGAAAAACTTACAAGAAAACCTCAGTCTTCTGTCGTCTGTGATGTATACTGAGAAGGGATGTTTCTAAAAATATCCTGAACTGGAAATTCATAGGAAAAAAAATCATGCCATAAGGAGCACAATAGTAAAAATACAGTATAATGTTCACAGCAAAACCTTCTCATTGGAGCAATGTGGAAGATCCGTGTGCTAAAAGAACAGGTTTTGAAATGCCCCTCAATAGGATTGGATGGGATAATTCAGTCAGGAGAGGTCATGACCAGGGCTCTTTCTGGTATATGTAATTACTGAGTTACAAAGTGCAGCTCTAGCTTTTTTTGGACACTGGGTGGCAGTCCATCATTAATATTAAGGCTAAACATGAGTAAGTGTTTTACAATAGCCTCAGAAATGCTGTGAATTACATGTGAATTGCCCATTATAGTCTGATTACAATTCCACAGCAGCTTTTGATGATGTCTTGGAAAACAGTAATAAACTTTGCATCACTGAAAATAAACACTACTTATTCCAGCACAAATGCTCCTTTGTTCAATAGCTAGGCCATACAAGAAAGTCTTCTTGTGATGTTAAGTTATGAATTAAAAAATATAACCTCCCCTCCATATTTAGAGGGCAATTATACTTAGACTGTGGACCTGCTTTTACACAGGCTTGTCTGAACACAGGCCAGGCCTCTGTGAAGTAGCTTGTATCGCCACAGGACCTGCAGGACATCCTTCCTATTTGGGGTGGATTCTGCAAAGTGTGTGGTACCAGCAGTGCTGAAAGCCTTGTGAGGAGTTCTGAGAATAGATTATCCCTTTTAAGACTGGGGCTAACTGTTGACATTGGGGTCAGGGCAAGGAAGGATGGAAGAACCTTAACTGGTGAAATGTTCAGGGCTATCACAAGATCCAGTCAGCTAAGCTGTTCTCCTTTTTGTCCACTGTAAGATTTTTTAATGGTGCGGATCTTTTTGATAAGGTACACTTGTCTTCTATATTCAGTCCTGATGTAGGGGCTGACAATGAACCATATTATCAAAGCACTGTGCTTAGGAAATATATTCTGCTTCTCTCAGGAAAGTCTTTTAAGTGCAAAGAAAGGCTTTTCGTCTCTGCCACAGATATTTCTGACCTTGGGCAAGTCATTTAATCTGTTCCAGTCAATCATTAGTAAAGGAGGATAATATTACTTCTATTCTCTGCTGTAATGGAATAATAAAACATTGGGCACACTTTCTTTTTTCTATTGTGTGATCTGATACAGGGGTATCTCCAGACTCTGGTAGAGTATCTGCTCCCTGCAGGTGGACAGGTAACAAATAATCTTGCAGTCAGTTGCTGGTTTGTTCTGTTTAATTTGTGTCCAACTTGCACATGACTGTAATTCATTGCAAGTGAAAAACTGCCTTGGCACTGTTCTCTTTGCCACTTTCTTGTATCAAAGATAAAAGCTAAGGCTTCATGTAATGTTTATATAAGAGTTGCTCTGAGTTACTTTTTGGGAGATGGTTTCTGTAACCTAGCACTGATTTTTAAATTTAATTTAATTTATTTATTTACTTATTTTAATGAGGTTGCCTAAAAGTGGGATCCTTAGATCTGAAGTGTAGTCAGACCCTGCCAAGCAACAGGAAGTAGCTTACTGAGAAATGGAGATATAGAAAGAGGTCTCTGTCTGGTAGAAGTCTTTAGCCAAACTTTTAAAATATGGCATTTAACATTTTTGGTTCTTTTGAAAAATGCCTAATCTCAGACCACTTGTTCATTTACCTGGCAGGAAGGTTTATCAGCATAAAGGAAGAAAGAATGGATGAAGATGGTGAAGGATCTGCAGAAGCCATGCAAGAGGCAAGGGCTGAAGTGTGGCAGAGGTGAACTATGGGCGTCTGTTGCTCCCTTAGCAAATGCTCACAGGATATGCTGTGACCTGTCTCTGACTCCTTAATGAGGCTGGGCAGTGTGGGGCCAAAGGCCAAATGCTAGAAAAGGTTGAGCCTTTTCCAATCCCAAATGGGGGTGGAGACTTCTGGGTCAAAGCCCAAGTGTATGAGGGAAGAAGACACAGACATATTCCATCTTTGACACACACAGAACAATCCCAAAGGAAGACAGTAAGCACCTGTTGCAAATACAAGTCATGATGTTGCATACCTAAATGCTTGTACCCTAATGCAACAGGGAGATACAAAAACTTATTAGTATTTTCCATGCTTTGTCCCCAAACAACTACTAGGCTAACAGTAGTAATTCTGCAGAAAGCAATTAACTCCTTTTTTAGTATGGGAAAATGAGATAAACAGTAGCTGTAATGGCTAGACAATATGATCTGCAAGAAATTAAGAAATGCTCTGGATTCTGCAAGTTTGATGCTTGGGACTGGCAGGGGGGCTGAGGTATACTGTGCATAACTGCTACCTCACATGGAGGCTTTACACGTGGCTGCAAGACCATGCACACAGCTCCAAGTCCTGATGGAAGAAGTATGGAATTGAGAAATGAGGCCAGTCAGATAGGATTTAATCTGAGTGGGAAGGAAGGGGAAGGGAAATGCTGAAGAATTTAGGAGAGAGAAGTGGCAGAGGCACAGAATGCCAGCCTGATGTCCCATGTGCTAGACCAGGCTGTTGTAGGTGAGATCTTCACCCAGAGCCCTACAAGACATACATTTGTAAATCACTCACTTTGGCAGATCTCTGCCAGCGTGTTGCTGAGGGCCCCATGCTGTAAATCTCAAAGATATCTTCAACAGGAATGCTGTTCTGGGAAAACAGGTAGGGTGAAGAGTCAGCTCTCAAAGTATTCTTTAAAGTGAGTGCATTAAACCCAGCTAATACTCCCTTTCCTTTAAATTTTGCAACAACTTTCATGTGAATTCCTAGTATTATGTTCATAGTATGTATCTTACTGAGACTTGGTCCTATAACTTGCTCTTAGAGGGCCTGAAAATAAATACAGGAATATCTGGGGGACAGAACAAGGAAGTGAGTCCTTTGCTTCCTTATGAGAGCTTACGGTGGGTATATTTGGGATTGTTACACTCTGCTTGTGCTCTGCTTCCATCATTGCTTTGTACTGACACCCCTTAGAGGTGAGACAAGATAACTATTGATACATGCTCACAATGTCACCCATTGAAACTATCCATTTTGCTTTCTCAGGCTGAACAAAACTTAATGGCTAGCTGATAAAATGATTCAGATCTGCGACCTCTGCATTAACTGTGTGCTGTGCTATCTATAAACAAAGACACGCAGAGTACAAGGGGTATTTCAACATTTGCCATAGAGCAAAAGATTCTGATATCTTTCTTGCTTTCTTACCATTAATATTCCAGCATATGAAGATAATATCATAGCTTCTCTCTCGGTTTGGTTGGGATACATATATCTGCTGCAAGCTGCCAAATTCCTGTGAGGTGTTTTGAACAAGATAATTAGCCTGATGTTATAAAAGCAAAAAAATGCTGGACAGATTCACTGTGCTTTCACTGTTTTCATGCTGATATAGCCCATTGCAACTTAACTTTGCAATACTCACACGTCCTCTTTTGTCAGCAGAGACTGAGCATCTGAGTCTTTTTGCCACAGCAAAGCAACATTGAGGGCCAAGTTGTAGTGCGCCTGGAAAGAGAGAAGAGACCCAAGTGCTTCTTCTGCACTTGACCAAAGGATCAGAGATGGAAGGAGTACAGGGGTAGATGAGGTTGCAGGCCAATGCATGCAGATATTATCTCACCAACTGTAGGACACTTGCTGAGGTTTGAGGCACTTTAAAGATGCCTGAGAAGAATTTCCAAGTTCAGTTGAAAGAGGTTTTATGCACTGATAACGCTAGTTTTTGTGCATGTTTTTCAGGTGGTTGACTTCAACCTTTTCAAGTGTCCTTTATTGATGAGCTCAGCCTAGCTGTAAAATGAGCCAGAATTCAATTTATCTTGCATTCGTTTCACCCAGGTGTTATCCACTGCCAGTCTCTCTAGATGGGAGAGTGACAGGCTTTTACTGATCTCTGTAAGGAACAGCATATTTAGATGTACCAAACAGATGCCCTTCAAAGTTCTCACAAGCCCTGTAGATAAAGGGTGTAGGACTGGAATAAGACTGATTACCATATCATCTAGCAAGGTGGACTGCTTTTGTCCTCTTGGATCAAATTCATTTTCTCGTAGTCTGATGCCAACATAATCACTCCTTAAAGCAAGAGAGCAACTTTGAATTACCATACATTCTAAGCAGTCCAGTACAAGAGAAGATACAAAATGCGACTCTAAGGTCAGTGTAAATTTAGGGCTGATTGAAATCTGCTGTGAGATTCTCTGTAGGACCCATCCTGATTAGGAGAAACATTAGGGATTTTTTTTTGCTTGTGTGTAGGGTGTTTCTCTCTCTCTCTCTGTCCATCATGGACAGTTTTATCCTCCCTCAGACTTGTTGCTGTCTTCCTTAGATGCTTCAAAATATAGGAGTAAATAAAGTATTATGACCCTGGAGCCTCACAGCAAGGATTTAAGAGTAAAGCCCAGAGAGCTATTTCACTGATGCTGAGTTTTATCATTAATAGAGGGTCTGCAACCTTTCCTGAGACTGAGCAGTACTGATGTGTGCAAGGAGAGCAAGCAAGGACTTGGCATTCAATAGAGGAAACATCATTTTACATCCCCCAGAAGCTGTCTGCTGGGCACTCCTGCATCTTGGAGAACAAGGCTCTGCTGCATGAGCAAACAGGCTTCTCTTTGTAGCAGCTGCCTTCAACATTTGCTGGATGCATGGCAAGGGAGGAACTCGGCACTCCCTGCACAAGCCAGACTTTGCTCTGTGCTAGTGGGAGTGAGACCTCTCTGCTTCCACCTGTGCTTTGTATTGCTGCAGACAGTAGGACATGTTAGGAAATTTAGGAGCATCTAAAAGTCTGGCTGTGCTTTCCAGCAAGAAAAGACCAAGGACTTACAGCTGTCATCCAGCTAAGTCCTACAACCTGTTGCAATTAAAGCAAGTCTATCTCAAATAGAGAGATCAATCTCAAATCAGTGCAGGAAACTGTGGGCAGAGTACTTACAGGAGTTTTTCAATCTCTTTCTTTAAGCATCTTCTTTCCATGGTCAGAGCTGTCCTGGTTGTCATTGCAATGTAAATGGCTCACTGAAATGTAGGAGAGAAGGTGCATCTGACCAAGTGTCTCTTTCACAGTGAGCAAAGTGGAAAAAAACACAGAAGTGTATGGAACATTTAAACCCCTACAACAGTCTGACCTAAACCAATTCCCAAGTAGCAAAACCAGAGAGAAAACAGTCAAGAAAAAGATAACATGCATAGCACTGAAAATGAGAGCGAGGAGCTTGGTGATGGCAAAGGGGCAGGATGCACCTGTTTATGATGAGCATCTGTCTTGAAAATGACACTTGTCAGCTAGTAGGTTTCTTGCATCCCTATTGCAGTGATGCATGTTCTCTCATACTATAGATTTACTGCAGTCTCTACTTGCTGCTCCTTCCAAGTTCTTAGCATGTGGCTTTTCTTCCCCACTGTATGTATTATTCCAACCTGTGTGGTAAAATGAAGGGCTGGAGACGGGCAAATAATTGGCTATAGATCACTGAATGGACTGGGAAGAGGACAGTCTGGAGGAGAAAAGATAGCAGCTGTCTAGACATGATATAGAAAGGACAGCAGCCAGCACCTTGGTCCACTAATTTTAAAATCAGTGTATAGTTCCCAGCTCCATAATTCACAGCCACAGAGGCCCAAAAAGGCAGCAATACATAAGTTTTCTAATGCAAACAGAGGTACCAAACTCTTTCAGCTGTGCAGTGTAGTGCAGGTAACCAGGTATTCTGGGATGGATCCTCAGTTAGTAGGAGTCAGCATAGGGCTGCTGAAAACCTGTAGGGTTACTAACACTACAGTAGGTGCTTGCCCAGCATTTGTAACTGTAGTGCCACTGGGGAGAAGCTTTCAAAGCAGTGAGCAGGTACATCACACTTGGCAGCAAAAGGCTACATCTGGAATACTTCCAGCTTGAACAGGATTGTTCAGAAAAGATGTGCCTGTGGATTATTATAAATATTGAAAGAATAATATGCCATGCTTGGTAAGCTTGTCTGTGTTACTGGATATGGTTTCCTTATTCTTTCTCAGCCACACATGTACACAAGAAATCATGCACTACCTGTGTCAAACTCTCTGGGATAGGCCTCAGGATCCAGGTTTGGAGCCTCCCTGACTCCAGGTATCTCTGAGGAGGACCTCCTTCTGGATGCTGCTGTTCTTTTCTTGCCTCTGTCCCTGAGCTTGCGTGCCAGGGAATTAGGCTATGATGTGCAGGGCTGAAGCCTTCTCTGGTTGCTTGGAAACAATGCTGCTGAGCTAAGAGAAATTAAAAGGAAAAAAAAACAACACGGTATTAAACCTGCATCCTGAGTGTGCTATCAGGCTCAGGTTAAATGATCCTTTTACATTTCTAGGTATTTGGTTTCTCTGCTGAGTAGACTATTGAAAGCAGAGATGACTGGCTATCAAGGAAGGTGGAGTCTCTTCCCTGTGTTTTCTTGATGAAATGTAATTGCTTCTAAAAGAAGCTATCACTATTCAGAAGTAAGCTTATGGAACAGTGAAAATCTAGACCTGCTGCCTGCTAGAAGCCTGTCTTGGGTTTCATCTGCTTGTTTACGGCAAGCAGAAAGGACCCTATGTTTGCTCTTTCCTCACATCACATTTTTGCTTGTAGAGCCCAGAAATCCCAATGCAAATGAATAAACTCTGCTGTTGTCCTTGCAGTGCATGCAGGACTGTCCTTGACAGGATCACTGATGGTGGCCTGTGCATCAGCATAATTAACATGGCAGCAAGAACGTGTTGCACTTATAGGCACCAGGTGTGAATGCAGGAGGGGAACAAGCCAATCCATTTTCTTAGGACTCTACTTCTGATCTGAGCTGCTTACCAAATAAACAATAGCCATGAGTTTCTGACACTTGAACATAATGTTGCCTCTTTCATAGAATCATTATGGTTGGAGAAGACCTTTGAGATCAGCGAGTCCAACTGTAAGCCCCTCAACACTGTACCTGTTAAACCATGTCCTCAAGCACCTCATCTACACGTGCCTTGGACACTGCCAGGGATGGTGACACCAGCACTTCCCTGGGCTTCTGATGCTTTGTAATGACTCAAGTTATAAAAGCAGGTATATTGTTGCGAGACAAAGCTTTTTCCAGGAAACTATCTTCTTGCCGCTTACAGAATGTGTGCTGAGTTTTCTTATTTCATTTTCTTATTTATTATTTCATTTTACCACTCTATTTCCACAGACCAGACTTCAGATGTGTGCTGCAAAAGGTAATGGTGGTGGGCACGGCTCTGCCGCCTACTCTTTTTGCCAGAGTTGCAGTACAGAAGCCAGGCTGGCAGCCGTTGCGAGAGAATGGAGCTTGAGGATGGCCTCCTAGAAGTATTGGCCTTTCTTAGAATTTCTGTCTGCCTCTGTAGCAAGCTAAGCAGCGAGCCGGGCTCTTCCCCATTGCTTCTCCTAGCTTGAGGCTGGTAACTGAGCCCCAAAGTGCCGAGTCTGAGCAGGAGTCCAGCTAACCCTAGCCTGTCTGCTGCTATGTGGCAAGGTGACAAGGAGGAAAGTGACTTCCCCAAGATAAGCCGGGTCCTTAGCCCTGGTCCTGGCTCCTGCTGCTTCTCTGAATGTAGGAAATGCAGGTGGCACAGGCTGAGACTGGGCTGTTAGTGATGAAGAAGAAAGAAAGAGCAGCCAGGGAAGAGTTTGAGCTGCGGCAGTAGCCTCAATCCTCTCCTCATGTATTTCCCCATTCTCTATGGATTTGCAGCTCAGGACCCTCTTAAGCAGAGAGCGCGGTTTGGCAGTTAATTCTGTTGCTCAACTTTTACTTGCATGCAGTTGCCCAGTGGCTTGTTGAAACCCAAATAAATGACATCTGCAGTGTCATATGGCAAATGTCTACACTGTTTAAATAGGGCTGTGTGGAAAGGGTGTTTTGTGAAAGGCACAGGCTAGCAACATCCACAATGTGCCAAGAATAAACAGGACCAGCTCTTGGACGTCCGACATGCAACCTGGTGCTGTGTTGGCCCCAGCAGCTACCCTGCGCTGAGCCAAATACACAGCAAGAAAACCTGCGGACGGGCTGCAGTAACTCCCCTCTCGTCCCTCTCGTGGCAGTTTGGGGTAAAACCTTGGGCTTGTGGAATTTGCCATGTGTGGAGCTAGCATGTGTACTGGAGGAGTGCATTTAGCCCCGTTGTGCACACCACGGTGCAGACAGTGCCCGTCACGGCTTCCCCAGAGCAAGAACTGAGGGGAAGGGGGAAACGGGCGTGCCGCAGCATCGCTCCTAGGGCAACGCCGGGACTTTCAGGCTGGCTATCCCCCTCACGGATGTTTATTTAAACTCATCAATGAATGAAACTCGAGGGGCTCCATTTATTTAGCAAAAGCCGCAGTCCACCCGTTAACGCCCTGACAACGTCCCCGCAGCTCATGGCGGCCGGCGGCGCGACATGGCGGCGGCGCGGGGCGGTGCGAGCCG
>VWPW01009912.1:345364-360671 GCA_013389825.1 Crypturellus undulatus | reverse complement strand
TTTTTTTTTTTTTTTCCCTTTTAATCGCATTTCTAGCTCTTGTGATTACCAAGGAGGAAAAAAAAAAACACGAATGAAAACACGAACAGTAATGGCTCAAAAATGAAATTAAGAAAAGGCCTTGCTTCTACGTTTATTTGTTAAATCAACTTTTCTAGGCAGCAACCCCGGGGGCCTGAGGAGGGTGTTTGGGAGCCGGGAGCACCGGCCCCGCGGGCGCGCGGGCGCCGAGGCCAGCGGGTACCCGCTGCTGTGGCCCGTCGCGCCGCTCCGTGCTGGGGGCTGAGGGGGGCCCCGGGCCCTCTCCACAAAAGCCCGTGAATACAAATGATGGGGGCAGGGGGAACGCTCATGAATATGAGGCTAGAAATTTTGTGCGGAAATATGTTGCATGGAGAAGGGCGGTCTAAAGGAAATAAAGCGCCTGTGTGCAAGTGTACCTATATGTATGTATGTATATATGTACACACCTATTACTTTTTCAACGCTTTTGGGGGAAAGAACAAAAATTGCCCTTCTCTGCAACAACCGTCCCTTGGAAGCAGTTTTCCAGCTGAGGAAGTGACTTCCCTCGCAGGGTTTAGCAGGGAGCTCTCCTGCAGCAGCACAAGCTGCTCGTGCCAGGTAAGGCAGTGGGGCTGGTGCCCCCCGAGCTGCGGTTGCCCGACCGGGCGGTTCAACCTCCTGCTGTGGCCCGTGAGCATTGCGGATGTTTAGAGATGAACAGAGACCCCGTTCTTCGTGTCCTCGTGGTGCTGGGGACTCGCTGGCTGCCTTGCCGCAGCACCAGCCAGGGCAGCAAGCACAGCCCCGCTCCGCAGTTCTCCCCATTGCTTCCCCCCGTCTTGCCGCGGCCGAGGACCCCGGTCCCCGGCGTGGGGTGTCCCCAGGGCTCTCGGGCCGTCACTCTAAGTGTACGTGTCTGTGTCTGAGCACTGCCGTGGGTTTTTTTCCGGGGTCCCCTACTTCATCATTATCTTAATCACTGTTGTGTTAAGTTTCATGCTTCCTTTGACCTTTATTTTTGGCCTGGTTGTGCTGTTTATCTGCCACTGACACTTGTCCCCTGGTGCTATTGCCAGGGAAACCCAGCGCAGAGGCCTTTCCCTCGCCCCCCGCCCCGGCCCTTTTGGCTTAATTTTTTTCTTTCCTCTTTTTTTTTTTTTTTTTCTCTTTTTGTCCTTTAACATGGTTTTCCTAAAAAGTTTTTTAATCAATCAAATTTGAGGCAGAAAATAGGCTTGGTCACGCCTGGTCCTTGGGTCGTGTGACACTCACTCAGGGTCCTGACAGCTCCTCAAAAGGGGCCGCGGGGCGGGGGGGTTTCCATGGCGCTGCCCGGCCGCCGCGGCCGCCCGCCCCGCGCGGGCCAGGGCTCCGTTGAGGGCAGCGGGGGCTGCGGGCAGCCGAGCGGGGCCCCTGCCCTGCACGCATAATCAGGAGCCTTTCACAAGCGTCCCACTTCCCATCCCGGCTCCCATCCCGCTTCCCATCCCGATTCTCATGCCCAGCTCCGACATTTGCCGACTGAGGGCGGGAAGGCGCCATGCGCATCCCCCCGGGTCTGCCCGCGGCTCTTGCTCTGCTCCGCGCGCCCTTGCACCGAGCTCCCTGCTCGCTCCTGCCCGCGCGGGGCTTACGGCCCTTGTCCGTCCTCCCCCTCTTCCCGTCGCTTTCGTCTTCTGCCCTGCTCCCTCCTGCCCTTCTTTTCCCCGTGCCCTTCCCAGTCCTCCGTTTGTGCGTGGTCTTGCTCTCTCTTTTTTATAATTAATGATTACTTTAATTGGTTTGCTTAGGCAGCCTGACAGCAAATTAGCAGGAGGCGACTCAGGGCTGCTGAATGCCAAGTTTGGGGAGCGCTGCGCGGTGCCGCGGCGCCGGCGGGAGGTGCAGCGAGCGCCTCAGGCTGCTGGCGCCGCACGGGGCCGGGCGGCAGCGCAGCCTGCACCCCCGGCCCGCAGCAGGCCCCTCCGCGAGCTCCTGGGAGTGCAGGACATGGGGCAATGCGGGGCAGGCAGCAGCGTGGACAGGTCGCCGGGGAGGGCGGAAGGGGAAGGGGCCTTGGCGCTTTCCTCCCCTTGCAGCGATTTCCCTTGGCTTTTCTTTTCTTTGCCTTTTTTTATAGCTCCCATTTTTCTTTTTTACGAGGGAGAAGCGGCAGGGCTCTCCCCGGCTGGGAGGGCACTCGGTCCCAGGCTGCTCCCCGCCAGATGGAGGGGGAGTGCAGGGAGGCCCTTGGCTCCCGGGGGAGGTTTCCCTGCTGCCAGGGTCAGGTCTGGAGGCTGGGAGCTTCCTGCGCACCGGAGCTTCCTTGGGATGTTCCTGCCCTGCATTTGGAGCCCAAACCTTGGCTCTTTGTGGAGAGACCCGGTGTGCGGGACAACACAGCACCAACCGCCACATGGCCCTACAGCTTGTGGGTGCCCCCGGCTTGTGCTCTGTCCTAGTGTGGCCCTGCCATGGCACCAAGGAGAGGGCGAGCAAGGGGGTAACGTGAGTTGGCCTCAGCCCTGACCCTCCCCGGCAGCCCCAACCTGACTGCCTGGGCGGTGGGGATGGGGACAGGGACAGGGATAGGGACTGCGAGGACTGGGGCTGGTCTAGGGACATTTCCCAGCCTTTGCAGGGCTGGGAAGGGTTGTCCAGCTGGCCCTCATGCCCAGCAGTCCTGCACTGTCTCCGTCGTCCTTGGTTGAGGAGCTAACGGGGCTTTTGTCCTTCCTGAAGACTGTCCCAAGCCTCCACGTGAGCGTTAATATCCACATATGCCTTTTTATGGCATCCAGAGCACACGTAGCGCTGAAATCAGAGGGATCTGGTGTCTTCCTGGGATTTCTGTCGTGCAGAAGCAGCCTGTCGCAGAGGTCCCTGCTGCGCTCCAGATCCGTGGGAGATGGAAGCCAGCGCGAACACGTCCGCGAGCACTGGTCTGCCTCTTGTTCGGCTGTGCCTGCACCCGCTGTGCCTGCCCGCGGCGGTACCTGCCTGCAGCCTTCCCCGAATGCTGCAGGTTAGGGCTCACTTGGAAGCAAAGGCTGGCAGTGCAGGACCCTCGCTGCCCCGGTCCTTGCTGGGCACTCCCACGTGGCCCACGTGCCCATCCCCAGCGCCGGCAGGACCCATCCGTGAGGGGCTCTCCTGTGGCTTTGCCAACATTTTAGACCTTAGTCCAAAACACCATGTACCTCTGCAGAGAGAGACTAGGAATGAGTCCGCCCTTGCTTGGGGGAGTGGGATGAGGGAGAAATGGTGGAAATCTGCTGAAAGCCTGTGGAGGCCTCCCAGCTCGCTTCACTTCTTCCTGCTCCTGGCTTCCCGCTGCTGACATCCCTGGTGGCAGGAGCAGCGGGGCCAGGAGCAGCGTGTCTGGGGCAGGAGCAACATGTCCGGGCGCTCGGACGCTCCCTCCTCAGCCTGCACACACCCCTCCCCGCGGGATGTCGAGGACCATCTCCACTTTCCCCTCGGCCGTTTCACTGCACTCAGGCAGCCAGGAAGGGCTCTGGGAATTGGCCGTGCGCTGTGGAGCTGCTGGTGCTGCCAGCCCGGGACGCATCCGGCTGCACCTACGTCTGCCCCGTCCCCTGTCACCCGTTCGTCAGCTCTGTGCTGCTGCTGCAGAGTGGCAGTTCATGCTCTGGTGTCCCCTGCCAGGGCCGGACACGCACCCAGGCACCTGACCCTTTGCCATAGCATCTGTGAACGGGATGCGCGTCACCAGAGCACCCTGAGTCCTTGCAGCCACCTGGCAGCAACCACGTCCCAAAGCTGGGGAGCAGCAGGTCCTGGGGCAGGGGATGCACTGCGCTGACTCCTCTCGCCGCCCATCCACTCCTCGCGCCCCTAGTTCCCTGCGCTTGCTGGGCGCTGCCAGAGCCGGCTCCTTTAAGGCCGGCGCGCCGGGGGAGCCGCGCACGGTGCCAGCCGCGGCTGCGAGCGCCGCTGCCGCTTCCCCCTCGGAAAGTTTCCTGCCCAATTGTTATGTGCGATCCGATCTGAAAGTTGCTCTCTAAGCTTCTTGTCACATTTTGACTTAATGAAGTGCAACTGGAGTGGGAATTGGGGTTCATCACGCCAGTCTCACTGCGCTCCCTTGTTGTCAGAAAACAGGGGCGGTTGGGGACCGTAATGCAACGCTGCAAGTCGTTATCATTCCGGTCAGTCTGTTTAACACAAAATTAAACAAAGAACTAATTAGTGCCTCATGAATTAATAAATGCGCAGTTGCTGGGTAGGAAGGGGAGGAAGGAAAAAAGGTTGTTGAAGGAAAGATACTGAAAAAGTCGAATTAGGATGTTGTGTCAAGGGGAAAAAAAAAAAAAAAAAAAAAGCAAAGCCAGAGTCCACTTTGGAGAAGAGTTTGGCTCCGTTGGTTTCCTCCGAACAAGCTCCCTCCCGCGCTGCAGAGCGGCTGTGGGGCGCGCTCGGCCGCGAGCAGGTCTGGGTTTCTTCACTGTGTTCCCTCGGAGCTGGCGCTGGGACCCGTAGGCCAGGAGGCAGCTATAAATATTTATTGGCAGAGCCATGCGGGCAGATGCGGGGCTCGCCGGGGCACGGGGAGCCGCTGCAGCAGTGAGAGCGCACGGGGCATCCCGGGGATGAGCGCGCAGGGCGGCCTCGGGGAACTGGGGGGCACCCAGGGCTCCTCTCCATCCTCTGCCAGGGAAGGAGCTCCCAGCCTGGGGATCCTGGAGCACCCAGAGCGGGAGAGCAACAGGGAGCAGGGAGCGGAGCAAGTGCCAGGGTAGCAGCCACACAAGGGCAGGACCAAGGGGTGGTGAGGAGGAGGACACAGGGCGAGACTGGCACGAGCAGCGCAAGGGGCAGCAGCCACCTCCAAGGTGGCCGCACATTGCTCAGTTCTGTCAGAAATTCAGCCTTGGCGCAGGAACCCCGCGTAATCTCGGATTAAATGTGTCCCGGCAGCGCCTGGCGCCCTGCCCCACAGCCTGGTGGCGCGGGACAACGTCCTCGCGTGGGGCGGCACACGGGTGCCCGACCGCCCCGCAGGTGCCACACTGCGAGCGAGCGGGGAGCGCGCTCTGCTCCGGCGCTCCCAGCCCGCGAAGCCGGCAGAGCTGGGGGAGGGAAGAGTCCATCCTTAAGAGGACATGTCAAGTACAATTAGCGTTATCTGTCTAAATATGTACTGGGAACACAGAATACAAGAGGAGGCCTGGCTGGCTTTAATGGAGACATATGCAAGGTCATATTGCCTCATACAATCCCCCAATCTGATTTGGGGATTACACATTCTAAGTAAATTGGCGTTATTCCTCTTGCATCATTGATAAGCTCCGGCCGAAAGAAGGGGAGTAAGGAAAAAAAAAAAAAAAACAATTAAAAACTCAGACCCAAGAATGGAGTGTGCACAGGGTGAGGAGAGGGGCTGGGGAGCCAGGAGAGCTCGGGAGGGGGAGAACAAAAGGGAGAGCGTGGCGGAGGGCAGGGAAAGCAGGGAAAACCGGGGAGCGGGAGAGACAAAAGCAAGAGGAAGGTGGGAGAGCGGCCGGAGCAGCTCAGAGAGCGCCGGCAGCAAAGGACGTCGGGGGGAGCCGCTCATCCTGCGGCTGCCAGCAAAGCTGCGTCTGCAGCTGCCTCGGGCAGGCGCGCGGGCGGCGGAGGAAGGAGCTCCCAGTGCCCACTCCGCATCCCTCTGTCCCCCCAGGATGTCCCACCAGCTCCTCCGCACTCGAGGCCCAGCCAGGCTCTCTTTGGCCCAGTGCAGATCGGGCTCCTGGGGGCGGCGGGAGGAGGCGGCGCGCAGGACGCCAGGGCCCCCAGGTGCGGGAGCCACAGCCCAGCAAGGGCTTCCCAGAGCCACCGGCTCCCTCTCATGTCCTCCGTGGGCCGTGCTGGGCGTGGGGCTCCCTGCCACCTCCTGCCGCAGCGGGAAGTGCCTGGCTGGCCGTGGTGGAGCATCCTCCGCTCCCGCCTGCCTGTGCAGGATAACCCCCTCCGGAAGTCTCACGGCACGGCTTTTATGCTCTGTCACATTTTTGGAACATATGGTTTTAAATAATTCAATTTACTTTTCATGTGTTTTGCTGTGACTTTTTTTCCCCCATCCTTTTTCTCCTTCCTCCTCACTCTCCGCACTCTCTGGGAGCAGAGGCACATGGATGAGCAGGAAAAGGGGCTCGGCACCTTGTGGTCCCGTCCTGCACCCCATCACGCTGGTACACGAGGGAGGTGGCAGGGGTACCTGCTGGTGAAAGGCTGGGGAGAGGGGCCAGCAGGGAACAGGCGGCTGTGAAGGGAGACATGGGCATGGAGCAGAGCGACAGAGCAGGGTGCAGGACAGTGCAGGCTCCAGCCAGGCTGCCTCCAAGCAGGACTTGGCCCGGCAGTAGCTGCTGTCTGTCCACTTCATGATTTCCAGTCCTTGGTAGGAGCCTCATGCCCATCGCTATGTGTCTGGCGGATGCCCCACACTGGCCCTGCCTTTGGCTTGGCTCTCACCTGCCCTCGTGTGTGATCTGGCACCCTTGGGAGTGTCCGTGCTTGACTGTGCCCCTCTCGTGATCCTGTATATTAACGGCATCCATTCTCTTCCCTCCCCAGGATGAAGTGAATTTAGAGCTAAAAAGCAGGCAAGAAACCAGCCCTTGAAATCTCCGAAAGGTAGGAGAGACTTCAGGCTGCAATGGGTATGTCACTACGCCCCCCTGGGGTCTCTTTTCCTCTGCGTGTCTCACCCTCCGTGGCCTGCGGTCGGTGCCGGTGCCTGCACTAGACCTTCTGGGGCTGGACCACTGCAAAGGAGGGAGAAGGTCTAGTGCAGACATGGCCCAGACATGAGTCCTAATCCCATCTCTGTCCTTGTGCACCACTTGTCCTGGGCACCTGGTTTTGTTGCCATGGGGTTTTCCTGATTTCTCCTCTGCTGCCTCTGTCTTTACAGACAGAAATGTATGTGCCCCTCTCTCTCCACGGGCTGGGGCTGGACGGGGCCACTGCACGAGGCGGGTGCAGTCTCCGTACCCGCTGCAAGGCTGAGTTCAGCTGGTTCACGCGGATGCAGTGTGAGACGGGACCGCACTCACTCCTGTCCTCAGCTGGCTCGCGGGTATCCACACCGACGGCAGCGCCCACGGTGGGATGGGAGCAGCTCTGCGTCTGCAGCTCAGCCCCGAGCTCTGCTCTTCCCTTTACTCAGACCCTCCCAGGCGCTCGTCCTTCGAGGCAGATCCTTCACAGTCTCCAGAGCCACGTGGGCACTTAGTCCGTGCCCACTAAGAGCCAGAACTGCAGGACCTGGGGGAATGGAGGATAGGTGTCTCTCCTGGCCCTAAGTTCCGTGTGTGGGTGTGGGATAGCAGAGTTCCTGCGCTGTCCGCGGTGATGCTCACTGGAACCCTGCATGGCACCAAGGCCATTCCCATGTCCCAGCCTCCTGCTGCTCACGGCTCTCCTCCCGCAGCCCACGCCGGGCGCCGTAGGGGTGCGGGCAGGACGGCGGCTCTGCCGTCCCGGCTCCCCGTCACTGCGGGGCACCCGAGCGCCTGTGCGGCGCAAACGCGGGAGCCCCGTGCGAGCGGCAGTGGCAGGGCCGGGCCGGGGTGTCAGAGGTGGCCGGTGGAAGGCCAGTGTCATGTAAATACCGCCGCGGTAACACGGCGGCCTCAATGGCCCCGGGTGTCCATCCATCAGCGGCGGGGAGCGGAGGCCCCGGCTGAGCGCGGGGGGCCGGCAGAGCGGGCCACGCCGACACAGGCAGCATGTGCCCCACTCATAAACTGTTTGTTTTGTTTCTTTTTTTTGTCTCTCGCGTTTTGGGACTCCCCGCTGGGGGCAACTCTCTGTTTTGTCCTTGCAACCTCCCCCCGCTTCTCCTCCCTCCTCCCCCCGCCCTTAAAAATATGGAAAAAAAAAAAAAAGAAAAAAAAAAGTGCCCGTTCCCAGCGCGGCTCCTTTCTGCACTTCAAAGGCTCCCGGCATTGTCTGCGCCCGGCGGGCAGTGGCCCTGAAAACGTGATCACAGCCGGGCGCAGTGTAGGTCAGCCGCGAGCGCCATGCTCCGAGCGCTGAAAGGAACAGGCAGATTCTTCCCTTTTCATGCTCCACAGCCCTGGTTACACGCGCAGCCCGGCCGGCCCGCCGCCTCTCCGGGCTCCTTCCTCCCCCTCGCCTCTGCCCTCCCTCTTCCTCGCCCATCCCTCCCAGCTCCACTCTCTGCTCATGCCTTCTCCCACTTTCTTTCGCATTCGTCTGCCGGAGCTTGGCCTCGCTGGGCTGGGGAGCTGTTGTCCCCCCTGTTAACCCGCCGTGAGCTCGCCCGTGTCAGTGCGGCCAGCACCGACCGCACATCTGGCACAGGGACGTGCAGGAACATCTGGAGCGCACGAGTCCCGCTGCGGCGAGCGGAGGCAGGAGTGTGCGGGGCTGTGCCCCGGCACTCGCAGCATTTCCGCAGAGGGCCAAAAAGACCCCGTGCGCTGCCCCCAGGAGCGGAGCCCACGCTGCTCGTGCCTCTGGTGATTTGTGAGGTTGTTTTAATGGCGAGGAGCCCACCAGGACTTGTGTCTTGCTAAATAGGCATATTAAGGGACATTGCGGCAGGGGTTATAGAGTAATAATTTGTCCTAATGAGGCGGTGTCACGTTCTCCTCGGCCGAGCGGTGCGCCGGTAGGAGCCGTGGCAGGAAGGGGCTGCTCTCGCTGACCCGCCAGCCCAGGTTAATGGAGTCGCACGGTGCGCGGCAGGTCAGAGAGCAGGCGCCGAGCCGGCCTGCGCAGCAGCGCCCGGAGCTGCACGCAGGTGCTGGCAACAAGGACACGGGGGGCTCACTGGTGGCCCTCACATCAGCAGTGTCATGGGGAGGTCCTGTCAGCTGCCAGGGACCGGTGCCCGGGGGCAGGAAGAGCAGGAAAGGCGATGGGAGCCCTGGGCCACCTTCTTCCTCCTCCCGCCAGCGCTCCCTGCGCGGCCCCCCCTTTCCCTTTGCTTTTCTCCCTCTCCATCTCTCTCTCCCTTTCATCTACTCGGAAGGCTTTACTCTACTTCCTTGTCACCCTAATTGATTGCATTAACCTTTCAGCGTATTGGATTTCCCCAGCACCGTGCAGAGAGCCCGGTGCAATATGCTGATAATCTGGGCTGTAATGGACAGGGAGCAGTCAACGAGCCCGGGATCCAACAGGTTCGCTGACAAGTGGCGCGAGGGAGGGCGAGACGCTGCGACGGGGCCCCCAGCCCATGGTCCGGCCTCCTCCTCCCCACGAGTGGGGCTGGTGTCGGTACTGGAGAGCAGAGTCCTCTGACACCCTGCGACATGGGCAGCGGCAGAGGTGTCGTGTTGGATCCTCCTCCTGCCACCTTTCCCCATGTCTTGTTGCCCCTCGGTCCTGTCTGCTCCGTCTGCAGCTGGGGCTCCTCCGATCAACCCTCTCCCGACGAATCAATGGGGTGCAATGGGGGACACCCTCAGGCTCGACCTCAGCCAACTCCGTCCCGTTGTGACGCGCTCGGTCCCCCGAGGAGGCAGCCCAGCTGTGAGCTTTGGCCACAGGGCTCGCTTGGGAGCTTCCCTGTGAGTATCCCAGCATGGGCTGCTGTTCAGTGGGACTCTCGGAGCGGCAGCCTGAGTCCTGCTTAAGGCAAGGTCCTTGAAGCGCCTGTTTACAGGCTTCACTCAGCTGGGGCTGCAGGATGAGCGCCAGGGCCCCGCGCTCTTTTACAGTTCCTCTCTTAAAGAGCATTGAGCGAAACCGGGGTCTTTTTTATGATTATGGCTCACGGTGGGAAAAAAGAAAAGCAATAGTGGAAGGATTTCTGTTCCCTTAATTGGTCTTTAGCTCCAGTGCCTGAGGAGTCAGTGCATCCTATTAAAGCGGAGCTACTCTTGCCTCTCCATAGCGGGTGGCCGGCCCGGCCCCGTGGGCATTGGGACACTTTGGTGGCTAAGGGAGAGCTCCCCTTCGTCCTTCCAGGAAGGACGGGAAAAGCTGGAAGAGTTGCAGAAAAGCAAAACTTTATTACAGGCAACGGTTCCCAAAGTGGGAGGCTCCCTGCAAGCCGGGAGTCGGCCGAGGGGAGGGACTTTATTTCAGGTGAAATAGAGGAGGAATCGGAGCGGGAAGTGAACGAGAGAAAATCTGAAAGGAGCAGGAGAGGAGACAAGAGAGAGTGAGCGTGGAGAGCAGCACCTCCTAAATGGCAGAGTAAACAGGCACTCGGAGGCATTAACTTAATTGATTGTTCTGCAACAGGCTGAACGCTGTGTTATTCTGTCGCCGTGGCAACAACCCAAAAAAATTGTCAGCCTGTTTGGATGAAGTGAAGCGAAACATTCTCTAATTTGCGGTGATCCGGGTGTTTGTTTTCCTTCCGAAGAGGCGGGGGCTCCATTGATCTATTGTTTGCGCCGAGCTCTTTCCTTGGAGCTGGGGGGACGCCAGAGGCTGGGGGCTCCCCGGGCCCAGCAGCGCCGCGGGGGTCCCCGCGCTGCCCGGCGCCTCCGCTCCAGCAGCGCGGAAGTCCCGGGGAAGCCGGGTGGGAAAGGGGAGGGTTTGGTGCCCCAGTCCTGCGTGCTCTGCCCTGTGGCGCGTCCGTCCCTGTGGAGCCCGGCGCCAGGAGCACTGGCTGGAGGGACGGGCAGGGGTCTCCAGCCCCTTCCCCAGGACCTTTGGCCCTCACATCCTATTTGTGCCACAGCCTCGGGGCCACGTGAAAGCAGTTGCTGTCGCGGCAAGAGCAGCACCACGGGCCGACTCACCCCCTTTTCCTCTTCTCCCTTTGCTTGTCTCCCCCTCCTCTACTTTGCTCTCTCCATCCCTTTCTTAACTCTTCGACTCTGGGTTGGGGGACCAGAAAGGCAGCAAGGGTTGTCCCAGCCGTGGCCCTGCGCGGGTGTCCCTGGGCACGGGGACGGAGGAGTCTCTGTGTCCCCCCGGGCAGAGCGAGCTGCCAGGGGAAGTTGGGTGGTTAGTGGCGTCGGGAGCCGCTAAATAACCCTGTAACTGCTGTGAAGGTGAATTCACGGTCTGGTGAGCACTGAAAATACGAGAGGGCTCTGAGACAGGCGGCGCGCGGGGAGGGGAGCGTGGCTCGCCCGCAGCCCCGCGCACGCCCAGCCGCCGCTGCGCGTCCCCTGGGTGCCAGGCGGGCACGGCCGCTGCAGGCGCACGCGGCGTCCGCGCAGTGCCCGGCCCACGCTCGCGGCAAATCCCTCCGCGGGGCAGAGCCCTCTGGGCACACGCGGCACGTGCAGGGCTGCCGGAGGCCCCATCCTCCGCCAGCTGTTGCCAAGGAGCATCGGGAGCCCGGCAGGGAGGATCCCCCTCAGTTCTTCACCTGGAGCCCCTCATCACTTTTGAGTGCCCAGGACGGGGAGGTTCAGCCAGTGGCGATTTCCTGCAAGTCGTTTGCAGAGGAGACTTTGATTAATTCCTAGTAAAATCAGGGAGCACCTGGGTGCCAGGCCGCATTCCAGGCCGGGCCGGCGAGCGAGGCGCGCGCTGGGTGAGTGCCAGCCGCCTGAGCAATCCCGCGGAGGTGGCAGCGCCATCCCGCCGCAGCCTCTCCCTGCCGGGCCCTCTTCGTTATTAATTTATTTTTCTCTCTTCCTTGGCAAAAAAATAGTATTTGGTAACGACCTCAAATTGCAAAATGCTGATGATTTGGAGAATGTGTCACAGGAGCTCCAGGGTGATAAAGGGGAGCCCAATCCCAGCCAACAATCCGGCTCAGCCAGTTTGCCTATTTATTAAAGAAAAAGCCCAGATCATTAACTTTTTTGTTGTTGTTCTGTTTGCGGGCAACTCCCTGCTGGCAACTTTCGGGCGCCCAGGAAATTAAACCGAGTATTGGCCTGGTTCAGGGGCGGCCGGAGCAGCCAGCTGGGGCCGTGAAGCGCGTAAGAAGCTGGGTCAGGTCATGGCAGCATCGGGATGGGACAGAGATGCAGAGATGCGGCCGCGGAGTGCTTCAGCTTGACGGGCAGTGGGGAGCAGAGCCCGCTCCTCCTTGGGCTGCACTGCAACTCCGGAGGGGCAGGGCTGCAATGGAGCATCCGTAGGCACCAGGTTGGCAGGTCCCCGGGTGCTGCCCATGTTGCTGGTTGGAGAAGAGGAGTGCGGGGCCGGGCTGGGTGAGTGCAGCCCCCCGCACTGGTGCCTCTGCGTGGCCCCCCGAGTGGCGCCTCAAGCTCCGGCTCCTCCCGAGCAATCCAGCTCCCCACGCACAGCGTTGGGGCAGGCCGACCTGGGGCTGCTCGGGAAGCTCCGTCAGGAGCTCCCTGGCCCCGCGTCCGTCTCCCAGCCTCAGCGAGAGCCCGTCCGCAGGTGACACTCGTGTGAGCTCCTGCAGAGCGCGGGGCCGCCTGGACGCGCAGAGCTGCTGAGCGCCTGCGGGAAGGTGGATGCGGCGCTGCCGGCATCGCTGCCCCTGGCTTCCACAGCCGCTGGGGCCACCGGCTCAGGCGACGCCTGCATCCCTTCCCACTGAGAAGCCGCTCGCTGCCCTGGCCTGCTGCTCGGCCCGTGCTTCCCCGCCATCCTCCCCGCGCCTGGGCTCATGTGGGCGCTCGCGGGAGGAGAAGGGTATTTTTCAAGGTTTCTGCTGGTTTTTTTTTCTTCTGAAATACAAGGATGTGCAATTTTTTTAGTTTCAATTTAGCATTGGAGAATTTTATAATTTAGTAATTAAAATCTCTGATAGGCTTTAGAAATTGCAGCTAATTGAATTTAATGGGAAGATGATTTTCAATTTTATTTGATTACCCGGACCCCTGGCATTGGTATTTATGGGAAAAAAATGGGAAATGTGCTGTGTGGGCTAAGATGGCATAATTGAATTAGGGCTAATCGGATTTCTTCGTCATGAATTTCACTATAATTTTCCTATAATTTTCCATTAGATATCTAGTTTACAAATATTCACAAAGAAATGAAGCTCTTTCGGAATGGAGATTGCTGGCTAACAGGATTAGGGGGACGATAGCTCGGCACTGCCAGCCCGGGCTCCTTCGGTAATGCAATCGCTGCGTCTGCCTCACACTTAGCGCCCGCCGCTGCGCCCTGGCCACTTCCCCGGGGCCCTGCGCGCCGGCGGCTGCACCACGCGCTCCCGCGTCGCCACGTCCTCCCCTTGCGCCGCGGGGCCGCGCGCCGCAGCGTCCTTGCCGCCCATGCCGGGCGCGTTGACAGCAGCGGCTTTGCCAGGCCTGCGCGCAGCGACACGAGCAGCAGCTCGGCCTGTGGGCCCTGCGCTCGTCCTGCGCTCGCCCCGGCTCGCTGGGTGCCACGGGGCTGTGCCGGGTGCCTTGCCGGCCTCGCACCGGGGCAGGCCGATCCCCGTGCCTCATTGCCCGCGCACCCCGGGCTGCGCTTTTAATCGCTGTGCTAAATGGTAACTAATTGTCGACGCGTTTGAAGCCCGGCCACTCCTTCCCCCCGAGTGCTCGGCCCCCATGCAGTGCGCGCGGCTCCCGTGCCAGCAGCTCCCTCGCGGCGCTGGTCAGGGCGGGAGCAGCGTGCGGCTCCGGCAGCTACTGGAGTGGCAGGCAGGGCCGCGGCGGGTGCAGGGCCGAGCACCGGGAGGCGGCGGAGGCGGCGCTGGAGGGACCCCACACGCCCGCTGGGCACCCTGTGCCAGCAGTGTGACTGAAACCCAACGGAGAAGGAAGGAGCAAGGGAGAAGGAAAGGGAAAGAAAGCCGGGATTGTCTGCTCCCGCCGCCCAGGCCCCGAGGCCTCCGGGCGCCTCCCTTGACGAAACAGAAATCAAACAAAATTACAGAAATAGGGCAAGAGCATTTGCCTAATAAACTCCCCGAGCAGGAGCAGGCGCGGGCGGAGGAGTGCGGAGCTGCCGGGTGCTGCAAGGGGGCAGTGGCACCCAGAGCCCCCGCGTGTCGACTCCGACCTGGCACGTCAGCCCAGCAAACGGGCCGGGCGGGAAAGCCAAGGCAGGAGGGAGGCTGGCAGGGGGATGTCCCACGTACCAGCGTGACTCACCCCCGGCACTGGCACGCCGTCTGCGGGGAGAGCATTAAACCGTAATAATAATAATAAATTAATCATCCTTCCCCCTCCCATTGCACTTTTCATCTGAGGATCACGGAGCACCTGGCAAACATTAATTACCGAGTGCTCCTGCCGCCTCTGGGAGGAGGGACGGGAAGGGACGGGAGCACTTCGCCTGCATGGAGGGACAGCCACCGGCCGGGCACTTAGGCACAGGGGACACGTGGGGTCTGGGTTGGCTCCACGGAGGTCGTTCAGGGTCCCCTTGGAGCGAGAAGCCTCGCGAGGGGAAGAGCAGCCTTTGCTTGGGCAAGAGGCACAGCAGGGAGGATGGGGAAATAAAAGCTGTGCCGGGAGATGGGCAGATAGGAACTGGGACCTCGCGGTTGCGTCAGCTGCAGGGCGGGGACGTCACCTGCACCAGCAGGGCACGAGGCACTGTGTGCGGCGGGGACGGCCGCCCAGGGCCCCAGCCGCGGTTGAGCTGTGCACGGGCTCGCGAGTGTCGCGGGCATGGAGAGACGCGCTCGAGTGAGCGCAGAGCGCTGCTGTCCCGGCCGGCGTGCGGGTCTGCGTTCTGGGTGCTCTGCGCAGGGAGCGCGTGTATAGCGAGGTGTGCGTGTGCTCAGCTCGGGCCTGTGGAGAGCTCCGTGTGGAGCTGGCGGCGAGTGCAGACCCCACAACAGCAGGTTCTTGAGGGAGGGAAAATGGGGACACGTGAGTGACACTGGGGACGTGCGTGACCCGCCAGGAGCCTCCTGCCCACAGGCAGGTGTCACGTCCAGCCCGGAGCCCACTCGGGCTGCCAGAGCTGTCCGTGTCCCGCTGCAGCCATTTTTCCCGGGAAGCCGCGTGCCGTCGGCGCGGCCGGGCCCAGCAGGGCTGGGCACTTGCCAGCCCCGTGACGAACCCGTCGGGCAGCTTTCGGCGAGTCGCTTCCCGTGCCGGCGCCTTGGTTTCCCCACGCGAGCCATGGGCGCGCGGGGCGCGCAGCCACCTCTGCTCCTGGCAGCGCGGGGGCTCCGGAGGCGGTCGAGGCGCCGGCCCTGCCAAGCCCCGCGGAGCTGGCCCGAAGAGCCGCAGCCCGCTCGGAATACCTATTTAATCAGGTAAATAATCTGCTCGTTTGTTTTAAAGAAAGAGGCTCCTCGCGGTGTTTACCCAACACGCCTCGCTGGGGCTGCCCGCGCATTCTTGGCTACTTAGAAAAATAAAGCAACAAAAAAACGAGGAAATTCGCTGAAAAAAAAAGTAAAAAATAAAAGAGCGGGCGGGAATCAGCGCCGAGGCCCGCGGGCTCCTGCGCGGAGCCGCCAGCGCCGCCGCCCGCGGGGGTCCCG
>VWPW01009912.1:177871-344809 GCA_013389825.1 Crypturellus undulatus | reverse complement strand
GAGCAGCGCGGAGCGGGACAGCGCGGGGCGGCGCGGGGCAGCGCGGAGCGGCGCGGCGGGGCGATGCGATGCGATGCACACGGGAAGTTCGCGGGGCTCTCGCGGCGATTCCGCGTTCGTGCCCGTGCTCGGAGCCGCGCGCGCCGATTTCTCTTTCATTTCTGGCCCCCTCGCGCGCCGCGTCTCGCCGGGGCAGGTTGCCGGTCAGGTTCCCGTGCTGGCTAAATGGAAAGGAATTTAATTTATTTGGGACAAGGCAGTGTCAGAAGATGAGGCTGCTTATTACGGCTAATGAGTATTTTTTTCCCAAGCTGGGCATATCTGGGATGGGTTTGTTTTCGTCCTTCCGTGCAAGGCGCAGGAGGCCTCCCCCACCCCTTCCCACCTCCCCGGGCTGGGGAACGGCCGGGCTGGGACACGGTCCTGCCCTGGGTGACGGTCCCCGTGCTGGGACGGAGCGTGTCTGGTTGTAGCTTTCTGTGTTTTGGAGCCAGGTTCTGGTGTGGGGGCAGGCCAGGAGGTGGGGGCCTGGCCTTCGCAGTGACGTGGGACAAGGGCATCGTTGCGGCCCGAGCTGGCGCTGCCGGGTGCCCTGGCCTTTCGTTTGGCCTGAGCTGGGTAGACAAGACAAGAACCCATTAGGAATTGCCAGGACTGTTGTGGGGATCCCGTCCCGCTGCTCTGACTCCGCACCTGCTGCCATAATTTGTTCCTCCAGAATGACCCCCGGCCTCTCTAGCCCGCGGTGTGAATGGCAGCAGTGGGCCAAATCAATCCACCGTGTCTCAGCGTTTGTGTACGTGGGTTTGCATCCTTTTTTTTTTTTTAATAAGGAGCAAGATGGTAATAAACTGGTTGATGATTGACTGGGCCTGAACTCTGTCCTCTGGTATTTTGATTGAAAGGATAATTTTGTCGTTGCTTGTTTATTTGTATGTCTCCATCACTGATACCAGGAAGTGAGCGCTCAGAAGGTGCTTCCAGGTGGGAACGGCGCGCCTGGCCTGGTCCAGTCCCACCATGGGCGCTCGCGGCGCCTCCCTTCACATCGAGTAGCTGTGTGGGCAGGGGGAGCTGAGCATGCGCAGACCCCAAGGAGGGCAGACGCTTAACGAGTAATAACCAGGGATCTGCCCTGCTCTCCATCCCTGGGAGCTGCCCAGGTGTCTCCGACTGGGCCCAGGGTGTCACCCCTGCTGGGGTGGCAGTGCCCCCTGCTGGTGGGAGCCGTCCATGTGGGAGCCACCCACCGCGTTGCGGGTGCCACCGTCCGGCTTCCCGACCCCGCTCCTGCGCCCCGCAGACTCGGCTCCGCTACAGGATGGCAGGAGCCCCTCCATGTTCCCAGGAAGGCTGCGTGTACCGGTCTTCCCGTGGGTTACGTGGGTTTCGGTGCTGCCGCATGGGAACCCAGGCCCCGGCAAGCCATGGAAATGAGGATCTGGGAGATCTGTTTAAGTCAGCATTACAGTCGGTGTGTGGGTGAACCCGTCTTGTCATGATCTCAGGGCAAAGACCTGCCCCATAATCACCACTTCTAACCCTTATCTCCTTGGGCCAGCTTATCTCCCTCCATCGCTGCCTCTTGACTCCTCTCCAAAGCCTGGGGCCGCGGCTCCCCGGGGGCAGAGCCTGGAGGCAGCACGTACCAGCTGCCAGCTGGCAGAGGCTGGTCCCGAGAGGCTCCCCTGCCTGAGGGACGAGGATGCGGGCGCTGGGGCTCGGTCCTGCCGAGGGCTCTCTCTAGGCCTTGGTGGACCTTCTTGGACTGGAAGCTTCTACAGTGGTTGAGGCTGGAGAGGATTCATGGAGCCAGCCCTTCTGCCCAGGTTTATGGCAGGATCTTCCCTACACGTCACCTTCTGCAGATCTAGTTGTAAATATGAGTGACTGGGCACCTGTCACTTCCTTTGGGAAGCTGTTCCCCAGCCTAATTATCCTTGGTATGAGATTACAGGAACTGATCTCAGAACGGGCACTAGGAGACTGGGTTGAGAAACACCTAATCTTCCACTCAAGGGGTCATTTAGTGACTTTGTTTTGATGCGCGAAACACTCGGTGGACAGGAACAACCTCACTGGGCCGGTGCCACCTGCTTTTTTGACAATACAGATTTTTGGAGACACCTCAACTCAGGTGAGATTGGTATTGCTCCCGCGTGGAGTTTGCTGGCTGCGGGAGGCACCCGTAGTGTGCTCGCGTGTTCAGATCTCTCGAGTAGTCCTGTGAGGTGCCTCTGGGTACGAAGCATGGAGCTGACTTAAGTGCATCCGCAGAAGAGTCTTCCATAGGAGAAGCGTTTACCCGTCTCAGGACTAGCCCTCCCGGAGAGGTGTTAAGCCAGGCCTGACTGTTGTGCTTTGAAGCCTGAGAGGTCTCGGACTGTTTCTGCTGCTAACTGAGCGCTGCAGAGCAGTAACTTGCAGAAACCCCAGAGAATTGATCCCTGAGTTAAAAAGCTTCTGTTTCCCTGCCTCATGCAGGTGCCCACACTAGAAGGGAGCAAGGATTTACTGCCCGGCTTCCGTGCCGTCCGTTCCTCTTGTTCTGGACTACTCGTGTGTCCCGTGGAGCCTTTTGCGCTGTTACGGAAGGGCTCGGCAAGCCGGGCGTTCGTTCAGGGCTGCGGCGCCCTCTCCGTCACCTGTGCCGTGCTACCGGGGCACTCGGTGCCCTTGTGGCCGCGTCGACTCTCCCTCTGCCGTCAAGTGGTGCCCGTAGGCTGTTGCACAGCCTGCAATTTGGGTTTCCCTCTGAAAAGTTGGCTGAAAGTATCTGGAAAGTAATGAAAAGTCCTATGGGAGGGGAGGACACCCATTGCCTGCACTTCATCTCCCACCTCCGCCTGGCGCCTTCCCTCCCTCCCAGGGAAGACGCGGTTGTTCACGGTCGTTCCCAGGGTTTGGAGCGCTCAGGTGCCACCCAGGGCTCAGCTCCCAGAAGTGCTGACGTCGCGGAGGCCGCGCTGGCCGGTCCCGCTGGCGCTGGTGGCCTCCGCTGCACTTTGCAAAGCAGGGGCAGAGAGGAGGCTTGGCCGGGAGCAGGGGAGGGGCAGGAGCTCCAGCCAAAAGTCCCACGCGGCCCTGTTCCCTCCCCTCCGGTTCAGCGTGGACTGGATCAATTTGGACGTCTTCAGCAATAAAAAATGCCGATGTCGTCCTAATTCACCAGGCCCCGAGATGACAGCAAATTTACATTTTTTAATTAAACTAGCAGCCAGTTTTTATGAGAGGGGGCTGGGTTATGCAAATCAAATGGTTGTGTACGAAAGATTAGGAGAGTTTGGGAATAAATTCCAGCAATGCTAATAAAAAAAAAAAAGAGAGAGAAAATGAGAGGGGGGAGAGAGAGGGACATTTTTCCATTAGCCCCTTTTAGACTGATTTCCCTAGGGAGGAAACAGTGGGGGGGTGAGAGATGGAGGCAGCTTTCTGAGACAGGTAAAATCCATTTTGAGGATGGAGAGCCCTTCGGACCAGGACCTTGTTGCTTCCTGCTTCCTCTCCCAGGGCTGCCAGGGAGATACAGACGGACATCAGTAGCAAAAGAAAAACACAGTGACTTCGAAGCTCCATTGCTGCATGGCTTGGGACTTTGCAAGCTGAGGCAGCAGCAGGGCTTGTAGAGCCTCGCAGGTGGCACCGAGCTCGCTTGGACGCAGGGGACACGGGCGGGTGAAGTGCCAGCACGATGACGTTGTAGGGGATGTGCCTGACCTGGTGACAGCGCAGCCCCTCCACGGACAGGAGTCCAAACTCTGGTGACAAATGCACACCAAAGAGACAGTGATCCTGGATGGGACACGGAGTTGGGCCAGTAGGATTAGGGACCTTCTCTTCTCTTTCCTTCTCTTCTTTTCCTTCCTTCTCTTTGGTGCAGCTTTTCCCTAAAGGGGTCCTGGTCCATGGCAGGAGCTTTTTGGCACCACAGCCACACGGATGGTGACACCAATGGCAAGTGCAGGCTGGGCTGCCGTGCCCTCTCTGTGGAGCAGATGTGCTCTGCAGAGGGACGAGGACGTTTAGGGCAGGAGGGCTCAACCATTGAACCCACCAAGCCACCTCTCTGTGTTACCCTGGCCTTGTTCTCAGAAGACTTCCTATCTTTCTTATTGTGATTCAAGAAAGAGTAAAATATTTATTTGGAGAATAAATAGCTGCAGTGGATCCAAAATACACAATTCACTCATGTAAAATCTTCTCTTGGTTATAGTTCCCAGAGAATCCTTCACTCAGGATTTTTGCCCTCGTCTCAGTGCACTCCGGTGTGTTGGAGAGGTAGGTGTGGTGACCCAGGTACCAAAGCAGTTGTTTGCTTTGCCATGGAGAAACAGCCAGAACGTTTCGGAAGGCTGGGAAACTGCTCAGAGCTCCCAGTCCCGGGGCAGTTTCATGCTCAGCACGGAAGCTGAGCAGCCTGGGAGGGCTGGCAAGGGAAGCGCAGGGAGAGGAGCGGGAAGGTTGAAGTCACCGGGTGCGCTTCGTGGCAATCTCCCGAGGACTTGGTGCCTCACTAGGGAATTTTGCCACCCATTCCATGGTTTTGGGGTGTGAAGTGGTGACTCACCTGCATGCACACAGTTTGCTTTTGGAGAGGTGGCGTTCTGGCAGAGCATTCCGTGGAAGTGGCGGCTGCACCGGCGCGGTTCAGGAGGCGCTGCCCGTAGCCAGCACCCACATCCCGCCACGCCGGCCTGCACGTGTGCCTCTGCTCCGAGCTGCCACCCACCTGCTCCCGGGCACTCGCCGGCCCCGCGCGGCTGCGCCGGCAGAGACGGACCTGAGCGCTCGGGGTGGGATGAATAACCCCTGCCCTCTGAAGTGGGTTTAATAACCCTCCCCTGCGGAGCCCAGGGCCAGGGTTGGGTGCTTCGGTGATGGAGATAAGCGCACTGGGCCTGGCCGCGGCGCGCGGCGCTCCTGCCTGCGGCCGGGGCACGGTGCTGGCGCGTGGGAGAGCAGCCCGCACTGCGCGCCCTCCCACTGCCATCCCGGCCTGCGCTCGCCTCACACCGGGGCTGGCAGCGCCGCCGGGCCAGATCAGGGCACCACACTCCGGACAGGCCTTTCTGCCGCGTGTGGGGCCGCAGGACGAACCCCGCACTGGAACGGGCAGGGCCGGGCCGGAGGCAGAACCCGGAACTCGCAGCTTCCCTACATGGGAAACCGTCACAAGCCAGGTAGCAACACCAGCTTTTGTCTGGTATTTCCAGAAAAACCCGGTGGGACCTGGCATCCCAGGGCATAATTTATTATGGAAAAATAAAATAATAAAGTCCCGATCCCTTTGAGGCCTGAGTCATAGAAGCATCTTCTCATTAGAGCAGCTCCACCTCTGTGCGTGCCGGCGTGGTGCCTACGCGATCCTCCCTGCACCGACCCACCCAGGCACCCTCCTCCTCCTCATCCTCACTCATGCCCTTCCCTGTCACCCCTGCCCTGATACCCCTCAGTGCAGGAAGAGCTGCCCCAGGGCTCCCTCCTTCAGGTGCCATCGCATGGCACCGCTGGCACACAAATCACGTCGTTCTTCCCTTGGCACCACTGGCACACAAATCACTTCCTGGCTCTTCTGCCCTCCTCCCCATGTTACCCGACGGGCCGGGCAGGGGCCGCCCGCCCTTGCCCTGCCGCTGCATTGCAATTGAGGTGTCTCTCCTGGCTGGAAGTGCTCTTCCGAGTGGCCCCATGCAAGCAGGAAGGAGAGGAAGCTGCTCCGGAGGAGTCAGCGTCACAAGAAATGCTTTTAACAGAGATTTCCAAGCTGATCTGCATGCTTGGGAGTTTTCAGGGACAGTTCCAGGGCTCACTCTGAGTTTCCCGGCTTTCACTCAGCCTTGTTCTCTGCTGCCCTGTTCAACACTCCTCACTACACCGTTGTCTTGTGTCCTCTTCCCTTTCCTCATTCCTGCTCCTGTCGCTCCTGTCGCCCTTCTGCACTTCGCATCCTGCCGCGTAGTCTCGCTTGCTCCCTCTTTCCTTTTCCCTTCTCCCGACGGCTCCCCTGCACCATCTCATTCTCTCTACCTCCCACTCCCCGTTTGGCCGTGGGCTGGTACTCAGAGGAGCAAACTTCTTCCGCTTAGGGGAGGCCAAGGGCATCATGATTTCTCTGTTAAACACTGAAATATGACTCAAATACTATAACGAACAGGGCCCTTTCCATAAACCACCTGCTGGGGTTTGGACAGCAAGCACGACCCCTGGCCCGGGTGCTGCACACACTTGTCCCCGGTGCCACCTTGCCAGCCTGGGGCTTGTGCAGCTCCTGGGGCTGGACCTGTGGCCTCGGCCGGTGGTTTGTGATGGAACCGTTGGGATTGGGCTGTGTTTGTTGGGGGGTTATTTTTGTCTTCCACAACATTCTGGGCTGAAGGCCGTTAGGGCTGAGCTCCACTCGGAGAGGGTCTTGGGCCCTTGGGCTGCTCCGTGGCTGTGCTGCCTCGGGAGCAGCTCCCGGCTCAACGGTGGCCGCGGGCTGGGCTGTGCGAGCACCGAGTTTGTTTTGCCAGGGTGACCTGTTTAATCATCTCATTTTCTGGTGGCCGTTTATTCCGCGTTTCCACGGCTACGGCCCCATTAAGAGGAGAAGCAATAAGGCAGCGAGTCAAACAGGTAATAAAAACATTAAAGCCATGTGCGCGCTGGGAGGGAGGGCGGGCGAGCGGCACGCAGCGAGACGAGGCAAGACGGGCCGTGCCGGGGAGCCAAGCGCGGCGACAGCCGGCGCTGCCCCTCGGGACAGCGCTGCTGCCACCAGCGAGCGGCCGCCGCGAGCGCCGGGAAGCTGAGGGGCTCGCAGCCGAGCGTTGCCTCGGCGCTGCGGCCGGCGGGGACACGCATAACTCGCTGCCTCCCCGTGGTCGCGGAGCTCCTGCGGCAGCTCTGCCCCGGCGCTTCTTGCTCTTTCTGAGCTCTACTTTGCAGCGCAGTTCCCGAAGTAGCGGGAACTGTGGGAGACACTGCAGGAATGTATTTACAGCCAGCAGCCTGCGACCGTGCGGCCCGGCACACGGTGACAGGGCTTTGAGGCTTTCCTAGGTGAAAGGAGTGTGTGTTTATAGAAGGGCACATTTCTGCGACCTCCAGGAGAAGGTCAGGCTCCATGGAAACAGGCAGCCGAGGCGGGAGAGCTCCTTCCTGCCCTGCTCCGCCGAGGCAGGCGGGGAGACGGCTGGTGCTCGTGGTGCGCGGGGCGGCGAGAGCCGCTCTCGCTGCAGAGCAGCGGGGCTGCCCTGGGGCGCTCGGACCTGTCCCTCCTGCTAGTGGGAAGCCCCAGATTTCTCTGGCCCCACAGCCAGAGATGTGCCCCGAGAGGGGAGGGACAGGCAGGCTCGCAGCCGTGCGCTTCCCTACGGGCAGCGTTTTCCTCCTGTCCCATGGCTATCCCCACTGGGATAACTCCGTGTCCCTGGGAAGGCTGTGGGCTCTCGAATGCAGACCCGTGGCCTGACTGCCGAAGCCGACGGCTGCTTTTCCGTGTTGTGTTCCCTGTTGTTTCCGAGTCACGATGCTGCCACCCGGGCACCAGAGGCTGCAAGAGCTCTGGCCTTTGGGAAGGGGTTCCATGTAACCATCCCCCACATGTTGGTGGCACAAGCCGTGGAGCAAAGTAAAAAGACCCAGAAAAGCCAATAGGAAAGGGGAAAAAATAAGGATGAAAATGCAGAGAAACTACCTAAACTAATTCCACTTGCATTCTACCTTTCTCCGTTAAATTATTTCACCTATTTTCAGCCCTTATGGCTGTTGCGATTTCTTTTTTTTTTCTTCTTTTTTTTTTTCTTTTAAATTATTTCTGACGTTGTTTGGGGTTTTATAGTTTCTTTTCTGCGCACTTTATCAGAAAGCATATTTGTGGTGAGCGCCTGCGAAAGGACCTGGCTCGCTGGGTAAATATTCAACAGGGAAATGAGCTGCGTGACCTTGAGGGGGGGCGAGGGAGGCAGGCTGCAAGAAATTCATAAAAAGCTGGAAAAGACAAGAATGAGGAGAAGGGAGGGGAGGGAAGGAAGATAAAAGGCCCGGCCAGGCTGGAGGAAGTCACGGAGGCGAGAAATGTCGGTCGTCCTTGTCACGGCGCTGGCCGACTGCGCAGTGCAGCACCTCTCGGGGAGGCCCTTTCCTCGGCTGTGTTGAGCTCGGGCTCTCGAAAAATAAGCCCATTTAAGGTGACTTGCGTTGGGCAACAAAAGTCAGTAGTCACTTTAGATCATCTTGGCCTGCGTTCAGAAGGGTGAATTTTATCCTTGGCCAAAGGCCAGCGGGAGGCCTGTGCGCGGCTCCGGTTCCCAGAATAGACTTGGGGGGGCTCCCGGACCTCGCATCACTCCTGCAGCGTGGGGGCAAATCCTGCTCGCTGCCAGCGTCTCCGCCGCGTTCCCTCTGCCCTCCCAGCGCGGCTGGCACGTAGGCGTTCGGCTTCTGCGAGCCAGCTGGGAGCTCGGGAGGAAAGGACCCTAAAGCCACTTTATTGAGACAAAAATGCCAGAGAGGATGGGGAGAAAGCCACAGTCCGCACTAGCAAAGTAGACCCTGGGCTGTGCGCTCCATGTGCTGCCCAGAGCCTGCTCTGGTTTGGGCTCCAGGTTGTTATTTCGGGCTTGTCTCTAGTCCTGGATGGTCTGAGCGGGGTTGGAAATGCCGCCGTAGGAGCTGGGGCAGGAGGAGCCGCAGGTTTCTGCAGGGGGGGAGCGTTCCTTCTCACGCTGACCTCGGAGCAGCCTCTGCAGCGCGAGGCCAGGTGTGTGGCTGGTGGGAAGTGCCAGTGTCAGGGACATAGGTGTCCCACGTAGCGGAAACGCTGGCGGAAAGAAAAGTCCTCGTGCGAGGCCTGGGGAGGAAGCAGAGCAAAGTGACAGCGCAAGAACAGGCGGGGGGAGCCGGAGCAGCGCAGCCGGAGCGCTGCTTGTCTGCTGTGCAGGACGCGCAGGAGCCCCCAGACCTGCAGGGACTTGAGGGATTTTATGTAAATATAGATACAGGGATTATCTAGCCTTCCAGCACAGGAGCAGGGTGCGAGCGCAGGGCGCACATGGAGGCCCCTGTGTCTCCCAATGCTGCGCCCTGGTCTACCCAGTCCTTCCTGTGCCATGTCTGTCTCCTCTCGCCGCCCTCCGTCTCCTTCCTGCACTCCCGGAGCCCCTTCCCAGCCCCGGCCGAGGCCGGGCGCCTTTCTGCTGCCCTCCTCCGAAAGGAGAGCCCGCGAGGGGTGAGGGGCAGCTCCTTGCAGCGAAGGTGTTAACAAATAGCAGGTGATTAAACATGACAAGCGGTGACATTTCTGTGTGGGGTTCTCAGCACCAGCAATGCCAAGAATGAAGCTATAAACCCTGACATTTTGTGTTATGCACTGAGGTTTTTAATAGACATCTTTCCCTCCCTCCCCCCTGTTTATTTCTTTTATTCCTCTTTCCTCCTCTGTCCCGCACGGCCTCTCCCGTGGCCGCTGCCCCTCGCAGCCCGGCTCGGCCCCCTGCCCTGTCTGGCCTTGTCTCTGCCTGGCCTTGTGGGTGCACTCGCCGTGGGGCCTTCACCTGTGCTTTCAGCCTCCTCTTCCTCCTTGTTTCACTTCTTGAGATTTCTCCTCCGTGGCATCGCCCCCCTCACTCCTCTCTTGCCCTCTTTGCTCTCATCCTGCCCCTCTCCGTCCTCCTCGCCCCGGGCTCCCCCTTGCCACCCACCTGCCCTGGCTCTTCTCGTCACCCGCTCCCCTTCTCCCGCCCTTCGCTTTTCTCTTTTTGGGGCCTGATGTCATACGCTAACCACGGGCGGCCGGGCCAGTTGCTCGCGGGGAGCAGGTGTCCCACCCCTGAGCCATGTTTTTGTTAATAGCGTCGCTGCCTGACTCAGGAGCCGGCGGTTTGGAGATGGGCTCGGGGTTTTTTTTTTTAAGGACGGGAGTGAGGAGGCTGCACTTTCGGGAACAGTTGCCGGGTTTGTGCTAAAAGGACCGCAACAGTTGTTCTGCCGAGCGAGAGACGTTGCAACAACTGCAGATTCCCTCTCTCGACATATCTGGCCGAAGGGCGTTTGGAGGTGACGCCCGGCACACCGGCCCCCTTGCAGCCAGCTCTAATCGGAGCCGACGGGCTGCCACCAGCCCTGGCCTTCAGGGACGGGGACTCCTTCCGACGGCGCTGCCCGGGGCAGAGCCCCCTCCTCATTGGCTGCATCTGAGCTGGCCCTGATGCGGCAAGAGCCATCGTGAAACGTCCCCGGGGATGTGAGGGGTCTCTGGGGGCCGGTGGAGCCGCTCGGCGAGTCCTCCTCCACCATCTCAGCACCGGGCAAGCAGTTGTAGCCAGGCTCCGACTCGGCAGCCCCTAGACTCCAGCCTGTCACCACGGGCTGCCCTGCGTGGGGCCGCATGACCCGGCAGGAGAGGCCTCGTGGGTGCGCGGATGGCCAAAGGCTGCAGCAGCCCCCACGCGCGGGAGGTCGCGGGGCCCATCCTGAAGGACCCGGCGGGTGTTTGAAATGAGTCCAAGCTCAACCGCAGCTTCAGGCCCAGTGTTTTCCCTTCCTCAGCTCCGCAGGCACACTGGAAATGAGGACGCTCCCGCCATGGCCCTGCCTTCCCGCAGAGCGGCTCTGCCGCCCCTGCCCGCCCAGGGCAGCTGCTCCCGCAGCCCCGGCTGCCAGCGAGGGCGGATCGATAGGGCCTTCGCTATGGGGGCTGTGGCTGCTGGGGCATCCGCTGCTCCCTCCTCGCCTCCCACCATCCCTGCAGGAAACAGCTTGGCTCACCTGAAAGCAGGTGGGACACGGCCCTGTCCTTGGGGCTGTCCCCTCACTGTGTCCCCCCTTCCACCTCTGGAGGGCATGTGGAAAGCCAGAGAGGGCTCCTGGGGCTCCCCCGGGAAGCCTCTCCCTGTGGTCCAAAGGCCGTGGGCAGCGAGAGTCGAGGGGAGCCACGGAGGAGAGGGGAGCGGAGCCGGGGAGACCCTTGTGAGCCCTTGCGAGGGCTCCTGGCCACGCAGCTGCTGGCAGGGGCCGAGCGCCACGCGCGGCGAAGTTAATGAAATGAGTGTTTCGGGGAGCTGGGGGGAGGGAGGCTCTGTACTGCACCCTGGGGTCCGGGGTTTATTAATGGTGACCTGCCATTAAAGACTAAAGTGCTAACCTGGCCAGATCTAGCGGCGCTGAATGGCATCCCAGCGGCCTCCGCCTGCAATATCAACGGCTGCTTCCCCGGCAGTGCGGCCGGCAGGAGCTGACTCCGGAGTTTCTCCGCGGCGGGAGGCGGTGGGCAGCGCTCGGGAGGCTCTGCGCGCTGCTGCCGGGCGCGTTCCCCCCTCCTGCTGCTCCAAGCAGCTTCTCCTTCTTGCTGCCGGCTCTCGCCAGGCAGCATTTGGGGAAGGAGGACAGCCCTGCGCCACCTCCCGTGCTCGGAGAGAGCCCGGCGCTCACTAGGGGAGGGAGAGGTGCCAGGACGAAGCTGGGGCATTTGGCTGTGAAGGAGAGGTGTGTTGGGGCACCGCGACCTACTCCCCGCTCAGCACAACCAGACCGTCCCTCCCGGGGAGATCGGAGGAGCGAGGCAGCCACTCCAACAGGCCTCGCTGGGATGGGGCTGGAAGCTGACGCTCAGGGCAGAGCAACAGGGCTACTCGTGGTGCTGATGTCTCTTCACAGGCCCAAGAGGCCTTGGGGATGCAAACAGGGTACATGGGGGTGACAGCAGCTTCCCGGCACTGTGACGGGTGCTGGGGGTGCTGCTGGTCCAAGCATGGATGGTGCTAGCAGAAGGAAGGGGGAAAGGAAGCCCCTGCCCCTGCCAAGCCGGGAGAGCTGCCGGGGGTGCCCCCAGCCCTGTGCTGCCTTTGGGTGAAGGCACAGAGCAGCCCAGGGACTGTTCCCTGTCCCCGGCTCCGGGCACGTGCGTCACGCGGGCTCGGGGCCCCGCTCCAGCGCTTGCTGCGGCCCGCGCAGCCTCCCGCCAGGGCGAGCGCCGCTTTGGCAGCCAGGCTGGGGGCAATCCTCGCTCCCGCGCCTGGCTCTGTGCCCCAGCTGATCCGCAGCCAGGTTTCGCTGTAATCCCTACATCCTGTTGCAGGTCCTTAATCAGCTGGAGCCAGCCCGAAAAAAAAACAAAGCGAGAAAAAAGAAAAGAAAAACCCCCAAACCCCAACCCCAAACTTGTGGTTAAAGCTCCCGGGCAGAGGGGGAGCGCAGCAGCCTTCCCGACGCGGGGCGGGAGGCCGTGGGCTGGGAATGCTGCAGCTCCCTTGCTCGCGGCACGGGCAAAGCGAGTGCGCGTGTTCCTGATGGCTCGGGGTCCGAGGCGCCGCGGCTGCCCTCGCCGGGCAGGCCCCAACTCCCCAGCTTGTAGTGGGGTTGTTTTTCTTCCCGTTTAATGCATAGAATAACACTGATGGGTCTGAACAGCTCCAGCCAGGCGACGAGGGGAAAGAATAACAAGCGCCCGAGTGTCAGGCGAAATTATGGGCCATGGCTATTTAGGGTGAGTCTGGTGGATTTAGGGCCTCTCTGTTCTATTGTCCCGGCTGCTCGGAGCGTTGGAGCAGGCGAGACACAAGTCGGGAATTTTATTGCGGATCATGCGCAGGGGAAAGCCGGTTCCGAACGCTTCCGGAGGCGAGCAGCAGCGGAGGGTCATCAGGGCCAGTTTTGTTGAGAAGCCACTGAGCTGCACCTGGGGAGGAGGAAGGAGGTTCGAGGCCCAAGGAGAGCCATCCCGGGGGGACGAGCCCTCCTGCTCCTCGCTCTTGGGGGCTCCGGGTGTTAATGGTGCTGGGCTCCCCAGTGGCCTGTGCAGCCGCGTGGAACTCGGCCCCCGTCCTGTTTCGCCCACCTTGTGCAAAGCGTTGGGGGTGGTTAGTGAGGGAGGCGGCACAAACTTGCTGGTTTTGAGTGCGGATTAGGGATTTTGGTGCCTCCTCTTGGGCTGCTTCTGGCTTGCACCTGAGGCTGAACAGGGTGTATCCTCAGCCTCCGAATTTTGGCAAAGACACCATGTCCCATGCCAGGCTGAGGAGGAGCTGCGGAGTGAGAACGCTGCTCTCTCCCTGCCATCCCCACAGCACTAAGACGCCGAAGGGTGAATTTTTGGCTTCTTTGGGGCTCTTTTTATTTGACCGGATTAAAAAGCCTATTTGAGTTTCTTAAACCATTTAATCTGAAATCCCCAGGTAGATGAGACATTGGATTCAGTTTTAAGCTTATAAACAAAATAGGTCTGTGTTTGGCTCTTCTTCATTTTGTTATAAAGAAACAAGGGGTTGACCTGCCCTCCCCGGTGGGACTTGGTCTCTTAGTGCTGTTGGCTCCCCGGGGATCCACAGTGGTGTGGGGAGATGGACGTGGAGGAGAGCAGAGGAAGCTGGAGAGGACGGGAGGAAGGTGGGTGGCAGCGACGCACTGAACCGTCTCGTGATGCTTGCTGGCCGCCCCGTCCCTGAGGCGTCCGTGGCCCTCCAGGCGCGCGTGGCGCTGCAGGGTTTCATCCTGCCCTTCCAACCCTGTGCTCCTTGGGCTTCCCGCCTCCTTCCCTGCTTGTGGCTTCTTGCTGCCGCTGCTGGCTCTTCCGAGGAGATTCCCCAGGCGCCGAGCTGGGATTACCCCGAGGTCCCCGCGGTGGGAATGGTGTGCGCTGCCCTCGCGGCAGCCCCATGGCACCCCCCGGTCCCGTGCCAGGGCACGCGGCATCTCCCGTGGCGCAATCAGCGCCCTGCGCAGAGCCGTGTTGGGAAAGGGCTGGCAAGAAGAATCCCGTCTCCCTCCCCCCGTGTGCCAAGGAGCCGCAGACAGACAGAGGGACGGGCATCTGTCCGATGGCAGCCTGCGCGCGAGGGAGCCCTGTTGGCTTTGCCGAGGGAGCCTCTTTCTATATGGAAATGAAGAATTTAGGCTAATGGAGCTCAACCATCTCTAATTTTGCGATGGCAGGAGGATTTTGATTGAAAGTAATTAAGCAAGCTAGCTGTAAAATTAATTAAAGCAAAAGGGGGGGATTTTTTTATTGGATTGGATAGCGATATAGCGGCTGTCAAATGGGGGACGGATGGGGGTGACCTGAATTCTCTGCCCTCCCTCCTCCCACTCGGGACGTTTATGTCACTTTAATCTCCTTACAGCGGCTGGTGTGCATTTGTTTGAAATAATCAAGGAAATATGGTCAGAAATTGTCAGCTTTCAGATCTAATTTACCTGACAGCCCTGCGCGGACCAGTAAGCCTCTGTGTGCCTGTGCGTGTACGGCGGTGTGCGTGTGTGGTCGTGGAGGACTCCTCCCGTCCCCCGCTTTTCCTTCATTCCCTCTTTTCCCTTTGCTTCCCGGCACAAATAGTTCTGACACACCCGGGACCACCGCGCACCTCCCAGGAAAATTAAAATAAGTGTAAGGTTTTTCCTCCACCCCCACCTCGCCATCGCTGCCTGCTCCCAACCTGCTGCCTCAGCCTTGCGCCATAACCAGCTTTAGGGTTTAGGCAATATAGGATTAGGGGAGGTGGCTGTAATTCTTTATTCCAGATGGCTGGCAACTGCTAAACCCACTGTCACAAGTACCCAGTTATAAAAATACTTAAATTAGGTCCTTTGTTGCAGCCCGTGTTCCTGCCGGCGGCTCTCCCGGTGTCCTGCTGGGTGCTCAGCTTGCATCGCCCAGGTGGGGAATTTGCAGTCGAGAGCAGGGAGATGCCAGGGAGAGGCTTCTCTGGACTCGCACCTCTCTGGATTCCCATGTGCCAGCCCCAGCTGCTGCTTTTTGGCTTGAGCACTTGAAGGAGAGATCCTGCAGTGGAACAGTCGGGCATGTAGTGTAAGGACGAGCTCCTGAGCGCCCGCTTTGCAGGTGAAGGTCCTGCTCCAGGGCGGCAGGTCTCGCACATTTTATCGAGGGTTGACAGGAGATCCCGCATTCCCCTCTGGGCCTAACCCTGCAAGTACTGTCTGCCCTCAGCTCAGCACGCTGGAAACTGTGCGGGAAAGGCAGCGCTGTAGGGCTGGTGTTTCCGCAGAGCCACTCCGATGTCTCAGATCTGTCTTGCTAGGTTGGCTATTAAGGTTATTATTTATTATTGCTCATTAAGTGCTGACAGAGTTGGGGCTTTTGTTTGTTTTGCTTGGGTCTCCGGTTGGAGGCCTTGGCCGAGGCGCGCTGCGGTGCCAAGGCTTCGGGCGCTGTTGCAGCTGCCTTCTGCCATCCTCTCGCAATGGGCACGGAGGGATGTTCAGGCTCAAGCCTGTCTCAGCTCGGGGCCCCCAGCACCTGGCAGGGAGAGTGCAGGGCAAACGCTTGCCCTCGATGCCAAGGAAAATCCCTGTGCTTTACGTGCTAGGGCATCATTAATACGTAGACAGATCAAGCTGGGCCTTACTGCAAGGATGCACATGCTTAAAATGCAGGGAAGTTGATTAATCTGCTTGGGAAGGAGGAGCAGGTGATTCATCTTCGCCACGACCCGCAGGGCTCCTGGGCATCCGCCTGTCTGGTGCTTTGGCTGCTGGGTGTCCATCAACCTGTCTGCCTGTCTCTGCCAGGAGCTCAACGACTGGCCTCCACGGACCAGCTGGGGTGACGTTGCCCTCCGTGCCCCAGGGTGCCCCAGGCCTTTTCAGCTCTGTGGCTGGAAGCAAGACGGGCTCCAGAGCTGTGCGGGGCAGCGCGGGCAGGACGCGGGCCAGAGACGAGCAGCCGCGTGGGACTGGGCTGCGCTGGGTGCTGAGCTCAGCCCCGACATTGCTGGGGTCGTTCCCAGCTCCGCCGCTGATTAACTCCGTGTCTGCGGCCGTGCCCGTCTGGAGCTTTGTCCTGGTGCTTCGTCCCTGGCATGCTCGCCCTGATTAGGTTGCCCTGACTGAAGAGAGCGCCCAGCGCTTGGTGTGCCGGCGGCCTTGTTTGGTTTGTGTAGAAGTCCCTTCCAAAAAACGGATGTAATGCAGATTTTGGAGGGTTGGTTCCCATATCATATTTCAAAGGCCTGCTGATTAAAATCTCTGACATATCAAAACCTTTTCTTGTGGGCTAGGTCGGCTGTGAAGCGTTGGCTTCTCATAAACTTCTCAGCAGAAGCAGAGTTGGAGGAAGACCGAGTGCTTTGGAGGGTGCCATCTTCTCCATGTTCAGCAGAATATGGAGACTGCAGGGTGTAGCACTGCTGATCTTCTGTGTTAACTAGCCAATATAACAGAAGTAATATCTAGAATAGTCTAAATAATTTCATGACCTGCTAACTGAAAGAGCTTGAGTTCTGGGACGTGGACCCGGCTACCGCTGATAATGGTATCTCAAGTCAGCGGTGTCTGGAAGCAGGGTCATACTGTGCTGGCTGTTCCTATTTCCTTCTGTAGATTGCAAGACCAGATGACTAAGAGTGCATTAGATAATCTTCTAACGTAACATTCCCTACAGGCAGTTACTGGCATTGCTGTAGAGGCGTCCTGACCGACGTGTTGGAAAAGGAAGTGCGCAGGACAGACTTTCTGCACTGTGAGAATGTTTGAGACCCCTATGCAAAGCTGCCTTCAGTTCTGACTCCAAGTCTCCTTAGCCATGGCCGAGCAAAATGCACGTGAGTGCTGACCTGGGGCTCCTTCTGCTAGTCTGTACCTGCTTGTACCTCCTGCGCGGACCTCCTCTCCCAAGCACTGCTGCTCAGTAAATGAGTCAAGAGGTCCCGACTCCAGCACCGCCAGGAGCTGGCAAACCTCATGCACTTGGGTGACTGGGATGAGAAGTTCAAATCTTTTTCTCCCAAACTGATGTGAGTGGTACGGGAAGGCAGCAAACTTGGTTCTCTCATCGCTCATATGGTGGCAACAGGGAAAATCATTCTTCTCAGTTCAGTAGAGTGGCATTTGCCTAAGGTCGCTCAGAGTGGGATCTGCCTGGCGGGTCTGTAAGGGGGTCCCTGGGCTCAGAGGGTATTTGACATGCCTGGAAGTGTGTGTTAATTTTGCTCACTTGTGATCAGCACTAGAGATGTCCTTCAGAAAGCAGAGTGGTAGTCAGCTCACTAAAGCTCAGAGAATCAAGGGGCTCAGGAGCATGTGAAGGGGAAATACTGAAATACGGGACACCTGTACCTGCCTTTCCCAGTGGGGCAGTTCAGGCCGAGGAGCTGCTGACTTGCACAGCATCTTGCTCCAGCCTGGAATGCCTGTTTCTCCGCTTCTGGTGGGCTCAGAGCAGGGAAGAGAAAGCCCCAGGCAGAGGCTCATCTGGCGGGTGCTGCAGGCAGGGGTTGCCCTGACTTGCAATGGATTCAGGGCTTTCTCCAGGAATTGCCTCCAAGGGCAGGTTTGAATAAGCCGGTAACACTTACATGGAGACAGAAAAGTCACCAAGAAAATAACAATATTAAACAAACAAACAAACAAACTTTTGAACAGAAGATTTAGGGATAAGAGGGGAGCAGCATTTCTGGCCAAGCTAGAGTGTGTTTGTGATATGTCTGTCACCCTGCTTGCACGGGAGGGAAGATATCATTCCTTTGCTGTCTGGACTTTGGATGCTTCCAGATCTTCCTTCTTCTGGGTGGCTCTAATTTGGCAGTTGAGTTTGACTAGGGTCTAGGGAGAGCGAGATCCAACCCTGACACCATTTGTAAACAAAGCAGCTCTGAGCAGGACAGCCCTTCCAGCAGTGGGACACAGGGGACCTAAGCCTCAAGCAGAGGCTCTGGGTGCCGCCACATGTGGGTGTTAATGGGGTGTGTGGAGGACCTCCCTTGGTGACTGTAACGGAGGAGCGTAGGTACCATGAGGATTCAGGCAGACTTTGGTGGAGATATCCTGGGTGGCAAAACAGGGACCTGAGGGTGCAGCAAGGGTGGCACTGAAGTCCCTGTGTGCTCTGTGTGTACTGGGACTCCCTTGAAACTTGGGTAGGGAAGAAGGGTGTCAGTGTGTTCCCATTCCCCGTCTGCCTTCCCCCTTCCGCCCGTCTCACATCCTCCGTGGAACACAACACAAGTTTATCAATTTGCACCAGGATGCAGTAAAATCACAGGGGGTTGCCAGGGTCTTGGTTTCATTAATGCTGAACCCAGATATGCCAGCCCCCCTCTCTGGCACTTGTTCGCAGGGCCGCTGCTGCTAGTGCAGGCTCGCCTCGCGGCTTATTAAACCAGCACCTTTGAAACCCAGGCTGAATTCAGATTCATAACGTCTGGTTCTCCCATGTCCCTCGCTCCCCCAGTGCCTAGAAAACGCCTTATTAAAAATCACCACTGGTAATTGCCTGGGAAGTCACGTTTTTAACACTTTCCTCCAGTCCTTGAGAGTTGAGCTCTCTCCCTTCTCACACCACAGCCAGGCAGAGCCTGGGCTTGAGCATGACCAGCCTTGCCGTCCTCTCCAGCTTCAGAGGGAGGGTTGAAGCCTTTCCTTGAGGGCCATGCGGCTCTCGGGAGTGTCACTGAGACCTGGTCCCTTTGCTCTTTGGGGGAAGGTGGTTCCGTATCGGGCCAAGGAGTGATGGTTTGAAGGCAGTGACTCCTTGAAGGCCAGTGCCCGCGCAGGAGCTGCCAGGGGAGTGCAGTGTCTGCAGGCAGCCGTCACCCGCCACGTCCGCGAGCTCTCGCACCCGCAAATCCCTTCCTCCCTGGTGTTTGGAGGTGCTGTCTCTCCCGGGCCTGGTGCAGGAGCAGATGGAGAGAGACAAGGCTGGGAAATAGGCCGCTCAGCAAGTGTGTCTGGGCTGCCCCTCGGGAGCCGCTGCAGCTTGGGGAGTGCAGGCGTGGGGGCTGCAGGCTCCACAGGGCGGCTGGAGCTGGTGCTGGCGGCTTCCTTCGTCCTGGTGGATCCTGGGGAGAGAGAGATGAGGCTGAACTCAGATCCATCAGACTGGTGGAAGTGGGGTGACACTGCTGACTGAGGAGCTTGAGATTTGTCTGGCTTACTTTGCTCTGAATGACCAGTACAGAATCAAGGTGGTTAGTGCACCATTAACGAAATAGACGGCAGAGTCCGTGTCCTCGTGCAAGGAAGGGAAGGGTGGGAAGTGCCAGATGCATCGGAGAGCCCTGGGGCAGGTGGCTGGAGGCCCCGGCTGCGAGCTCGCGCCGTGCAGCACACATACTCTTCAGGAGGCGTCTTTTTATTTGCAAACTGAGCACTTGTGCTGGAAGAGATTTGGCAAACACGGGCCCGCACAATGCTATGTACACTGAGTCACACACACGGGCTCGAGCCAGCCAGCACGGCGAGCTACCGAGGCAAACATTTGAGAATAGTTACAATAGGCACCAAAAATATCTCCAAATGAGATCTTTCTGCATTGCTGCATGTTGGGCAACAGGGAGGGCTGACAGCCTAAGCTTCGACTCTGCCCACATGCTCGGGAGCTCATCCTGGGCCAGGCAGCAATGGGGACGACAAGGGAACAGGAGCAGGAGCAGTCCTGCTCCCAGTTAGCTGCTTCCCTGTTGGCTAGAAAATTGCTGCTCCTGAGGGACGCAGGGATGGTGGTCCCGGGCAGCACGTGGGGCTGCAGTGCACGGCCGTGGCTCGGACAGGGTGCGGCAACAAAGGACCCCAGAGTTGCTGGTAACGTCCTGCCGGAGCCGCAGAGCTCCCAGGTGCACGGGCTGGGGCCGCATCGCTGACAGGAGACGTTTTGCCCCGTCTGGGTTTAAGCTCCCAAGCAAGGAGGCAGCTCCCTGGGTCTCCTCTTCCAGGGTCTCCTCTTCCAGGTGCTCTCCCCTCGCAAGGTTTGCGCTGGGGCTGCTGTGTCCTGCCTGCTCCGAGCCGCGAGCCAGGACACACTTCCTGCGAGCGCAGCCCTGCTCCAGGAGCGAAGCTGCAGCGCTCGCGCCGCGGGCTCGTCCCCCTCGTCCCCCTCGTGCCCTGCGCTGCGGCCAGGCTCTCGCCGCGGCCCCTTCCGCCCCTCGAGCTCGCCGTCGCTCCCGCTGGTTTTGCAGCCGATTTTTGCTGCCAGCGCAGGGCATTGAAAAGTGCTGGCACTGCCAAAAACCCTGTGTGCACTACGACTCCCCAAACATCCCTTTATTTTTATTGTTCTGTTAATTACTGTTTAAACTTTAATAAGTCACTTCGTCAGGAGGGGGGACCTGCAGTGAGGTTTCTGTGCAAACACTGGGCCCGGCAGTGACTCTGGTGTAACATAACCCTTTATACAATGTGGGAATGTTTAGACTGTAACAGAAACTTGTTATTTTAATGACAGTTAAAGGGGGGAAAAAAAGAAAGGAGCGAATGAAAAAGGGAAGCGAGTTTGTTGGGGAAATGGCTCATCTCAATCTCCCTGTCTGGCGTCTTTTCTCTTGGCTTTAACGATAGCTGGATGAGGAGGCTTTACGGCCTCGTTCCCAGCGATGCCCTCTGCTCGGCGGCCCGCGGTCCCCTCCGCGCTGCCGGGGGAAGGCGAGCAGCCCAGAGATGCTGATGGAAGCAGCATGGCTTCATTTTGCTCAGAGGCAGCAGCAGATGCCTAAAGCCAATTTGAGCTCAGCCTAATTACTCCGACCCACACAGGAGACTTTCCCCTTCTCTTTGGAGCTTCCTCCGCTGTTGAAGTTTTTAAGCAGCTCCAGCGAAGCAGCTGCCACGGCTGGGAGGGTCCACGTCCTGTGGAAAAATGGACCTTCCAGCCAAAACCTGCTCCCAGTGATGCCCAGTGTGTGTGGTGTCCCTGTGACACCCCACCTCTCACTTTGCGAGACCCCGCTGGGGGCACAGCTCCTTCCCTCTGTCATTACCTGAGAGGAGGAATCCGTATGGATACCTCAAGGAGAAGGGCTGGGACAGATGCTGTCTCGTACTTCGGGCAGGGGGAGAAAAGAGGGTTCAGGGCAGCCTCGATTTTGGGTTGGCACTGCTGACATCTGCGGTGCCTTGGGGTAGTGGAGCTGCCCCGTGTGGGGGCCCATGTCCCTGCATCACAGGGCTGAAGTCACCTCCAGGTTCAGCTTGGCTATATTTAGCACTCACTATAGACAAGACAGTATAGAGAGTGATATATCTGATCTGAAAACCTTCAACTCCTGCTGACCTCTCTGCTGCTACAGCAAATTCACCCAAATCCACGCGCCCTGCGAGTGGAGCACAGGCAGCGGCCGCACTCGCGCCGTGTCCCTGCCGGGCTCCACCGCGTGCCCTGCTGACGTGGACCGCGTGGGCGCCGTGCCCCGGGGAGGAGAGGGCAGCACAGGAGCGCGGGGCCGTCCCTCCAGGAATGGCATTTTCCAGCCTCCCGCGTGAGGCTGAACACGTCCCAGCCGCAAAACCCGATGCAAACGGGCGCAGCAGCGACACGTCTGCCTGCCCTGCACGGAGCTCCCCTGTGCGGGAGCAGCCCCTCAGCCGGGCTCGGGCGAGCAAAACGGTAGCTGCCTCGTGGCCTCATGCGGCACCGGTGCCTTCCAACGAGAAATTAGTATCGACTGGCTCGCCCGGCCCGGCCATGGGAGCAAGAGGCCGAGACTGGAAACGCCGCGGCCCCTGGTGCTGCTTCCCCCGGCCAGGGTCACTTTGGTCGCGAGCGCGAGCCGCGCTCAAGGATAGAGCCCCTGGACGGAGCCAAGGAGCCGCTGTATAAAAAACGCTGAGGTTTTCCTTTTCCGTACAGCGCGTTTCCCTAAATTGCCTTTGACTGTGTGCATCGCTAATGAAAGTTTATGCCCTTGTTAGAAGGACAGGCAGGTCCGTTCCAGTTAGGGCTGGGTCTATCCTTCTGCCAACTGCCCTCCCCGGCGCACACGCGCGGGCTCGCGCGCCTCGCTCCCTGCTGAATAAGTGGAGGCTGCTATAAAAAAAAAAAAAAAAGAAGGGAAAGAAAGAGGAGGGGAAAAAAATTTCCATATTTGTGTAAGTTGCTTTAAAAGCATTTTATCATGTCATAAAAAAAAAGGAAAGTACTCTCGGAAATTGATCCTGCACACGAGCCCATTGGACAGAAGGACGTCGGGATGTTAATGGCTATTTTGCTCCAGGGTGGCTTATTAAAAAATTTATACATAAATGCTTAAAATTGCATAAATTATTTAAAAAAAAAACATAGTAAGCAATTTGCAATCCCGATCCACTTTTCCTCCTTTTTTTCCCTCACCCTCCTTTTTTTCCCTTCTTTCTTAAAAAAAAAACCTTTCCCTCTTGTCTCACCCTGCTCCCCTCCCTGTCTGAAAATGCGGCGCATCCAAAACTGCATGTGTGTGCGTGCAAAATAAACTCGATTTTAAATGTGAGCCGCCACTGCCCGGCGAGCTGGCGGTGGGGGGAAATAAAAAAAAAGAAGGGGAAAGAGAAGAGAAAAGAAAGCAAGAAAGCAGGAAAGCAAGGCAGAAGTTTGGCCGTGATGAGTGTTTCTCGCAGGCGTGGAATGTCACCCACATATCCTGGAGATTGTACTGGGGAGGTTTATGATGGTTTCCCATTGATTTGTTTCCCCGACGCAGCTGCCGACCTCTATTGAGGGACAAACATAATCAGCACTGACGCAAATTAGATGGTTATTCGTTTTGAAAATTGACAGAAAAACAATAAAAAAGATGAAATGCTCCCAAATCAATAGATATAATGAAATTCAAATAATCCGAGAGATGAGGTCTCCATGGCAACTGATAATGTGGAAAAGAAAACAATTTAATAAAGGACAGACACACTTTGAAAACAGATTGGGCAAAGGGAAGGCGGGGGGGCGCGGGAGCAGGGGGGCCGCGGCGGGGGGGCGGCGGCGGGGGCCGCGCGCTGCCTCTCCGCTTGGTTAGCGGTGCCGTGGTGAAGGATCACTGTCCATCCCAAGGACGCTCGCCATAATTAAGAGAGGCTTTCGGTCCAGAAAGTGCAGATTCAGGTTTTAATACACAAAATTATTTCAGGAGCACTGAATCGGAAAGTCGTTTGTTCTGACCTTCCTGAGCGGCCCGGCGCGGGGCATGTTGGAGGCGCGGCGGCTGAGCCAGCTGAGTTATGGCATATTTGTGTTTTTATAGTGCGGAGGGGAGGGGGGAAGGGGGGGAGAAGGTTAAACAGTATTTACAGCTCAGTTGTTTTCAGAAAGGAAAGAGAAATAGAGTTCATGAAAAGATGCGAGCGGAAGAGAGGCAGAGCGAGAGGGCGAGGGGGAGATCCCCGGTTGGCCCGCGCTGCCTCCGGCCCGGAGACCCTTGCGCACCCAGGCCCAGAGCCTTGGGGTGAGGTGCCGGGATCCCGGAGCTCTGCGGCGGGACGGGGATCATGGCTGTCCTGCTGGGGGTGCCGCCAGCTCCCGCGTTCCTGCTGGCAGCATGAGTGGGGCGCCCAACTCCGCAACGCGACGGCTCGTGGCGAGGGGGTGCTCAGGAGCTGCCAGGGCTAGTGCAGGCAGGTCCCTCCGGGGCTTGTGGTGGCTGTTGTGCCCGCACGAGGCCGGGGGCGCATGCCCTCGTGTGCGTCGCGCGCACCTGTGTGCCACCCCGACCGCTGGGCGTCTGCGCGCAGCCCTGCACCTACCCGGCCACGTTCCCACACACGTGTGTGCCCCCGCTGAGGGCTTGCCGCAATTAGTCTCTAGCGCAGGCACGTGGATGGGCTCACGAGGACAGGGCAGATAAGAAGATGAGCCCTAATGACCCCAAGGAAGAGCAGCAAAAGGCAGGACAGAATTAGAGCCCAGGCAGCGCGGGGTGGGTGCCATGCACTGCGGCCGGCCTGGCTTTCTGCTCCAGCTGCTCCGCCAGGACTGCGGTGCGGAACGGCCCTGGTGACCGCTGCCTTCGCACCACTCGGCTCTCCTCCAGCCAAGACCTCTCCCACATGAGCAGGATGGACACGTGCTTCTCCAACCCACATTGCACCACGTTTGTAGGTCCCAGGCTCCTTCTGGGACTAAATGGCCCCCGAATTCCCCGTGCCATGGGGTGATGAGCACCTGGTCTGGGGGTTACGTGGGTAGAGGATTCCCAGCCTTGCCTCAGGGTGGCAGAAACTGTGAAGGGACCCTAGGGTGCCCACTGTGCCTCAAGCCCAGAGCACGTTACCTGTTCAATGATAATTCACGCTGCTCTCTGGGGATGGTGGAAGGATGCCGGGCAAGCCGAGAGGCTGGATGTGCTACCCTATCCTGTGGCTCTCACTGAGGTGTCCCTTAGCCTCTGTACCTTGGTGACACAACAAGTATCGGAGCTGTGACTCCCTGTGTGCTCCTGACGTGCTACTGCAGTTAGCAAGGAGCCCGCGCTCCCTGTGGCCCCTCGCTCCAGCGTCACCGTCGTGGAGCTGGGCAGCCCTGTCCTCACGTTGCCCCTAGCTCTGCGCTAACCAGCTCTTCCCTCCGCTGCTCTGTCCTGCTGCAGGTCCACGTGCTCCCTGCTAATCCGGGGGATGCCCGAAGGCCTGGCCCAAGCCAGGTCCCTTGAGGTTACCAAGTGGGCAACCTCAGGGGAGATGTGGCTTCTCGGGGCAAAACTCAGGGCTCCTTTGCAGTGTAAGTCAGGAGGGGCAGGGAAATCTTCCAGCCGCTGTTCCCTGCCTTGCACTGCCTCCCTGCACAGCACCTGGGGCACGTGTGCCTGCGAAGGGTGAAGTTAGACACTGTGTTTGCATCTAGTTGTCCTGACGACAGGTCTGGCTTCATAGGGAGTTTTCTGAGGGCCACAGCCAGCCTGCAGGGACCTGATGGTGATGAGCTATTCCTCTTCACTCTCCCTTTTGCTTCTTTCCCCTCTCTTTTCTTCACAACCTGTGGGGAGATTGATGGCTGGGCTGTGATGTAGATGTTAGCAGCGCTGCTTGATTTATAGAGTTACTTAGGCTGAGTGAGGCCACTTAGACTCGTCTGGATAGTAAACCTTTTAACTGGGCTAAAAAATTAATAATAAATAAATAAGGTAAAGAGGAGATATTGGATCAGAAAAGCCAACCCTCTTGGCTTTATGTTATCTGGAAGAAAGACTGAAGACAGGAAGGTCCGAGGGAGCAGCCCAGGGAGCCCTAAACCTGCTTCAACTCCGAGCTCCTGAGAACAGATTTTCATAGAATCACAGATTCGTTAAGGTTGGAAGGGACCTCTAGAGATCATCCAGTCCAAACCTCTGCCCACGCAGGGTCTCCTAGAGCATGTGGCACAGGGCTGCGTCCAAGCGGATCTTGAAGATCTCCAGAGAAGGAGACTCCACAGCCTCTCTGGGCAGCCTGTTCCAGTGCTCTGGCACCCTCCCTGTCAAGAAATGTTTCCTTAAGTTCCTGTGGAACTTCTGGTGCTTCAGTTTGTGGCCATTGCTTCTAGTTCTACCAGTGGCCACCACTGAAAAGAGGCTGCCCCATCCTCCTCACTGCCTCCCTTGAGGTACTTACAGACACTGACCAGGTCCCCTCTCAGCCTTCTCTTCTCCAGCTGAACAGGCCCAGCTCCCTCAGCCTCTCCTCAGAGGGCAGATGTTCCAGGCCCCTGATCATCCTCGTGGCCCTGCGCTGGACTCTCTCCAGCAGCTCCACATCCCTCTTGTTCCAGGGAGCCCAGAACTGGACACAGTTCTCCAGATGTGGCCTCCCCAGGGCTGAGCAGAGGGGCAGGATCACGTCTCTTGACCTGCTGAAGACGCTCCTCTTAATGCACCCCAGGACCCCATTGGCCTTCTTGGCCACGAGGGCACACTGCTTCCCTCTGGATGGCAGCGCAGCCCTCTGGGGTATCAGCTACCCTCCCAGTTTCATATTATTAGCAGACTTGGCCATGGGACCAAGAGGAGCAAACTGCCGAAATGCTTCCTCACGGCTACACTGCCACATTGACAGATGAGCTGGAAAGGCTGCAGGACACAGGGAGACTTTGAGTCTGAAACTGTCCTGACTCCTTGCTCTTCCTGCATGTTTTGCTGTAGCACCCAAAAGTTGCAGAGAAGTTTGGGGGCTTACTAAGGGGGCAGGAAATCTGGACCCAGACAGGTCACTGACCAAATAGAGCCCACGCACTGGGAGGACGGGAGGCTGGCAGGTCAGTAGGAGAGCAGAGACCAGCCTGGATTTCCTGTCTGCCCGTCCTTTTCGCCTTCCTCCCTTCTGGGGGGGTGTAGGCAAGATCTAAGTTAGGATCATTCCCAAGACCTGCTCAGGAGAGGGTTCAGACATGCGTTACTGAGGAGCAAGGTTAGTCTTGTCCTTCCTTGCGGCTGCGCCAAGCACCCGCACAGAACAAGCAGAGCAGCCTTCTTGGCCCCCTTGGCTCCACGGCAGGCGAGATGCCGGCGCTGCGGCAGGCACCGCCGGGGCGGCTCGGGCGGCCGCAGCGCGGGAGGCAGCGCAGCACTGAGCGTTAGCGGGCGTCCGTCCTGCTCCGCTGCCCCTCGGCCAGGCCTGGCTCTCCGAGGGGGACTTGGGAGGACTTTGCGTTGCGGCCCATTGCACCACTGCCGCAGGAGCAGGCACGCCGGGCCGGCTCACTCCTAGTGTGAGGTCTGTGCTGCCTTTCTCTCCCTGGCCAGTGATATATGGCATAAATTAGGCCTCTGAAGGGGGATACTGCATCCTTAAGAAGAAATATGTCCTCATTTTTCTTAAACACCGTTTGCACTGAGTGAAATGTTTAGAAGGGACGCTGAGGGATAACTTTATTTCTTACTAGGGAGTTCAGAGCCGTTCAGTTAAACCCATAAAACACTGGGAGTAGGGAAGCTGACAGCCTGCCCGTGCATTAGAAAAGCCATTACTCATCCAGGGGAAATTCACCCCATGCTGGAGCCTCGCATTACCAATGGGGTGGTCCAGGGGAGGACACGGGATCGTCCCCCCAGCCATCCAGCGGGTTAGTAGGATGCTGAGAAGTAGCAAAGACTGTGTTAGTCACAGTCCAACACAGTGACAGAGCAGCGGCCTGGAGAGCTCAAAACACTGAGAAAAGCTCCCGGGTCCGGCCTCTGGGTGGTTGTAACGATGCTCCGAGGATGAGACCTTTCCTCCTTACAAGGCTCCAAAAAGCCACTGAAAGCAGACACGGTGGAATAGCTGTCAGGCTGGGAACTCCTGTCTTGGCGATGGAGGGGACATGATGGAGGGGACACAGTGGAGGGGACACAGTAGAGGGGACACAGTAGAGGGGTCATGGTGGTGGCTGCACATGTCTGGGAGGGCACCTGCTCTCGCCTGCTGACGTGGCTCGTGGAGCCTGAGGGGTTCCCCCAGTGTCCGTTGTCCAAGGGACAGGGCTACAGGTGCCCGGCTGAGCGACAGATGAGGCGCCAGCCACCAAGAGGGTGGCGACTTTCATTTGATATTTTATTTTAGAGGCTTGACGCCAAAAGATTTAATATTTGTTGGAAATGAGAAACAGTTCTCAAATGAATTTGGAGAGCCTGGGAATTAATGTCAGCACCCCCCCTTCCCTCCTCACACACACTCACCCCCCTCCCTCATCAGCTGAGCCCCCCCTTTCAATTTCTGAAGCTTGCTGATTTGAATATTTATAAATATCAGTAAATTATTTATTGTAGCAATCTGCTATGCCATTTCACCGATCGCCGTTAACACTTTAGGGCTCGCTCTTCAGGAGGCAGCGGCGGAAGGGGCCTCGGGGCTGGGAGCACCTCGGCACGGTGGCTCGTGGGGCAGAGCCGGTGCCGCAGGAGGGGCACGAGCAGGATGGGGACCCCCCAGGACAGGGACTGGCACAGCTGGGCAGCCGAGTGTGCCTGGCAGTGTGTACCGCTCGCTGCACCGTCCTGCGTGGAGGCAGAGGCTGGCGCGAGCAGGAGCCGGGTGCAGGCACCGGGCGGGCAGGCACAGCGGTCCCGGCTTCACCAACTCCACACTTCGGGGACCGGGTGGCTGGGAGAGCCCTGGTGGCCAGCTGGGATGGGCAGCTGGCAGGGCACCTGTAAGGACACCCTGGCTGCTCCCGTTATTTCTCCTCCCACCTCCCTGATTCTCCATCTCCTTCCTGCCCTGTGCCGGGCCGGGGATTGGCAGGTCCTGCTCGCGCACCGAGGGCTTTCCCCGGCCCCGGCACGCGCGTGCAGGGCCGGCGAGGTGGGCAACGAGCCTCTGTGAACTCCCCAAGGTCAGGCAGGAGAGACGGCATCCGCTAATCCAAGGTCGTTTCCTGGGCTAAAAGCAATAAAATATTTTATTGATAAACTGAAGAGGGGAAAACACACACACTAAATCCACTCTCTCGCCCGGTGGGCCCTCGCTGCCTCTGCCTGGGCCCTGCCCGAGGCGGTGCAGGGAGCAGCGGTGTCCGGGAAGGGGCCAGTGTTCAGCTGCCTCCCCCGGCCTCACGGCCCTCCCCAGCAAACGGGGTCTCTCCAGGCAAGCTTGTGGCACAGCAGTTAAAAAAGAAAAGGACTGTGCAGCGCATGGGGCCTCCCTTCCTCCCCCTGCCCGCCCCAAATAATGCCGTTAATAATTAATCGAGTGAGAGCTTGCAGCTCCTGGAAAGCTGGCACTGGGACCTCCCTCCTGAACAGCGCTGCTCAGCTGGGCTTAAAACTCTTCAATAAGAATATGAAAGCTCCATCTGTTCGACGTGCCCGGCCCTCCGACGCGGCGCTGCGCTGGGGCTCCCCAGGCGGCACCCGCCGCACGGGCCGGGAGGCTCCTCCTGCACCCTCCTCTCCCGCGACCAGATCCTTGCTCCTGGCAAGCATTTCCTGGCCTGCCCCGGCCCTGGGGCAGGGATTTGCTCCTCGTTGTCCTGCCTGGCCGGGCAGCCCAGCTCTGGGCATGCATGCGGGGGGAGATGGTCCAGTTTGGGGATGCTCCAGATGCACACGGGGCACAAGGGTGGCAGCCAAGGGCATGCAGAGCAAGGGACCACGTGTGGGTTTTGTTCCACTCAGGCCTTGTCCCAGTTGGAGACTTTGGCCCACATGATGCCAGGGGGCTTCGCCGCAGAGGGGAGCGGGCGGCCGCGGCACGGGCAGGGCGCAGGGCCGGGCATTGTTTTGTGAGGAAGCGCTCCGTGTAAATAGAGCATGTGGGAGAGTTTGTCCTGGGCAGAGATGAAAAGTCCCTGTGACAGGCGCAGGTTATAAACGGCTTCCTCAGATTGATGTGAAATCAAAACATTTCTATTTAGAAGAAGAAAATGAAGGGGGATGTTTACTTAGCTGGGAATCTTTAAACAGTGCGGTGGAGACACGGGGTGATCTGGGGTGGGAGCCGCGGCCTGGCTCCGAGGGTCCCTCTCTGCCGGCCGCATTTCCCCCGTCCTTTGAAATCCTCAGGCCGAAAGGCAGACCAGAACTTCTGGTTTAGTTCGTGTCCTTTCCATTTCACCACCGAGGAAATAAGGCACAGCAAGATAAAATGGTGTGTGCAGGCTCGCCGAGAGCTGCTTGAGAAGGTGGCGGGAGAAGCCAGGAGCTGTGATCCCGGGCACCCCGGGACAAATCCCATCACAGGACGGTCCAGGGAGGTCTCTGGCAGGGATAGTTATATAGCTTGGGGCGAAGGTGAGTTTCAGTGTGTTGGCTGTATTTTTCCCTCCAAAAACTTCAGAAAAACGAGTTTTAAAATGCTGACAAACATCACAGCTGTGCTCACAAAAGCTCCAAGCGCAAGACGAGGCCCCAGGGAAGGGCATGGGCTGGGGCAGAAGCTGTGCCAGGCGGAGGGGCAAAGCCAGGGGGTGGGAGAGGAAGAAGACAAGTTGCAGGCTCCGTGGAGCTGCTGCACACGCGGCAAGTGCAGCCTCGGGAACGTCTGTTCCCCTCTTCCTCTGGATAAATATTTATATATTCATTTGCCGTCTGGTGCACGCACTTGGCTGCTCACCTCCGGAGCAGAGGAACGGGAGCTGCCCGCCGCGACGCGGAGCTCACTGCGTGCGCTGAGCTCACTGCTCGGGCAGGCCCGGGCATCCCGAGAACTTGGACGGGAAAGGGGCCGGCAGCGTTCGGCAGAGCAGGGCCGGTGATTCCCCGCTGACCCAGTGCCCCCAGCACCGGCCACCTGCAGCCACCGGCGCTTTGCCGGCCCTTTGCTGGCCCTTCTCCCAGGCCTGCAGAACCTGCTGCGTTCTGGCCGCGCTCCAGCTGGAGGCACGGCAGCCTCCTGAGATTCCCTCGGCGGGACCGGCTGCACGTGGGATCTGCCTTCGCTTTCTGCCCTAAATAGAGCAGGAATGTGGTGGGAAGGGGAAGGTGCCAGCAGGCAGATCCTTCTGCAGCTCCGCGGGCCTCTGCCGGTGCCCGTCTGTACGTGTGAGGGCTGCGGGATGCGCCGGGGGGACGTGCGAACGGGGAGGCACCGTAGGGCTGTGGATCTGGAGGGGACGGGGGTTTTACACCATATGTGAATGACTACATTTATGGAGGTGCAAGTGCACGCGCAGAGCTCTGCAAGAGCTGTAATTCTGCATGGGGAGGTGCGCAATCGGGGCAACGTGTGCTCTGCCTGCACGAAAGCCTGAGCGCGTGTGGGTGTTTGTGCCAGAGGGGGTACGCGTTTGGAAAGTGTAGGAGAGCGTTTTGCCTCCCTTTGCGTGGGGTGCTGATATATTTGTCGGGGGGTTATTTTTCTCGCAGCCCTTGACAGGGAAGCGTGTCTGAAGCTGTCAGGAGTTTACGCTAAGCAGCCACGCTCTGGCTCTCGGACAGCGAGTCTAAAGTTTCAGGCTGTTTGTGTTGGGCTGTCATGTTACAGGATTAGGGGCTGTCACGATGGCTTCTGGATGCGTGGTAGGGGGTCTGATTAGCCTCGCCGCACCTTCGTGCCGGGGATGGCCGCTGCGCGGGACGCTCCTGCCGGGCGCTGCTGGACCAAGGAGCCAGTTCTCGCCATCCGAGGGCGGGAGGAGACGGTTTCCCCCGTCTTTCAGGGGACGAGGAGCCAGGAGCACGTGGCGGGGTCGTCTCCAGCAGCATGTCCACACCAAGCGCAGTGGCTCCGTACGGCCCCGGGCACATGCGCCGCTGAACGCTAAGCCGTGACCCAGGATCCGCTCCTTGCTTTTGTTGGGGATTAAACCTTGTGAATTGCTGGTGCAGTAATTACGCCAGTGACTCTGCGACAGGGACCATTTAGTTCAAGACTCTGTGTGACCTTGAAGTCGAGACCTCACCTTCTTCCCTTCTCCCCCCACTTCTCCTACCCCTCCTTTACTAGCTGTCACATATGAATAAACTACATTAAAATAACAAACCCACACTAATTAGCTGATTGTGCTGGGAAGTGTGAGAGCAGAATTTCCTGTGTGAGAGCGAGCGCGCCAGCGGGCAAAGGGCCCGATCAACTGATACTAACCCAACGCGGGGCTGCCTCCCGGTGCTCCCAGCCTTGCTGCTGCTTCCCCCCGGTTTCCCCCCTCGGAGACGGTGCCCAACACCGTTACGGGAGCTCCTCGCCTTCCCGGGGTGCAGCCGGGAGCCGTTCGCTCTGCTGCGGACACTTGGGGCATCAACCCATGGGGGCACTTTGGGATGGCTGTGTGGCTAACGCCACCTGGGATTGAACGGGGGAACCCCAAAGCGGGTGGTGCCCAGTTCAGTCCCTGCATAAATACGTACTTAAGGGCACAGCATCCCCACGCCCCACCGGGCTCTCCAGCTTGGGCTGCCCCCAGCATGTTGGGTCCCATCTCTCAACTCCAAAACACCGGTTGTTTTAAGGCCCGCTCCATGGGGCCATTTTCTGCTTGACTTCAAGTTGCCCAACCCGGCTAACGCCCTTCCTTGCTTCTCTCCCCTCTCTTCCCAGCTGAAAGAACTATATGCACTGACGCAACCTCAGGAAAACCCACGATGGCTGCCAAGCGCAAAGGCGGCCTGAAGCTGAACGCCATCTGTGCCAAGCTCAGCCGCCAGGTGGTCTTCGACCACGGGGGAGCCGAGCAGGCGCGCGTGGACAAGGGTCCCCAGCGGGAGAGCAGCAACAAGGACCTGCCGCAGCCCGGGACCAAGGAGCCGGGCGCCGAGTTCTCAGATGGGCTGGGCCGGAGCGTGCAGAAGATCGAGGAGGACAAGCGGAGGGAGGTGATCGAGAAGTGGGTGAACGGGGAATACGAGGAGCCCTCGCCGGGCCGTGCCGAGGGCAAGGAGGGCAAAGGCGCCGAGGGCGCCGAGCTGCCCCCCGAAGGGGTTTACATGGTGCAGCCCAAGGGCTGCAGCGACGAGGAGGACAACGGGGATGAGGCGGACGCCCTGCGGAGCTCGCAAGACGGCAGCTTCTTGGACGACCGGGACTCGGACGGGATGGCTGCCAAGGACGATAGCTACCGCGGCGCCGCCGGCGAGGCGGCCTCCAAGCTGTGCGCAGCCTCAGGTAAGGCGGGAACAGGGCACTGGACAGCTCCGTGCAGCCCTAGGGCTCCCGCGTGCTGCAGTTTCCCCCAGTGTCGCGCGGGTGGGGAGAGCGGGGCAGCGGCGACGCCTCCGGGCCCGCGCGAAGGTTCTGGAAGGCGCAGGCGGGGCCGCGGCGGAGCCCCGCCCCCAACGGGCGTGCGGAGGGCAGCGGCGGCGCCGCGTGGCTGAGGTAGGAGGCGTCGGTGGCGGCTCCCGGCTTGGGTAGGAGAGGTCCGGGTGCCCCTCTGGGGTGCGTGGGGTGGTGCTGGGCCCCGGGAGCGCCTGCCCTTGTGGGGGAGCCGCATGCGGTACCTGCCTGCCAGGCCCTGCTCCGCCTGGAGCCCTCAGGAGATGCCGGCGGGCACAGCCTCGGCCTCAGCAACGTGGGGCCTGCAGGCTCCGCTGCTGAAGCGAGCAGACCCAGCCACTGTGCCTGCAGCTCTGTAGTGCTTGTTGGCCCAGCCTTAGCACTGGCACTCCTTGGAGCCGGTCAGTATCCAGTGCTACCTTTCTGTTCATTTATCACCCAGTTTGCATATTGGTAGCAGGACCCCTTTTATGGTGTCGAGTCCACAACTCGTGGGCACCACAATAGAGGTGCCCAACGCTTAAGGCAGCCCTGTTCCTGCTCTGTGGGCATGGCTCCCCTTGCAGGCGAGGTGGAGTGGTGGCTCCTTAACCACCCTGTTGTCCTTGGTGAGAGGCTCGATGGGGATGCGCCCTTTGATGTTGCCTATAGAGTTAATGCCCAGCGAGTGCAGGATCTTGCTAGGCAAAGCTGTTAGTTCTGAAATTTGCATGTTCCTCACAGCTTTTGTACTGGATGCTAGTTTGTGTGCATTTGCAAGGTGTTTTCCCCCAGGCTGTGTGTGCATTTCTTACTTTGACAGCGCTTCTACCTTATTTCTGTGGTTCTTTCAAAAGCTGAGTTCAGCAAGAGGTGTTGGGGAAAGCCTAGGCAGACTTTCTTCCTCACTTTCTGATACCCACATCCCTCCAGACTAATATTCTGAGGTCTGTATGAGTACGAAGCCTTGGTAAAAGCTTAACACAGATTGTGTTTTATTAGGGCAGAGCAACTCAACTCCCTCCGTTTTGTTACACAGTTGGCTTGGGTTTGTGATAGAAAGATCTGCCCCTAAGCTGTTCCACCTGCACACCCCCCTTCCCAGACCTCCGCACTTTGCAAATCCATTAAACTTTCCTCCTTTTGTGTGCGCGTGTGTTTTCCTCCTCCTGTTAATAATGCAGCCAGAACTCATCTCTGTCTGTCCGTTTGCCTTCTGGAGAGGCACATTCTCCAGTCTTCACGAGTTCAGTGGCAGCGCACATAATTATGCATATAAGATATAAACAGAGCTGTTTAATTATCCTTCGCCACATCAGTGACAGAGTAATTAACAAACATTGCAAGATCAATGAGGAAAAGTGTGACCTTCAGTTTCCTTTGATAGGAAAGCCCTTGTCGTTCCCAGACACAAGGTGATTGTGCCTGGACTCAGTTTTTAGTTTGTTTTAATTGCCCTTCCCCCACGTTTGCAGCTTTTAGTTGCAAGGAAGCTAAAAGGAGGGGAACCTAGAAGGTAAAAACAGATTACCAACCTGTGGAAAATAAAAAGGAAGAGAGGTTTCCTTTTGGGGTAGGAGTTCTCAGTAAAATGTGTTTTAGGGCTGTGTAGTCAGAGGATTATACAAAAACACATAATGTTTATGGGGGCTGGAGGCTCATTTATGTACAAAGCAGTAGCACATGCAGGGTCCAGTTTATGTATGCAGCCACATGGGATTAGACTTGCAAACGGAGGTCCTGTCAGGTCTTGAGCTTGTGTTTCAAGAGCCCTCTTGTAAATGTTCATAACATTTCCCTGGAAAGCACAGAGTGAAACATAGCTTGCTTAGGAAAGGTTGAAGATCTTTCTCTGTTTTCAAGGCAGTGTTCCAGAAAATAGACTTTAAGCTGCTCCTCACTGAGTCCTCTCAGAGGTGTTACTGGGTGCAAGTTCAAGTGATCCAGTGAGATGTGCAACTGCCTACAGCAAAGGGAGTTTTTTTCCTGTGACTAGGGGCTGGAGTGGGGGGAATGTAGCAGCAGGCAGGCGGATCTGAGGAGAGCAATGCAGCTCTTCCCATCCAGCTAATGGGGCTTCAGGGAATTTGTTGCAGGAATCTGGTTTTGAAGGTGCTGAGTACCTGATGTGCTCTCAGAAGACACAGAGCTGTGAGTGCTCAGGAGCATTTAAAACTGGGCCTGTACTTCTTTCATCATCTGAAAACCTGGGCTAAAAAGCAAGAACCCCACAGAAAAACAGATCTTGCATCTAGCAGAGCTTTGTAGGTCAGTGAGGAGAGTGATCCTAATTATATGGGCTGCTGCTTCCCAGAGTCCCAGTATGTACACAGACAACCTGCTTTATTGGACTTCTCCAGCTACTGTTCCTGCCTTTCAGTAGCACTCACTGCGGTCTAGTGCCAAGTCCCTGCCACTTCTGTTTCCTTCTGGGGTCAAAGAACAGGGAGGGTTGTTGTGCATCGCACAGGAGTCTGACGAGACTCATTCTGTGCTGTTCAGTCCTGGCGCTTTGAAACAAGATGGTTCTGTCACCGTGGGGAATATGAGTGTCTGGGGTCCCTGCTTCTCCTTTTGACTTGCTCCTCGGTATGGGGTCCCGCAGGGCTCTGCAAAAATACTGCCTTGTGTGTCTCCCTCTCCATAGCAGCTAGGGAGCATGTTCAGGAGCCACAAAGCTGGTGTCCATCAAGAGGCAGGTGTCAGATTGTGTTTTGGACGTACAGATATGTTTCCTCATTCATTCACTCACTGACTGACCCATACTTCTCTATACACATTTATATATAGCTTTCAGATTTCCTAGTACAGTCTGTGACAGATTCCTTTTTACAGTCTTTCACTGACGCACAAATACCCAGGAAGATTTTCCTATACAAACCTGTGTTCTTTACTCTGCCATTTACTTACACAGAGAGCTAAAGCAGTCGCCAGCTTTCCCATGTATAAGCTTTCAAAGTTCATACTTTTCTTTCGCTGTTGGCTAAGTCACTCACAAACTAAGTGTTAGTGCTGTTCTCATCAAGGATTTTTTTCCCTTCCTAATTTCCTGGGGAGAGTCCTACACTTGGGAGGACATGTGCGGAGAGTGCAACTTTCATGTTTATTATCCTGTATCCCCCACATTTAAATGTTTCCCCTCTCAAGCAAAATAAAGGAGAGAACCCTGCCTGGGTTGCCCCATCCCCCAGTATCCAGACCTTACACTCCATTTGGGCTGTTTTGCTTTTCCTTCCATATATAGTGTGCTGCTGCGGGCTATTTTTAGCCCCTTTTTTGCTAGCTCCGGATCCTTTGTGATATGATAGCTGCTCTGAGACACACAGATCTCTGCTCTTTGGCAATGCCCACAAATGGAGACTAGCAGCAAGGGGAGAGGGAGCCCTTTTGTTATCACGCAGAAGAGGAGAGAAAAATGTCATGTGGGAGGGGAGAGAGGAGGGAGAAGACCCAGTGCCAGTGGTTCCCGGGGCTGTAGATGAGCAGAAATCCAGGGCCACACACCTTTTTTTTTAGAGTTTGTTTCCTGACTGCTGTCCTGCTTCACTTCTGCCCACACGGCCTGCGTATAGATTTTGGGGGAAGTTCTCTCTGTTGGCCAGATAGTAATAATGGCCTGTTTGTAGTTGGTCCAAAGTGTTCATGAAGTGAATTGGCTGCATCTCATACCATCTTTGTGCTGAGAGAGGTCTCTCCCCACGTGCCTCTCCCAGAAGGGCCTCTGGCCTTTTGGTTAGCTATCTGTGCCAGTAAGTGAACACTGGCAAAGCATTTGATGGTGGTGTGACCACCCAGTGCCAAACTGAGCAAAGGAAAAGCAGAATGCAAACTGTTATTAGGGATGAGGGGGCAAATTCACACACCCAGGGAAATAAGCCATGAGCTCAGCTCGAGACTTTGTCAAAGCACAGAAATGCCCTGAATCCCACTGCTTTCCTATGGACTCGGCTTTTGCATCTGATTGCTTGTACCAGTAGAAATGAGGTGGGTACCAAAGCACAGGTATGCTGATGAGAGAGATTAAAAAGGAGCTGGTTTCCTATGGTCTTCTATAATGTTTTCTTTTACCTGGTATTACAGGGAAATTCCAGATTTCCTTGAATTCCCTCTCTGGTTTTGTAATGTCTGTGGGACCTGAACCAAGCCAGAATTTCTAAAACTGGTGTGAAATGTAGGATTGAGAAGAGAGTCTCTGTGTGCTGGGTTTTGTGGGCTGCAGGTTAGAAAATAGAAGGAAAGGGGCTGGCTAGTTTTCAGGGTGGCTGCTAAAAGCAGCAGAAATCATGCTTGATAGTTTAATTTCCTTTCAGATCCTCTCTGTGATACTCTTCCTCCTCACAGTTTGGCCTAAACTGACTAGGGTTTTTTTCAGTGCGATGCTGGGAAGTCAGGATGTTGTGAGGAAGGCTGGGGGATTGTTTCAGAGGCCCAAAGGATGAAGTGAGAACGTGGAATAGGGAAATCCTAAACCCATCAGGGATTTCTCTTTTGTGGGGCATTCAAAAATGAAGAGGGCAGAAAGCAGAATTTCTGATCTGTGAACCCAAATACACTTCTGAGGCCAGAATACGACCCTGATGGTCTTGAAGGTTTCTGAAGCCTGTAGCAGGCAGTGTCTTCATACAGTCCTGCAAAACAGGTTTGTGGAAGCTGATGGCTAATGAACTAGGACTCAGCTCAGTGAGTGTAGCTTGTGTGCACAGCAGTGCTCTCGTGTGTGTGTGCACTTTTGTGTATAACAGCACCATGGGCTGTCAGAACCTCAAGTCCTAGGGGTCCACTTTCGTGCTTTGGATCCCTTGTGCTGTTCTGTGGCTATGTCTTGATTCCTTTCTTTTCTGCTGTGTTTCGTGGCAGTGCTGATTTTTCAGCTCTGCGCCCAGTGCCTGCAAGCCCTATCCTGCTGTCAGTGTACCTGCCTGCGTTGGCACTCTCTTTGTGAAAGTGGGTGCTTGTCCAGAAGAGCTAGAGTGAGTGATTGGAAAAGATGACGAGGGAGGTTTGAAGGACTCCTGCACACAGTAAATCTTTACTCTGCAGGAGAAAGCAAGAGGGAGAGGAGGAGGAGGAGGAGGAACGCTGTGTCAGACTGAAGCCTGAATGAGTCCAAGCTGGCACGTCAGAGCAATCTTTATTTCCTCCTTTACAGTGATATTGGGTGACCTCCAGAAGTATGTTCTTCCCCTCCTCGTGGCCGGTGAAGCTGCCTGAAAGAGTGGGGGAGGGAAGGAGAGACCCAAACAAGGGCAGCTTTTTGCTTATACTCCTTCACTGTGATCTCCTCCAGGTAGACGAGCCCTTCCTGCCCTTTCCCCAAGTTGTGCTCTGGGGAAGGGGCCGTGCTGCCTCACCTCAGGACAGCTTTTTCTGTGCTCAGTTGAAATCATGATGGAGAGAAGTCTGGACTTTAACCACTTTACACCTGTTTTTTCCTCTCCTGCTCTTACTGGTAGCTGTTCTGGCTGTCCAGGACATTGGCAGTGGGTGTCCCTTGTCTTCCCAGAACTCTTGCCCCTTTTCACATGGAGTAGTACTTTCCAGATGTTGGAATTAAGGAGGAAAAGAGGAAGTGGTTTGGAAGCTTACAAAACTGGTGAGGAAGCGAAGGACTGGAACAGTTATGAAGAACTACCCTGTTACTGTCCTGTCTTCTTATCTCTGCTCCTTCTCCCACTCCTCACCACCATGTTTCTCATACATACAGCCCTTGCAGCTCTCCCCACTTACCCATCTCCACCGCTGTCACTTTCCCTTCTCTGTGCTTTTTCTTTCTGCCCTCCTTCCATGCATAGCATTGCCCTATCTCTCAGCTCTTTCACCTCATGCTTCCCTTCCTGCTTTTGCTCCTCCTGCTCACCAGCACAAACACCTAGTAAGCTGTTACCCCTTAAACACACAGACACACTGTACTCCATCCTGCAGGCACCCCCTTTCATATAAAAATGCACACAAGGACAGAGCTGCGCAAACCTCAGCGTACTGGTGCTGGTCTCACTTCCAGTAAAATTACTTTTTCTTCATATTAGGCCAAGGCAAGAGTGCAGAGACATTTATGAAACTTTGTTTAATGTACTGAAAAGCCATCGGCTAGAACATTTAGGAAATTGATTTTCCTGGCATTGATGAACTCTTTTTATTTTACCCCAGTATTAATTACTTTTTTTTTTTTAAACAAATTAATTTAAGAGTCGTAAAACCTAACAAGTGAGCCAAACGTCAGTAGATCATGTTCCCCTCTCCCCCCTCCCCACTACCAGTGCTGTTATGGGAGGAGAAGAAATATCAACCCCTTGCATAATTCCCTCACTCTGGCTCTCTGTAGGGGAAGCTTCTTCGCTGCGAGATTATGCCGCTACCACGATGAATGAATTCCTGGGCATGTTCGGCTATGACGATCAGAACATGCGGGATGAGCTGGCCCGCAAGATCAGCTTCGACAAGCTGAATGCTGCTACCTCAGAGGCCACTGCAACTGCTGCCTCCCTTCCTGGTGAGGATGCCATGAGCAAACGAGCCCGCTTCTCCAAATACGAGGAATACATCCGCAAACTCAAAGCTGGAGAGCAGCTTTCTTGGCCTATGCACTTGGCCAAATCTGAAGAGTTGGGCTCCAAGCTGGGCAAAGAGGCTTCCTCAGTGCTGGGACAGCCCATCCGTGTGCAAGGTCCAGATGCTTCCCTACTGACGGAGACCAAAGCCACCATCCTGCCTCTCCCCTCTCCTAGCAGTTCCCAGATGCAGGGCCTGATGTCACGGGCCTCCAAGTATGACTTCTTCATTCAGAAGCTGAAGACAGGCGAGAGCATCAGGCCCCAAAATGGCAACACTTACAAGAAGGCCTCCAAGTATGACCTAGAGAACGTCAAGTACTTGCATCTTTTCAAGCCTGGAGAAGGAAGCCCAGATATGGGAGGAGCCATTGCCTTCAAGACAGGCAAGGTTGGCCGTCCTTCCAAGTATGATGTAAGAAACATCCAGAAGCTCACTCCAATAAAAGCTCCAACACCCAGCCTGGCCCCTGCTTCACTCACCAGTACCCCCAGCAGTACTCCTGTGGCCGGGCCAGAGCAGTCTGTCTCATTGCCATTCAACACTCCTGAGTACCTGAAATCAACATTCTCCAAGACGGACTCCATCACAACTGGAACTGTCTCCACAGTGAAGTAAGTGTCCTCCCGTATTTTTTCCTTTGTTTTTATGGGGGAACATACTTGTGGCCTATGGGTGGATCTGTGGGACATGATAGTTGGTGTGCTGATTTGGTATTTTCTTTTGATCTCTCTTGGACCGACTGGTCATCTGCTACAGTTATTTGTCTTGAACTGAGGATGTGGACTGTGATCAGTAGTCACAGCCGTGAATTTGGAGCCTACTAGCTGAAATGAAAGATACAGGGACATGGTGCTGTCAGTGCTCTGAGGTCAAGATCATAACTACTTCACTTCTTCCTTGTTCCAGTTCCTCATTTTCCTCCTTTGTCTGCAGTAATACCTGATACTTGCTTCTATTTAACACAGTGTTAAAATTCCCACTGACTTCATTTTAGAAGCATGGAGCCTTTTGATTGCATTTTGGTGGCTCAGCCTCAAATTTGCCAACCTCAGATTATTTTTACAGTGGCTTCAGGGTGGTAGCTGTAGAAAAGACACATGCGCACATGCGAGGGACATGATCACCACCTGGTGTTTTAGAGACCAGGCATGATAGTGTTTATATGCCAAGGGGCAATGAGAATGCAGGGTCTGATGGACTATTTCTGTCATGAAACTTTGCTGCCTCCTAGGAAAGGGTCAGGTTACATTTAATCCTTCCTGTTTTAACAATCTCTATCAGTGTCAGGCCTCAGAAAGAGAGAGAGGGAGGGAGCTACCTGCTTTTTTTGACGTGGCCTGGATTTGCTCATTTCTCGCTGTGGATCTAGCTGTTGTTAACCAAGAATCCCTTGGAGTCATTTGAGGAAGGTCCAGGACCTCTGGCCTGCACCTCTGCAGCAAATCCATCACATTTTGCTCTTTGATAAGGAGGAAGACTGTCTTCTGGCTAATACCTGGATTTAGGAGGACTTTGATTGTATCTCACTTGGATGCTAGAGGCAGTCTTGGTCAAGTCTCTGTCCCTCAGCGTTGCATGTTTCCCCACCTGGAAGGCAGAGCTGATGATACCTGTTTTCCATGTGAGACTCATCTCCCAACTGCCTGCAGACAAATTAGGCCATTTCTGTGATGAGGGCGCATGGGAAAGGGTTGAACATTCACATGTGGCCCCCTCTCAGCATGAACACTCTAGGCACTCCAGATGGCAGGCAGGGACTGCGGTTACTCCAAAGCACTGTGCTGTACATACCACTGCAGGCCTTACTGCCGTGGGTCAGTTGAGCAGTGGCTTTGCTCCTGAAGAGTCTCCAGGACTCTGAGCTGCCTGGTGTTCAGTGGCTGTCCTAGAGCTGCCATGAAGCCTCTTCTGACCTACTTAATGTTGCATTGGGATCCTTGTTGGATTTTTTTTCTTTCTCATTTCTTTCCACTTGCAAATGTGGGTTTGGAGCACAGTGGTAATCCCTTGTCTAGCTACACAATTTCCTCAACTGGGATGGGATGAGGGGGATGTGCAGCAGGAATGGGGTGACCTGGTAGTTCAGCCTGGTTGCTCCCAGTGTCCTGATGACAGATGGAGCACAGAGTGGCCTCCTGTTCCTTCTCATTGGAGCTGCTTACCAGGAACAGGCTGCCTTGGGAAAACAAACAGCCTATTGTACTGGAGGAAGTGCTGACTGTATTATCAGGATCTTGCTTTCCATTCACAGTCTTCACTAAGACCTCTAGGGAAGGGGGGACAAAACTGGGAATCCCACATACAGCCTGTTTCAGATTGTGTCAGTGTGCCACTGGGTCTTGGGTGGGCTGGAGCCTGGTCCAGTATCTTTTTTTCTATGTTGTTCAGTTCTGCAAGGACGTAATTTTGATCTTCTTCTTAACAATTAGGTGTAACCCAAGCTGATACAACCAGTGAGTGTATGTGGGTTGGTTTTCAGTGACCTGAATGTATAGATACCTTTGTAACATCGTGTGCATTTTGGAGTTGGAACAACTGTGTGAAAAAACAGGCAGTTACAGCCCATTTAGCCTATGGCTGTGTTGCTGGGACCAGGTAACAGATACAGAGTGCATGTTGGTGTTATGAAATGAACAAAAGCTACCAGCATCTCTGAATCATGAAGACTCTTGTCCCTGAGTTGAGCCTAGGGTAGATATCTCTGGATGGCCCTTCCATGTAAATAAGGGCAGTATTACAAGGTGCTTCAGGGAGGTCTTTTTTTTCTTGTAACCATCACTTTTTTGTGTGTGGGTAACTAGTTTTACCTGCAGGATTATATTTTAGTGGTTGGTCTTCTCAAAGTGATCAAGTCCTGTAGAGGCAGAACTTGCAGGAAGGGTGATGAGAGACTATGTAGATTCCTAGGAAGAGAAGGTGTGGAACCTGAAGGGTAATGGGGAGGGAGGATAAACCACTGGGTATCTTTGCTGGCTACTCTTCCTAGAGCCTACTGTCCTAAGAAACAAGGAGATTGGATTGTGCCCTGTGCCTTCCTGCTAACCAGTTCTGCCCTGTGTCTTTCTCATTAGGAATGGATTACCCACTGACAAACCAGCTGTCAGCGAAGATGTAAATATTTACCAGAAATATATTGCCAGGTAGGCAAATTCCTTGGCTTCTTGGGGGAGGGCTGGAGGGAGGAAACGGGGCGGTGAGGTGATGGGAGAGGTGTTGTCTCTTTGAGTGTGTAATCCAGTCGTGGGCACTTTCATTTTCCTCTGACATCTGTAATTACTCTGTTCCCCTGCTTGGGAGAGCAGTAGCTGTGAGAGGTGTTCAGGCACACGAAGAGCACACTCCGCTCCCTGGAGCTGTTAGACTTTGCAACAAATGGTGGAGAAATGCTTCCCTGCAGAAGCCTAGGCTGTAAATGAGTTCTTAGTCTCTTAACTGTCATTCTTGGTGTCCATTGCTCTGCTGTCTCCAGCCTTTGTTCCCTGCCACGTTCAATGCCTACTGGAGGCAAGGAGAAAATATGTCACCTCTGAGAACCCAGGCTGGGAAGGATTCACACATCACTTGAGTTTAAGCAGGTCTCAGCATCAGTGTGGGATGTTTGTCTTAGAATATTCTGCAGCTATATGAGAAGCATTCTCTGTATGAGAAGCAGTCACTGAGTAAGGTACAGATGAGCACACATTAGCAGAGCTCTGGACAAGCCAGGTTGGGAATGAGTGACACTGGAAGAGGTGCACAGGTTGCCCACAGCTGGTGTAATTGAGGGGTGATGGGACAGAATGAATAATGTCACTAGAGCCAAAGGAACAGAAGAGATCTTTGCATTAACACCTGCCTGTTTTGTGGCTGTGTAAAGGTTCATCAGCTTCTGTCAGTGGCTTCCTGAATGCTTCATCTGTACCATGGGGAAGCTAAATATGAAAGCCCCTTGTACAGAGAAAGACACCCACCAGGAGAAGCAAACAGACCTTTTCTCCAGAGATAAAACTGACAGGTTTATTCCCTCTAGCACTTGGGCACTTAACAACAAAAGGGAGGAGTGTGTGTAATGTGCTTTCCCACCTTGCCAAAATCTATAGAGGCTCTCTGTGGGAGGGAGTCAGCTGGGTTATACTGCTAGGAAGGAGGAAGATACTACTAGGATTAGCAGGGGAGGAGGATGAGAATGGTGTTCTCTCTGGATAGAGAGAAGAAGGAGAGATGATATTCACCTCCATCCTTTTGCCCAAATCTGTGCTGTAGCAGAGGGAGGGAGAAGATAAAACCATGTGTGAAGGAAGAACAGCTGCACTAGCACTTGCAAGTCCTCTAGTTCATGTAGAGATGCCTTTTTTGCTTGTAGTAGCTCACCTACTTGTGGGACAGTATGGGAATGGAATCAAGGGTTTGGGTCTACCTGTGGGGCAGAAGAAACAACATCCTTCCATTATTGAGATAAAGAGAGCTTAGTTTTGCTCTGATGAAGTCACTCCTCTATTTTGAGTCACCGTGTACCACAGGAGATATCAAGGGAGCACTAAGAATCTGAAGATTTCTGCTCTTGGCTGCGCACTGCAGAGATCACAGTGGTTGCAAAGAGAGAGGAGATCCCACTCTTTCTATCCGTGGTTCCTGACTCAAGCAGAAAACTGCATAAACGCTACACCCACATCCACTCTTTGTAGTGCTCTGCAAGCCCCTTACCCTGGGTCAGGCAGGTAACTGAGGGAGGCTTGTGAGATAGCTAAGGGACACCACATCCTGCTTAAAAAGCTCCGCAAGCCGTTTGTTGGCAGCACAGCCACTTCCCTTCAATTTACACACAGTTTTAAAAACAGTTTAAAACCTTAAAATCAAGGAGGGGGGGGAGAGACATGACACTGTATGTCTGTACTGCATAATTAGCTTAATGAGTTTGCCAAAGCCACTGCCAAAAGCTGCCCAGGGATAATCCATTCTCTCGTACAACAAAACAAAACCTCTTACTTAGCTAGTTTGGGTTGGGTTGTTGTTGTGCTTTTTAATTTTTTTTTCCCTGTGTATATTTATAATTAAAAAAAAAAGACCACAGAAAAAAATTATTATTATTATTATTATTAGTGCCTCAGCAGATGGTGCTTCTGGCAGCACTTGCTTAAATATTTATTTCTGTGTGGGTTTCCTCCCCCCTTGTAATTGGGGTGGGTTTTTTTCTTCCTTCTTTCACATCATCGTTACAGGGTAATGAGTCTGTAAACACTCACTAAGCATGCTAACTTTATTTATTTTTTCATTATTATTTATTTATCTTGGTTTTTCTTGCTAACTCTTGCCAGATCAGAACTAGTTCTTTCTGAAAAAAAAAACAATGATGTGAACAGATTAAAGTAAGGGAAGGGAGTGGGTTGTACTTGTGAAAATGAGTCTGTGTGCCTCTATGCACCAACTTAGGGGTTTGGATTTGAATGTCAGTGTGATGAAATGGTCTGTAAACTTGTGATCAGGTGTGTGTGTGTTTGTGCCCGTTCAAGTGCATGGAAATTGTGGGTACATTCGTGTAAATTAATAGGGGTGTTGATGTACATTACTGTATGTGCAGTGAATGTGTGCATGTGTATGCGTGTAAGTGTGTGATGTGTAAGCTTTCCTGTTATGAAAAAACTAAACAGATGCTGTGCTTTAAAAATTAATAGCTTTGAACTGTTTCAAGTGTCAGAAGAAACACAGGATATATATATAACCCTTTAGGAGCCTAACCTTCGAGACTGAAAAAGCAGAAATTTCTCTTTCTGCTCTTTGCTGCTCTCCTTCCCCGAGCACCTTGCACCGTAGAAGATTCCCTTCTCACCTTGCAGATGCCTAACACACATATTGTCCTGTGGCAGGAAGGAAGGAAGGCAGGAAGGCTTGTTTAGCTTTGCTTCTAAAGTAGAGCCTTTGAGTTACTTCTGTTAGGAGGCTTCAAGTAGTCTGCAGAATTCTTCTCTTACTGCAGTTGGCATCTCTGGTCTTTCTGTGTCCTTGGCTTAGACAGTCTTGTGGACAGATTGGCTTGAAAAGAGTCTGTGTATTGCCAAGGCTGTTTCCTTCCTCTCATCTCTGCCTGGCCTGCCTTCCCCAGTTCTCTAGCGCTGTTTCTTGCTACCCTTCTCTCTCTCATCCCCATCACATTAATGGAATGGGGAGGCAGCTTTCTACAGCACTCCCTTGGTTCTTCCTTTGAAGATACTGGTGGTGCTGCTGTCAAAACAGTCTTGGTGTAGGTGGACAGGATTCCAAGTTGAACCCAGTTTGTTCAATCTATTGGCAAGCCAGTGTTCCTGGTTAATGCCATGGTGGCTGTTACCCATGCCCCTTCATGGCCTCACTCTTGCCCCAGTGTTGAGCTGGCACTGCTTTCTCTGCTTTCGGCTCCACACCTTTGTTTGTGCAGCCAGCATTGCTGTTTGCCTTGTGGTTTGTTTCTTCTCCACTGCTGAGGTTTGTTCCAGTTTCTCAATCACCTGTTCTGGCGTGATCCTGATTTCCTGCAGTATTTCTTCTCCTTCCCCAGGGAAAGGCATGTCTGCTTCTGGCATCTGTCCCCATCTCCCTTTGTGAATGCTGAGGCAAAGAAGTCATTTAATTTTTTAGCAATGTCTATCTTTTCTGTCAATTAAGTCCCCTTTCCATCTCCTGAAGGCCCTGCTGTCTCCACAATTGACCTCCTCTTCTTTATTGTGCTTCAGAAATGCCTTATTTAGTACAGCTTTTCATCCCGCTCTTTTTTTCTTTTAAACCCTGTTACCTCATATTATGGTAGTCAGAAATCTTCCCCACTGCCACCCCATTCCTTGATTGTCCCATGACACCCCTTCTCTTCTCTGCTTTTCATTTTTCCCTGTTGCCCTTCTTTGTTTCTTCCTGATGCCCTTTATCATATGCACTCCTGGTGTGTTTAGCACTAAGTGACGTGAAGAACCTTTGAGCAGATGGTAATTTATCTTGGAATGTTTCCCCTCTGAGTCCCCTTCTCTCCACTGCTATTCCATTTCAAGCTCTTCAGCTCTTCCAGGTTCCCTTACAATATACACCAGAGAGTTCATCACACTGATTAGCTTGTTTTCGGATCATCCCCTTTTGCCAATTACTGATCTGTCTATGAGTCAATCTACTCTGTGTGTCTGTCTGCCTTCAGTATGTAGGTAGTTTGTGGCATTTCTGTCTGTCTTAACCTTATTCTCTCCCTGCATGTGGTGAGTTCCCAAAGTTGTTGTAAGAAACACTCAGTGGTCTGCAGAAATGGCTTGATGGCATTTTGCTGGCTGCTGCTTCTTGTGTCCTAGTGCTAATTACACTTAAAGGCAGTCTGAAAAATCTCACGTGCTTGCCTTTCACTGTTTCTTATCGTTAGCAAATACTGCATATGCCACATGGAAAATAACGATTAGAGGGTCATACAGTGCTGTTCTGCATGGGAAAAGAGCAGCACACAGGATAGCTTCATCTGACTAGATGGTTTGCCTGAAATACTACATTCTGTTCCCCTTGATCCATCTCTAATAGCTTCCTGTTAATCTGGACAACCTATTGAAAATCCCTCTATAATCTTTCTATGGTGTTCCATCATCCTGGCAGTTTACCATCTAATCCACTGGTTTGCAACGTTTTCTGTAGCCTGACACCTAGTTATAACAAACAGAAGTCTTGGGACATCACTCAGACAAATAAGTGAATGCCTGAGCTTTTCTGTGACCCTGCTAGGTGTGCATGTGTCTAGAAGTGAGAAGCCATATTTACCAATTCTTATTTGTCTCCATATGGCATGGGAGATCTCTGAAACTCACTGCTGTGGCATCCAGACTCATAAGTGAGATTTTTGGTGTGTTGTACAACATTTGCCTTATGGAACTCTCATTTCTTGCTCCTTTCCAAGTAGACAACTTAGATAACAGAGCATTTTGTTCTTTTTCCCTTGCTTATCTGCAGTGATCTTCAGCCATTCTTCTTGAGAGTCTGCAGCTGGCCCATCATACCCTTTATGGTACCCACTCTCACACCTTATCCCTTCATTTCTTCATCCTTAATACATTGTTGTTTCCACAGGGAACCCCCAGGTCAGGAGGAGAATTCCCACATCTTAGTTGCTTGAAAGCTGATGTGGAATTTTAATGGGATATCTCCCATTTAATTCTTAGTGATATTTTCCTTAGTACTCTGGTCTGATTTCCAGAGTGCTCCTTTTGGAGAGAATAACTGAAAGAACACTCAGCTTTGTTTGTGCTGCTGTTGACACCCCACTTCTTAGTTGAAATACAAATCTGGCCCATTACCACTTGCACCTCCTCTCCATTCTGCTGGAACAAGTGGACTTCACTGTCCTTTTACTTTGTGCTCTGGAGGAGCTGAGAGCCATGTGCCTACCTGCAACTTAATCTGCTGCCTGCAGGCCCCTTTCACTTCACTTTCTCTAGACCCCTTATTTGTTTGGATATTTGGCTGAATAAGCAGTGGCACCGTTTCACATCTGTTCCAAGAGCAGCCGCGTTATTAGCTTTTTGCCTGAGATCATTTGGGTCGGAAGGGGCTCATGGAAAATGAGTAAGTGGAATGTGGTGAAATGCAAAGGCAATCTCATGCTCTGCCATTTCTTGGAAGAAAAGATTATGTCATTTTTTATCCCACTTTTTACCTGAAGCTCATCAAGTCCAGAAGGTGATCCAATGAGATGAAATTAAAAAATATATATATATATTACACAATTTTGGATATAAAGTCTTGAGGGATCTTGCTGAACTGCTTTCTTTTTTTAGCACTAAAAACCACTTTCAAGCTAGTGACAGATGAGAAAAGGAAGGTGGGAAGGTCACCATCCTTGGAGGTGATAAGGAGATGGAGTTGGATGAAAGCAAGAGTCAGACTTACTATATTTGTATCTTGCTTACAGACACTACTGTCATGAGACTGTTTAATTCTCTCTTGCTTTCTTCTCATGCTCCCAGGTTCTCTGGCAGTCAGCACTGTGGACATATACACTGTGCGTACCAATATCGAGAACATTACCACTGCCTCGACCCGGAGTGCAACTACCAGGTAAAACAGCAGTGCAAAGATTCCAGCAGAGCTGCTTGAATCTAAAGGGGAAAAACCTAGGGAACATGTGGGACCCCCTGTGCTTTATTCCCATGTACACGCACATGCCTCTTCACTTTTTTGCTCAGAAAGAGAGCAAGATATATTTTGAAACTGTTGGTTAACTCAGAGTAAAATAGGATTACAAATCTAACATCATTTAACTCAACTACTCTACAGACAACTGTAACTAAGAGCAGAATATAGATCATCAGAACTCAGTGCATTTATTCCAGTGTTACATTAGTGAAACCAAAAAAGTAAATTCTACTATGTTACAAATTGTGTTTCAAAATAGGAAAGGGCGATCTGTTAGCCTCTTTTTCTCCTGCTTGTCCGAGTGACGATGCAGCAGCAGTAGCTGCAACAAACACCCAATAAAACCTGCAGTCCTGGGGAGAGCGTGGGGGTAGGAGCATGTGCGATGCTGTAATTACTGGGAGAATTGCCAGGGAAACGACGTCAAGCCAGCTCTGAGTCACGTGCTGTGTTTGTTTACCCTCTTCCCAGGTCTGAGAGCTCCACTCTGCCATTTTTGTGGTCAGACCGTGTGTGGAGGGGGGAATCCCAGAGTTTGCCACTGCTGTGCATCAGACACAACTTGTGCCCTAGCCCAGGAGACCTTTTGGTCTCAGGGGAATGAGTCTGACCACAGCGTGGGAAGTTGATCTGGCTCTGCTGAGCTTGACTGTGGGTTTTTATTGATCAAAGGAGTTTTTATTCTCTGGGATGCTTGTAGTGGTCCTTCTGGCTCAGTGTTTGGTAATCGAGATGAGCCTGTCCCAACTGTGACATAGATACCTGTCTATTGGAAGAGAAACACAAAGGAGAGAAAGACAGAAAAAATTATTATTATGATTGGCTTCATGATTATTTCCTGAGAAGTCTGGAAGCTCCTTGCAGAGGAGCTCTCTGGTCTCACAGGGAATAAGGATTTAGGCTGCTTTTTAAGATGCAAATTATTTTATGGCTGAGATATATTTTATAATAAGTAACGCTCTGTAATAAGTGGGCGCAAATTAACAATGATTGGCAATAGCAATCCTCTACGTACGCCTTGGGAAATCATACCTCCCGCCTCCAAGGGATTCCTTTTGAAATCTATATCCATATATTCCCATGCCAATACCAATGGGATTGATCAGGATTGGTATTATAGGAGGAAAGAGTGGAAGCAATAATCATTTGTTTCCTATGAGAGAGACTGGAAAAGTTGTTAAACATTAGAATACAGACCTTTTCAATTACTCCTCAAAATAAATGGATATTGATTTCTTTAAAAAAAATCAGATTTACTTTCCCACCTTCACTGTTAAATATTGATGTCTGTGGGAAATGGAAATGAAAAGCTTCATTTTTAAAGGCACTTAGCCTTCTCTGAGAGTGGGGTACCCCTTATTAGCTCAAGCAGATGGAAGGATGAAAGAGATGTTTGATCATACAACTTTCTAGCTGTATGCTCTACTTAGTCGAAGCTTTTTCGGTGACTAGAAGAAAGTTTCGTGTCTCGTCGCAATAAAGCCACCCTACCTTCAAGAGGTAGCAGGAGACTTAAAACCAATGGTGTAATGCTATAAAAGAGCAGAATGTCTTTAGTCTCACACGAGTGTGGCAGCCAGTGTCTTGCTAACCGCAAGAGTGATTGATTTGGAAGCTTGGATTACTCTCTTGCAAGCTGTTTTAGTTCACTGGTTTCCTTTCTAACTATAGCAGTTCTTGAGATAGTAGCAGCCAAAATTATGTTAGAAGAATTGCACTCTTAAGGCTGTAAGGAAGCATGTCCTGGACATCACACTACTGTCATTTTACTCTGCTTAAACTTTTTATTTGCATTACCAAAAAAATACATACACAAAATTTGTGTTTAATTTCTTTTGGGCTGACTACTGCTGAGCTTTAAGTTTATTAACAACAACAACAACAACCCCTGCCCCCAGAATTATTCACCCACTCCCGTCGTGTGTATCTCACTGTCTGTCTCTGTATCTCCCCAGAGATTCACTAGTAAACAGGATGTGATTCGGCATTACAACATGCACAAGAAGCGTGATAATTCCCTCCAGCACGGCTTCATGCGCTTCAGCCCCCTGGACGACTGCAGCGTGTACTATCATGGTTGTCACCTGAACGGGAAAAGCACACACTACCACTGCATGCAGGTACCTGCTGGACTGGGGGACAGATGGTGGCACAAGAAGCACACAAAGAAAGCAGAGCTGTTGTGCAGGATGTGTCCTCTCTGGGGTCAACTGCAAGGGTCCTGGCACTCGGGCAGCCTCCCAGTTCCTTGTTAGAATGCAAGGGGCTGCCCTGAGGGTGTAATCTGAAGTAAGAGAGTTTTGATGTCACCTGTCTAGACTTAATCCCCAGCTATCCATCTCCTTTGCCAAAAGTACTAAAAATTATCTGTCTGCAATGTAGATTTTGGGCTTTGCAATGAGAGCAGGGCAGGTTTCAACAACAGTGCAACCAAAGTTGGAGTTACTCTCGATATAACTGTGACCCCATTGCTGTTCTATTGTCAAGGACAGACCTGATCATTTTGTGCCTCAGATCAGAGGTTTTGGTATGCATTTGCTTCCTTAAAATTGTGACCTAAAGTATTGCTGTGAAAACGGGCTATAATTACAAACTGAAAATATTCAAACGTTTTCTGAAAGCCTTTCTAGTATAAAAACTCAGGTCTCACTTAAGTGCTTTGCTGGGTTAGACTTAAGCATATGTTTGACTTGAAGTCAACTCAGCTTTTTGAAGTCAATGGAGCTTAAGCATGTACTTAATGTTAGGCATGCGCTCAAGTTCTCTCCTGAATAGGATTTAGTTTAAGCATGTGCTTACAAGCTTTTGATGAATTGGGGACTTCATGTGACTTTTGGTTGAGGACATTTTCTGTTATTCTTCCATAATACCCGTTGCCCAGTTTCTTTGATTAACCAGGATTGGATTTGCTTCATTTTTTTTTTTAGCGTACAATTAATATTTCACAGCTTTTAAGTCACTTGGAGTTTGAAGAGAGACCCTTGTTTAAAGAGCTATATATGGGTAATTCCATTCCATGCCCACTGTCTTCCAGTAAAATAATGCCCATGTAAGCAGTGTCTTACAGGAAAGGTGTCTGAACATAAACTCCCAATTAAAGAAAATATTGCTTAAATGGCAGGATTTGTGCCATCCATCTCGTGGGATATTTTTTTCTTTATGTCCATAATTGGTGTGGATAAAATTCAGTTAGTTGTTTATATAAACTGACATTTTTTTAGGCTTTAACACCAAGAGCTGCATTGCGAATTATTCCTAAGGAGGTTTTTGTTTAATTCTTTTTTTTAATGCTGTGCAGTGTCTGTCTTTTTTCAAGGTGTCAGTGTAGAGAGAGAGAGGCTTTTTTATATTGGAAATAGCTGGAGATCCTTTTTATTTTTTTTTTCTGGGTATTTGTCATGGGTTTTGTTATTGCCTGTTTGAATCAACCTGGGCTGAACTGAGAGGTGGTGTTTTCGTTCTCTTCACTTCTGAGATGGTGCAGGCATTGGCACACATTGTGCTAGAGAAGAAAAGAAAAAAAAAATTCCTCCCTTAGCAGGGCTGAGGACGTTTTCAGATTCCAGTGGTTTTTTACTCAATATGGCAAAGTTGCCCGCTTTGCCCAGAGGAAGGCAGGTTTTCAGCGTTCATGCTCATCACACCATTCCCATTTGCTGCGCAAGTTTAAAACTATTGAATTGATAGTCCCAAACAGGGATGGAGAAAAAAACGACACTCACTTTGCACAAATCAGCTGAACACAGGGTTTCTGCTTTGGTAGACTGAACCCCAACTGTTACAAGCTCAGAAGATCAGCCTCGTGTTGTACCCCCTAGCCCTATCTGCTAGAAGGATAACTCATTCTCAGTCAGTTTCATATTCCCTAAATGGAAGAATAATTCTCGTAGGAGAAATGCCCAAATGGAACTGCTAAATGTTTGTGTGCGGCTCATAGTTTCTTCTTGCTGCTGTTAATAAGATCATGGTAGGCTATTAAAATGCTGTGTTTATGACTCCCTGTTTTGGTTTGGGGTAGGTGGGTTGTAACAAGGTCTACACGAGCACCTCTGACGTGATGACCCACGAGAACTTTCACAAGAAGAACACGCAGCTTATCAATGACGGCTTTCAGCGGTTCCGTGCCACAGAGGACTGCGGCACTGTGGAGTGCCAGTTCTACGGGCAAAAAACCACTCACTTCCATTGCAGGTGAGACAGCAGGGAAGGGGAGGAATTCTGCCTGGGAGATGCATAGTCTGTTTGCCTCCTTGTGCCAAGTTGTAAATTCAGGAGTATACGCAGGGACTTGCTTTTCCCTCCTGTGACCTTCTCAGTATCACTGCTGAGAGAACTCATGCTCCAGGGTGGATGTGATTTCCACTGTCTTACCACAGACACTCTGAAGGCAGGAGATTCATTCACTGGCCTGTCTGAGGTGATCTGAGGGAAGTGTGCCCACTAGGAAACATGTAATAGAATCATTTGGGGAAGCTGTTTCAGTACCCTGACAGAGCCCAAATGAGGGGTTCCATTAATATGCCGCTAATGGCTCTTTCATGCTAGAGTTCTCTCCAACCAGCAGTCAGCCATCCCTTTCAGTCAGCTCATCCCTTTCGGGGCCAGACTCTGCCTTCTGCTACACAAATGCTCTTCTATTTATTTCTCATCTTCTTGGGAAGAATAGGGAAGCACAGTTTGTACCTCAGTCCCCTTTTAGCTGCTCTTTCGGTTGGAACTTGCCATGTTGGGTGCCTGCTTCCCCACGTCATGTTGGCTCTTCCTCAGAGTGGAACCAGCTTTCCAGCTCTCTTACATGGCAGCATTTGTGCCTGCCTTGGCATCGCAGGTTAACCTACGTAAGGGTCTTTCAGCCCATTGCCACCAGGGTCACCGTCTCTTAGTGGCCCCAGCCCTTACCCCGGAGGGAGGCAGGTGACAGCAGTTGCATTGCGCTCCTAGCTCACACCGCCAACCACCCTCCTCTCCTCGATGCCCTTGCAGGCGCCCTGGGTGTACATTCACCTTCAAGAACAAGTGTGACATTGAGAAGCACAAGAGCTACCACATCAAAGATGATGCCTATGCCAAGGATGGCTTCAAGAAGTTCTACAAGTACGAGGAGTGCAAGTATGAGGGCTGTGTCTACAGCAAGGCCACCAACCACTTCCATTGCATAAGGGCAGGCTGTGGCTTCACCTTCACCTCCACCAGCCAGATGACCTCCCATAAACGCAAGCATGAGCGCCGTCACATCCGGAGCTCAGGAGTGCTCGGCCTGCCTGCCTCTCTCCTAGGACCCAAGGATAACGAGCAAGAGGAGTCCAGTAACGATGACCTCATTGACTTCTCTGCCATGAGCTCGAAGAATTCCAGTCTGAGTGCCTCCCCGACCAGTCAGCAGTCTTCCGTTTCTCTCATCGTCCCAGCTGCACCCTCCTCTGCTGCTGAGCTTGCTTCCTCCCAGGCCAGCAAGCCTGCAAACAGCATGACACCAGCCACCAAGATCTCTGGCCTGCTCTCCCAGGCTCTTCCCAGCAATATACCCTTGGCCCTGGCACTCTCCAACTCGGCACTTCCCGGAACTCCCGGATCCTTTTTCCCCATCATTCCCAGCCGGGTCTCTACACCACTTCCTGCCAGCTCAGCTAATCTGATGACTCCTGGTTCTTCTGGCACAAATCCATCATCATCTGCTCCTGCAGATTCCTCATCCCAGGCCATCTCAGGATCTGGTGACCCAGCAGCTACTACTTCTCCAGCTCCAGCAGCATCTATAATGGAAAGGATCTCTGCTAGCAAGGGATTGATCTCTCCTATGATGGCAAGGTTGGCAGCAGCTGCACTCAAGCCCTCTGTGGCACTTGAAGCAGGTGAGTTACCCTCATTGGTTGTGCTGGCAGTGGGAGGAACAGGAAAGCTTGATTTGGGGAGGAGCAAAAGTCATTCAGTGGTCCATGGGTTTGGAGGTGGGGAAGGGATAGTAAAGGAACGTAAATGGGAGAATTAATTTGGTCATGTCCTGAACGCTTGAAGAGGACAGTCTTGCCATGCTGTCCTGTGGAATGTGGCCTTTTTCTTGTAACCAGAAGAGAGTTACAAAACTTGCTGCTGTACCACAAATGGAGTAGGCTCCTGAAACCAGCTCCTTTCAGACCAGAAAGAGTAGAGGTGCTCTGTGCATCACCTGCTTTGCTCTAGCCTGAAAACGAAGTAGCACTATATTAAAAAAGAAACTGGAGAAGAGCCTTGGCCAGTATTTGCAGGCTTTGCAGCAGCCTGAGCCCTCTTCTGCAGGCCCTCCTGAGTTCTGGCAGTGCCTCTGCCTCTTCTCATCTCGGGGGCTGCTTCTCTGCTGGGTCATGCCCGCTGTGTTTTTGGAGATGGTGTGGGCACATTCCATAAAACGCTGCAGCCCATCAGGTGCTCTCCTCCCGCTGTGCCTTAGTCCCGCACTCCCTTCGCTCCTTCCTTCTCTATTTCCCTTTCCCTGCTCTGGGGGAGGGAAGAACTTTGGCCATGGAAGTGGCCTGCAGCTCCCTCCCCGCCAGCACTGCAAGGCCAGAGCGGGTCTGTGGCTGTGGGTAGGAGGGGGCTGCCCTGGTTCCTCCGGCCAGAGAGGGAGTAGGACCAAGTGATCTGATTGAAGAGGGAGGGGAACTTTCACATACTTTTAAAATTATTATTTGAAAAATTGTTTCCTAAAGCAGAGAAAGGTCATTGAGGGAACTATTTTCCTTTATTTTTTAATAAAATGCCACTTGCTGTCTGTGAAGCAGCTCGCCGTCAGCTGTACTGCCTGAGGGTAAATTAATATTTTAGTCACTTGGGGATTGTGGAAAAAAGCTCTGCAGACATGTTCCTGTCAGCAACTTTTTCTCCCTCCTTTTTTCTTTGCTTTTTCCTCTTAATATTTTCTTTAATTTGTTCTCTTCCAGTTTTTTTCTTTTTTTCCCCCCTCTTTAATTAATTTCTGTTCCATGTGTTTGACATGAAAATTCTTTTCTCCCCCAAAAAAGAAAAAAAAAAATGTCCCTTTTGTGGGGACAACCTGATGGGAGGCAGGTCACGCAGTTTGAACCGATCCGATTGGCTGTCACCTTCGATAGCCCCGACCGGGCAGATGCTCCTGCTGGGCAGGCGCAGTGGCCGCCCTCGCCGTCGCTACGGCAACGCTGGGGTTGGGGATGGGAAAGGGGGCTTGACTAGCAGTCGAAAGCTGCCACATTGCCTCAGCATTAACAGAGTCTTTAATAAACGCTTAAGAGGCAGCCCCGCAAATTAGTTATGACAGTTTGTGCAGAGAATCAGGTCTCCCCCACGCTCCTTCCGCCCTTCTCCTTTAAAGGGCCCATAGCCTGGACAACTTTGACATAATTCTGCAATAATTATCACTTGAAGAATTTCCACGCTGGAGTGGACGTCAGAACCCATCATGTCAGCCTGGCAATAAATGCTGACCAGCAGTCCTGGCACTTCCCTCCCCCCACACTTTTTCTTTGCTTTTTCCATTTATGCAGTGGCAATAGTCATTTAACTTTTTTATTTGTCGTTGTAACCTTATTTTATACCTCCATTTTTCATGTAATTTTTGCATTTCATTTTGTCTTTCTCAGGGAATGGACAACCAACAACTCCTGGACGGTTCAATCCAGTTCAGGTGAAGCAGGAGCCTGTAGAAGCCATGGGATCATCATCTGCTGCCACTCAGGACCCCTTGCAGGAGCACAGCTTGGACCTGAGCGTCAAGGACCATGGGTGAGAGAAGCGAGCAGGCAGACACACTTAGTTCTTTGCAGCTTGGAGCTCCAAGAATTTTCTGTGTATAACCTGAGAGGACACAACTCTCACAGTGGCTGAGCTAGATAATCTTGAGCAGGAGGCAAGGAGGCTCCTCCACCTCCCTACCAGGGTGTGTTCTCCAGCAGGTTTTGGGGGCACCTAAACAGCCACTCACTTTCAAACAGAAATGCCCCTGTTCCCCTCTTTGCCATTGGCAAACCCTCTTGTTTCAGTTGGCTCTTTCTGCTGTTGTCATCACCAGTTGATTGAAACTGCTCTGTTGTCACACTTTGCCACATTGTTAGCAAGAGTGTTTGCACTGATATAAGGAGGCATCGAATCAGGTCTAAGAGAGGCACCTTCCAGGAGAAGCAGCATGCCCTAAACAGCTGCGTGCCTTGCTGTCTCTGGCCTGGCTCTAGCACGTGCTTGTCCATAGCTGTAGTGATGTAGCACTGCACCAATGTGAATGAACCCATCTTTAAGCATCTGGCCTACTTGTCCAGCATTTCTGCTGAGGAGTATTTGGGGTTTTCCCATGTGGAAAAGCTGCAGTTGGGATGGACAGTAGGGATAACTGAGTCAACTGGAACTAGTGCTGATGTTTGTGAAATACTGTGGTTGCTTTTCACCATGTTCTGCTGTGGCTCTGGTAAAACTTGGTTACCTTGTCTTCTTTCCTCTGTTGTGGGGAAGGCTGGTGTCTCCAGCACCCTCTGTGGTTTTTCTTGGTGTGTTTTTGCAACCTTCTAGCAAGGTGAAAGACTGAAGCATGGGGTGGGCTGTGTGTCAGCTAGTAAGAAAGTGTGCTATGGACACTGGCAGAAGAGGTCTGGACTGTTTAAATGCTGGAAGAACTTAATTCTGGAAACTTGTGACTCTTCCTCTCCATGTTGGCTGTTATAAGTAAGAGTCTGACTGGCCCCAAGGGAGGGTGGGCATCATTCTCTTCCTCTGAATGCAGCAGGTGAGGAGTGAGGCAGCTTGAAGGGAGAAGAATTAATCTCAGTGCTCACAGTCCCTGTGCACATCTTAACTAAACCCTGTTGGTTTGTGTGTTCCAGTAATGAATCAAATGGCCACACAGTCTCGGCAAATTCATCTCTTTTATCCTCGCTTATGAATAAGGTAAGAGCCATCCATCAAACGCCCTTCATTTCCCCCCACCAAGAGAAATTAAAGCCGCGATGGCGGGGGGGTATGGGAGGGAGATGCGTTTGTTTTTTAATGTTTTGCCTCTAATAAGATGAGTTTGTACCATTTAAATTTTGAGACCATTTTTCATCGGGTATAATTTCAGAGCCACTGCTTACGAATTAATTTAATGAACTGGCTGAAGAAATATATTGCAGCCTCTGACACCTTTTTTCCCCCCCTTTTTCTTAAATCCTTTCTAGACAGAGGAAGGTTCTGAAATATTTTTTTACACATTTTTATTTCTAGTACCTGGCAACTTCTTCCTTACTCTCTTTTTATAGTTACTCATTTTATTTATTTACTTCAAACCATTTTCTTTCACTGAGGAGGGAGAAAGGAATCATTTGTTTTTATGAAAGAGAGAATAAAAAAAATTGAAGTTTTGAGCCCAAATCATCTATTTCTGCCTTTCCGGTTTGAGTAATGGTGTCCAGCAGAGCACACTTTGCCATATTCTAGAATATTTATTTTAAATAATGCATAGTTTCTTTTTCCTTACTTTTTTCCTTAAATTATGCATCATCTCAGATATATTTTCCCCTTTCACGTGATAAATTCTGCTCTAGCAAGATTAATTTTGTTGTTGTATACAACTGCATTAGGAAGCAGGGCAGCCTTTGAGCCATGCTGTAACATTTTACTGTGTGATAGGTTTTAGAGGCATAACCATTGCCATCCCCTTGGCTCTGGGCATTATATGCACCAAGGCCATATAGCCCTCAAGAGGGCAAAGTGACTTTTTCTTGTATTCACTCACCTCCTTTCTCTTTCATTTCATCACTCTTTTTTTTTCCTGCGTTAATTCCTATTTTTACCCTTACATTGCTTTCCTCCTCCATTTGCTCTCTTGTTACACTGGGGTTCTGGTACTTCCTTTTAAACTTTCTTCCTTTTTCATTCCTACATATTGTCCCTATAGGGCTTTCATACATGCAGCTTTTTCTGCAGTGAGTAAATATACTTTATCTGTTCTCTGAGTTTCTAAGTCCTTTTGAAGGCCCTCGGCCTCAGGAAGATATTTCAATAGATACTTGACTTGAAAATCTTCAGTACTAAATGAGATGTAAGCATATGCTTAGAAATAAGCATTTGTCTGTGTGCAACCCTGCATAAGATTCTTTATATTGCGCAGAATAAATGCAGCACAGGTATAAAATAATCTTCAGGTTTGTTCCTTTTCTTTACAGTAGGAACAGGGTTAAATAGTGACAAAAAGCAGCAAAGGAGAGAGGTTATTCCAAGAGGAAGGATTGTAGAATCCAGCTCTGTGCTCAGCAACACATTGTGCTTACTTCTTCTCCTTACTACACATGATTTCTGTTTATAGAGAAATCCTTCCGTGACATTATTTGTGTATGAAAAAAAAAAAAAAGCAAAACCCTTTACAGAAGTGGAATGCCCAGCACCAAAGGAAAAAGATGAGCTAAATTTCTGACTCTATCCATAAAGAGCTGCAGTCTCCACATAGCAGCAGGGGCTTTACCTTCAGGGGGCATTAAGAGAGCCTCGAATAACCAGGGTTCCTGTAGCGCTGCACAGCTTATTTAGGGGGGCTGTCAGGCTTAATTAGCTGATATTTATAAAGGCTTTGAGATCCTCAAGTGGGTGGAGTTTATAATGCAAGTATTGGGCCCAATCCTGCATTTTATTCATGCCTTGAATTTTACTGGTGTTAGTAGAGGTAATTGAGAGCAGTAAAGCTGGAATGGGCCAGGGGAGTTGCTGTGCATTTATTACGAAAGAAAATTTTCTCTCTAAGCTCTCTTAAGTAACTTCCTTTTTCTGCCCTACATATCCTGCGCCTGAACCTCTAAATTCTCTATGTGTAGAGTCTGTTTGAAGCCTTTCACACAAGGGAACCTATGAGTCCAAGTCCTGTTTTGTGGACTCTGCATTAGCATAGAAAGTAAAGTAATTTATTTAATGAAGTTGTAAGAATTTTCCATGGACTAAAGTGGAGCCAGAATCTTGCCCAAGTAGAATTTCTTGCCTTTTTTTTTTTTTTCTTTCTCTGAAAAGCATACCTGGTAGTCATTTAAAGGAGGCATTTCTAGGACAAGATGGTTCTAAATTAACCAGAATTTTCCAGTACTACTGTTGTCTCTGTACTGAGAGATAAGCATTTTGTAGGCGCTGCGTAGGGTTACTATTTTAGTAGCCTGCACAGGAGTCTGTTCACCTTTTCCATATTCAAATAGGGCATGTCTTCCTTCATCTCAGTTTTATTTTTTTTATTTATTGTGCTTCATTACTTTACAAAAGAGCCGTGAATATTATTAGATGGGCAACTGAGAATTTGTTGATAGGAGGATGCAAAAGAGTTAGGTGTTACTAGGTTGTGCAGATTAATTGTCTTCTCTTTTAATCTTAAAAGGCATCGGCTTCCCATGGGAGAGTCCTGAGGGTATCCCACCAGGCAGTGGTTGTGCCTGATGCCGTGTCCCTGTTCTTGTTCCAGATGACCAACACCAGCGCTAGCCTTGGCAACCTGCTGAACTTGAAGACTGAAGGAGAGGGCAGCCAAGCTGTGGCTGGGGAGCCAACGCAATACTTGGGAAAGGCAGTGAAGGCACTCGTTCAGGAGAAACTCTCTGAGCCGTGGAAGATGTACCTGCGCCGGTAAGGAAAGCTTGGGACTGGGAATAGGGGACAGGGAAATGATTTTCACTGCAAAGTGTCTAGCTCGTGTAGTTCACTTTTGAATGCTGAATTGTCTTGACTAATTCTGTGATACCGCTGATCACCTTCTGGAGGGCATTTAGTCTTCTCAGTCCTGGCTGGCCACAGTAGGTATCAAGATTGTACAAGCAGTGACTGTGCAAGTAGAATTATTTTGCAAAGAGAATTAGAGCCGGACGGCAGCACATATCTTCACGTAGTGCTATTAGCATGCGCTTCACTTCACGCTTCTCTTCCTTTCTCCAGTCTGCAAGTCCTGGGGACCTCGTGAGTGCCCTGAAGTGGTCTTAGACCATCTTCAGGTATTACACACAGATCACAGAAGCCTTAAAATGCTTGCTGTGAATTTTCTTTTGTCGTAGGAGTAGGCTACAGAAACCAAATAGGGAGTACAAGAGGTATGGGAACTGCATGGTTTCTGCTGCAAGAACCATTGTTTTTATTATAGACAAGGAGGCTTGAAAGGAAAATGGAACAGATACAAAACTCACCCACACAGACACATGCACATACGTGCCCAGGCAGAAACACGCTTTGAGCGTACACAGATACACCCAGGCAGCCACATACGGGTTTGTGCTCTGACACAGATAGTTCCCTACATGTGCCCGTGGACATTTTGTAAATCACAGACTTTGACAATGGAAAAGACTAGAAGGTCTTCTTGTCCATCTGCCCCTGGCCATCGCGAGATCCTTCCCTGCAGACTGTTTGCTAGCATTTTGTTCACCCTAGTTTTAATTATGCCGAGCAGTGTGGCTTTTTTCTTGTCTCTGGAAGCATTATTCTACCACATAATACATTTCACTGTCAGGATGCGTTTTTGTTTTTTTGGTTGTTTTTTGTGTTTTTCTCCTGGTATGCTCCCTGACTATCACTTTTCATAATTTCATTGCTATACTCCAAATTATATCCCCTTGAACCACAGCAGATAATTCCTCTCCTCATTTGGAGTTCACCCCTTCAAATAGTCACAGACTTCTAGCATATCATTTAACAAAGCTTATTTACTTCTTTTAATCTGACTTTGTAAATTAGTCCCTTCAGCCTGCTGATCCTGTTGCTGTTGTTGTGGTTCTTACTCTGTGTGCAGAATTGAACTACCATTCCTTTATCACCACACAAGATTCAAGAAGCTTCTCACCCCATATATGCAGCCTACAATTGTGCTGACTTCTTCACATCCATGTTGTTTTTACCACTCATTGTTCCATTGGATTGCTTGTAACGTTGCTCTCATCTCTCATGAGTTCTGTATATATAAATATTCCCTCCCACCCCCAGAATTATAAGCTGTTTTTTTCCAGATAGGAATCTGTCCTTCTGAGCCTTCCCCCTTGCCTCGCAAGGCCCCTCTGTGTTATTTCTCTTCTCTTGCACTGGTGTTTCCAACTCCTCCCAGTTTAGTATCTTCTGTGAATTTCATTAACATGCTGTTTACTTCTTCTCCTAGATTACTAATGAAGATGTTAAATAAGCTCAGACCTAACCAAAGTCATCCTTGCAGCATTCATGAGATGCCTCCTCTCAGCTCAGTACATCGCTATTTGTCATTAGCCTTTGTTTACGGTCCTTCAGCCAGTTTTCAATCCATGTAGTAGTATTCACATCCAAGCCAATTTGAATTAATTCTAAGCATATGCGAGACTGTATCAAAACGCTTTACTAAAATCCAAATATATTGCATCCCTTCATCCACTAATTTTGTAATTCTATCAAAAAAAGCAATTAAATTTGTCTGGAGAGATTTATTCTTTATAATCCTGATGCTGTTTATTGCTCATGGTTCCTTTATCCGCTAGATGTTTAATGATTTTCTCCTCCCTCTTAATATTTGTTCCATTACTTTATTGGAAAGAGAAGTTAAGACTAGAGGTATGATAATTGCCAAAGATCACTTGTCTTTTTCTTTTTTCTCTTACGGAATCATTACCTAGCTTAGTTTTGCCAGGTTGCCAGTTTCCCCATTCTCTTTGGCTTAAAAAAATAACAAGTAGTAATGCAATCAGTTTCTAAGTTGATTTCCATTGCACTTCCGGGCACACATCATCCAGAGGAGTGGTTGATTTGTGTATATTTGCATTTTCTAACTAGTCTCTATATGCTGTTTTGCAAGGTCTTCATTTCATCTCTCTTTTTTCTCTCTTTTTTTTTTGTTTTTTTTTCTGCCATGACTTCTGTCCAAAGCAGGTTTCAGAGGGCTGCCCCTTCTTGACTCATCACTTCTCTCCCATTTTTATCCCACCTTCTTTCTAAGTATAGTACCTCTTGTCCCTGATAAAACACTTTAGCTTGCATTAACTTGATTTCTTATCTCTTCTCTTATCACACCCTTACTTTCTTTTATCTTCTCCTTGCAAGCGTTAACTGACTGCATGTATTCTAGATCTGCTGGCCTTTCCCTTTCTCGATACAACATCTTTTCTTTTAACCTCAAATTGTTAAGAGGTCCCTCCTGGGACCACACAGGCTGCTGCCTGTTTCTTGCTTTCCTGCTCGTCAGAGCAATTGTAGTCTCTTTCACCTTAATTATGCAAGATTCCCCAGCTAGGGAGTTTTAAATCCTTCCTGCCACTGCTTTTTACTTGATATCTTGATTCTCTGTGATTCTGGAATTTCCTGGAATCCATGTGTTCGTGCAGATTTTACTAAGTATGGTGAATATGGTGAATCTCAGCAGTGGATTTTTTGGCTTCTTGACAGGTTCCTCTGAGATGGCAAGAGGCATGTCACTGATGGCTTTTGCTCTGGTGTCTGTTTTGCAGCATTATTCCTTCTGTATTTCAGGGACTGTGCTTTTCTTTCTGTGTATTTAAGCACTTGTTGCCTTATAGGAGATACTGGTAAGGTCTCTCCCATGTATGTGGTGTCATGTGGTTTCAAGCAGAGGGGAGAAACAGAATCTCGATTCCCTCAAACCCCTGTTTTTCCTTTCATTTTTGCTACTTCCAGTAAGTTCAAGCAGAGAAATGGACTAGCAGTACTTCAGCAGTGTGCTGTTCATCTGGATTTCTCTTATGTTACTAAGCTGTGATTGTTCCTCTAACTTTTACACCTAGGCACTGAAGAATGCTAATATTTTTAATAATTTTGTTTTAGAGTACTTCCGAATTTTACAGCTACTGAAATTTCTCAGCCTGTTTCAGTTAGAATTCAAGCTCTGGTTCAGCATGTTTATCCCTATGTAACTTGATGCAGAAATACTGTTTGTGCAGCAAGGACGGTGCATGAGAAACCAGGGTGGTAGTAGAATTGAAAAAAAAAAGCAGACCATATGTCTCTTCCAAGATTTCTTCTGGGGCCTCTGTAAAATGCCTGCTTGTCTGATTTGCTCAGGTTTGGTACCAAGGATTTCTGCGATGCGCAGTGCGACTTTCTCCATAAGGTGCATTTCCATTGTGTCGTGGAGGAATGCGGTGCCCTCTTCAGCACCTTGGATGGAGCCATCAAGCACGCCAAGTAAGAGAGCATTGGTCTTGGGAAACCTAGAGGCAACTCTTAAAATACACCTAGCGCAGGAGAGCCTACTAAGCAGTCCTGGTTAGCAGTGGGAGGGTATGCAGTCATGAGGGCAGCAGTTGGGGCATCCACATGCATCCTGTGCCTAGCTACATTTTTTTCAGAACACAGTGCTCCTCTTTAATTTTTATTGACAATAAATGTGTTCAGTATGTGACAGATTTGGCATGGTTGAGAATTGCGCATTTGTGTTTTCACAAAGTGCGCAGAGTCCTTTTTAGGACTTAGTCTGGGCTGTTTTCAGACTGCTGCCATGTTCTTGTGCGTGGTTAATCAAACTTTATGCAGTGGTCAAGAATTCATGTCGGAATTGCCCTCTTTCTGCAGTTTCCATTTCCGAACTGAGGGTGGAACTGTGAAAAGTAACTCCGAGTCTCCCTTCCCAACTACTGCTGAGGCTAAGGCTTCATTAGCCCCATCGTCACCATCTGCTACTTCGGTCACCATGGCGAGTGCTCCTGGCCTTGATGTGCCCACTCAGAGCCCAGCTGCTGTGCCCTGTGCCCCTACACTGCTCGCTTGGAAGCAGCTGGCTTCAACCATACCCCAGATGCCTCAGATCCCAGCATCAGTGCCTAGCCTGGCAAGTTCACCCTTGGCAACAACTTCCCTGGAGAATGCCAAGCCTCAGGTCAAACCCGGATTTCTCCAGTTCCAGGAGAAGTAAGTTGTTTCAGATGCTGCTTGCCCCCTTGTTCCCTCTGCCTTTGCTCTTGAAGCCTATTGGTGTATCTGTACCCACCCAGCCCAGAGGTGCTCTGGGCTCTATCTTGTGGAAAAGTTAATTGTAGAAATGTGTAAAATACTTTAAATATCCTTGGGGGAAAAAAAAAAGTGGGATTTTTCAGTACATCTGGGATTACTTTCAGATACAGATTTGGAGGAGAAAGGCACTGACTATCACTGAAACTCTTTATACCTCTTGAGTGGTGAACAGAAATACATCCATCTTTGCAGTATTTCTGAGGTTAAAGAGTTTGGAGGCAGCAGAGCATCTTTGAGGTTTTCACAGGACCACAGAATGGTTAAGGTTGGAAGGGAGCTCTGGAGATCATCTAGTCCAACCCTCTGCACAAGCAGGGACCCCTTCAGTGTGAAGCCTGACAGCCACATCCAGATCTTGCTTAAGTTTGATACTCTGTTTTTTTTTGGTGAAGACCGTTGCGGGAGGAGGAGGGAGTTGGATGGTGAATTGGGAAGAAAGGTGTTTGGAGTCTGTCTTAACAGGGATGTGTCTACCAGAAGCTTGAAAAATAAGCAGCAAGCATCTGTCACTTTAGATTTGTTAGCACTTTGCTGTCCGGCCGAACTTTTGTGCAAATGTAATGAGTCCCTGTAACTGTGTTCCCTATTTGTAGCATTAGTTTACGAAGTAATTCTCACAGGAGGTGCCTGGCAGAGGGTAAGACAACCCTTTTGTAGAGCTCTGCTGTAAAATTCTTTTAAAACATTTAAGATGTTTCAGAATGCTGCTGTGACATTGGAAACTCTGGTTTCTAGTATAGAGATGGACAGAACAAGACACAGAAGTTAGTGGTTTGCATGAGGCCACAGGAATTCAGGCTCAAGGAAGGCATCACAGCTTAGTTATTCGGACTGGTGGAGCATATCTCTGCAGATCATATATTTAAAAGCATTTGCCCTCTTTCAGGTTTGTGTAATTGTGCCCAAGAGTTTTGTTTCACTTGCTAATCCACTGATGTAAGTGTGAGCAGCACCTATCCAGAGCTGAACTTGAAGTACAGCCCTCAAAGACTACAGGTCCCACCATGCATTGCTATATCTTAATAACCTAAATCAAGGAAGTGCACTGCTTGCTGGCTTTTATGTAATAGTGTCTGCCAGCATCAATTTTAGTAAAGAGGAAGGTGGCTATGGGAAATCTGTAGGCCATGTTTGGAACAGAGGCTTCAGCTGGTCTCCCCTTGAGTTAAATATTGGCAAAGAAACAAATGTGTGAAATGAGTGAAGGTGGTGATTAGATGTTGGATGTATTCCAGTGATCCCTGCCTGGCAACGGACTGCAAGTATGCCAACAAATTCCACTTCCACTGTCTCTTTGGGAACTGCAAGTATGTGTGCAAAACCTCTGGCAAAGCAGAATCCCACTGCCTGGACCACATCAACCCCAACAATAATTTGGTGAATGTGCGAGACCAGTTTGCTTACTACTCACTGCAGTGTCTCTGTCCAAACCAGGTAAGAATAACTCAAGAAGTGGTGGTCTAGCCTGAATATGTGTGTTGGAGAAGGATAACTAGTGGGCTATTACTGGAGCAAGACTGAGAGTTCATCCCTGGTCTAACCACTGAATCAGAGAGAGTTCTCAATTACTTGTCTAGTAAAACATTTGTTTGACATCGAATGGAAAAGTCTCTTGCTTTACAGATGTATGCCTTGGATGAAGTGAACAAGGAGACAAATGGGATAAGAGACATGATGATATCTCTGATGAATATGGGGGGAGGTGGTGGACTTTATTGTGGTTTAGGATAGTTCAGCGTAGAATAGACAACAGAGCAATACAAAATACCCACCAGGCAACAGATCTGCATTGTGCCTCGCGGAAGGTGCAATGGATGCAATGTAGGAATCAGTTCAGGCCTACCTCACATTGCGTCAGAGGAAAAGCACTAGGAGCAGGCAAACAAGAATGGTTTGGTTTGCAGGATGCTTCATGTAACCTGTCTGTTTGCTCCCCTTTAGCACTGTGAATTCAGGATGCGAGGACATTACCATTGTCTTCGTCCTGGCTGCTACTTTGTGACTAACATCACCACCAAGCTGCCCTGGCACGTGAAAAAGCATGAGAAGGCAGAGAGAAGAGCAGCCAATGGCTTCAAGTACTTCACCAAGCGAGAAGAGTGTGGTAGGCTAGGTGAGTTCTTTCACCATCACCTTTCTCATCTTTCCTATGTCCAGGCTGAGGTCGCCGTTAGTGAGTCTGCTAGTTATGGTAAAAGTGTATTTGGTCGTTAAATCACAAAGCAAGAAATAGAACAGAGCAGAAATCTGTTGCTAGTCTACCTGGGATGAAGAATAAGAGTTCCTGTTTTCCCAAATAGGACCAAGTTAAATGGAAAAAAGCTGCAGCAGTTTTGTGTATATACTTGTTGGAAGATAAAACTTCCCCTCTGTATTTTTCCTTTTAATCTAATTGTCAAAGGCCTTTTTTGTACTTCGGAGTCTTTTGTGCCTACTGCTTGTCTTGGGCAGAGCTGAAGAGTGCTCTTAGGTCCTAAGAAAAGCGTAAGCGAAATGTCTATTCTGATGAGTCTCCTTTTTGTACGGAAAAGTCCTCCTGCATCAGTTTCCAGTAGCTGTTCATTCCAGGCAACTTCTTTTTTCGTTTTTTTTGATAGCTGTTGCCAGGGCTGCATATTGAAAGCCAAAGGGTAAATACTCTGTCCAAAGATAGAGGTATGGGGAGGGGTGTGGGGTGTTCAATAAACTCCTTTCTCTTCCTACCCATTCTCCACAACCACTTCTTAGTGGCAGGAAAATACAGGACCAGAGAAATACAGCGTTGTTCCTTTATGCAAACCTCCTACTAGAGCACGGCCTGAGGAGAGAGCTAGGATGTGGCACAGTACTTAGACCTGTCATTTGCCAAAACCATTAGCAGAGCTGTGGTACCTCTTGAATCCAAGGCCTGCTGATGTAAAAGCTGGTAAAATAGATGCATAAGAACAGAAAGAATGAATTACCAGCACGGTAGCCTGGAGCTTAAAGTCAAACGTTGAACTGGGGAGGGGGTCCTTAGCACTGACAGCTCCATCCTGGACTGCCTGCCATTCAGCAGCCCTTTGTGTTCTGAGTTGGTCAGCCCTGTCCTACAGGTTTAACCAAATGGTTCCCAAAAATACTGCTTTCCTTTTGACCCATACTCTCCCTTTACCTGGATGCTGCCTTTTTTTTTTTTCCCTCCCTAAAATTACAGGAAAACAGTTAACCAAAATAACCAAAGCTGCACTTTTCCCTTGCACTGTGAATACATAAAGAATTTATACCTGACTGGTAAATTGCTTGTGGTAACCAGGACAATCAGTGTCAACACTCCACAGCCAGTCCCTACCCAGCTCTCATTTGCACGTCAGTAGATTCAGCGCAGTTGCTGTTATTTACTCAACTTTTGGTGTTTCAGGTGATAGCAGGAGCTAGACAAAGCAGGACAGTGATATATGACACCAGCCTACAGTGCTGCTGTAGCAACGGGCGAGCCTTCACCTGCCCTTTGCTGATACTGTTTCAATCCCGCCAGCACTGTTTGTTCTGCAGCCCAAAGAACAGCACACGGGGCTGGGGAGGGCAGCTGAGGTGGGGCTGTGGGGGAGTGGAAAACCTAAACAAACACAAACTTGGCGTGCACATAAAACACTATCTCGGAGCTAATGATGGGCTGGGCAGCGCGGGAGCCGTTTGGCAGCAAGACGTCTCCAGAGTGTGCGTGTGTCAGCAGTGTTTATTTTGGGAGTGGAGGGGGGTACATGCATCCAGCAGGATGTACCTATGCCTATAGCTTGGGCTTGCCATGCATTTAGTGTGCATTTAGCCAGGGCTGTGTATTTACCCAGGTAGATACAGACAGGCGTGCTAGGCTGGCGTAGCTGGCTGTGTTTGTGTGGGCGCCTATGGTTATACCAGCGTGTAAATGCATGTCTGCTTCTCCAGGCAGCTTTCTTCTTTGGGTTAAGGATGTATATAGCAGGTGCAGAAGCACCGGTCTGTTGAGGATCTGACAGGGTTTATGTGCATTCATCTATAGGTATACATATATTTATATATGTATATATATATGTAAGAAAAAAATGTGTGCATAAATGCATTTATATAGAGAGAGATCGATGTGTGTGCATTTGTTTTTAGATATATATTACCGACCGTTTTAAAAAAAAGGGACCTGTCTGCAGCTCTGTTCCTCTATGTGAGGGTGTGGACAGGAGATGATGGACACTGGATAGAGTAGCAGGACTGTTGATGTTTGTTGATGTAGCTGTGTTTTAATTGCAGTGAGTCCCTATTTTTCAGCTATTAAATATAGCTTTTTTAAAAAATAAAAGATTGTCTGGTTGTGAGTTAAAGATACAAACTCTCAGTATTTATGGCAGTAGCAACAAGGAGCAAAATGTGTCAACTGCAGTGGCAGAACCTGTTTTTTTTTTTTTTTGTTCTTAGATGCCAGTATTGCATAGCAAATATGGAGTGACAATAAGCACTTCCTAGCTCCTTTCCATCTGACTGGAGAGTATAAGCTGTCCAGCAGTAGAGCCTTTGGGAGACTCTAATGTCCTAAGAGTACAGTTAAAAGGAAAAAAAGTCAAAAAAAGAAACTTTTTCTGGTCTGACTGATCATAAACATGTATTTCTGAGACTGGATAACCTGAGACATCACTAGTCATAATAGTATGATGAGGCATAATGGTAACTCTTACTCTTTCATAACAAAAAGATGGGAGTAGTTTGCAGCTCACACCTACTTTTGGAATCCATATACACTGCAGTCCTTCCTTACAGTTTCTTAGCAGGTCAGAGAGGATGATTTCCATGTAGGACTGTTCCTGAAGAACCCATGACCACTGTCAAGTAGCAGCAGCCTTGCCCTGTCTCCAGGGCCTCTCTTGTTCATCCCTTCTTCCTTTCAGTACTGTCATGTGCTACATACATTGGTTTTGTGTTTGCAGGTTGCAAATATAACCAGGTGAACAGCCACTTCCACTGCATTCGAGAGGGCTGCCAGTTTTCTTTCCTGCTCAAGCACCAAATGACATCCCATGCCAGGAAGCACATGAGAAGGATGCTGGGGAAGAACTTCGACCGCGTTCCTACTCAGGTGACTCACTGGTTAAGCTGTAGACATGCATGTAGTGATAGTTCTTTTGGTTGCCTTCTGCAGAACAGCATTAGCACCCAAACTTGTCCAGGTATCTGCAGTGCAGTGAGGATGTGCAGGTTCACTTGAGCCAGCTCTAGCTGCTTTGGCTCCCATTATACTAGGAAAGATGCTGAAGCACAGACATCAAAGCACTGCTCAGTCTGAACAGCCTTTCTTGGTGAGTGGTAGAGAAAAACACACGAGAGGGCTAACACTGTAAGATAATCATATTTATGACCTGTACTCCCTCCCTGCTCTCCTGATATACACCAGTTGGCCTGATAAATTGAAGTGCTTAGGCCATGGAGGAATTGACCATTTTGGTTCAAGTAAACATATCCTGTTGCACACGAAAAACATATTTGCTGCTGTCACCTAGAATGGAAGAAATACCAGCCTCAACATTTCTCTTGCTTGATTTGGAGTTGAGATAAATTGGAACTTTTTTGTGCTTTCTCAGAAAGTACCAGGGCTACGTAGTTGCTTTATTTTTATAACATAACTGAAAGCAACTGGCAGATTAGGTTTGGTCGTGTTTTTTGTGAGTAAATTGAAGAGTTTCAACTGCAGCACAGAGCTGCTGCTCGGAATGGTAGCATTCCTGCGACCTCCTGTTTTTTTTCTTCTAATTTCTTAGTTTAACTTCCTCATAGACCTGGAATATGAAACAAACTAGTTTTATTTAACCCCCTGCGGCTGGCCTGGCCCTAGGGACATCTTTTGGTATATGAAAAACAAAAGCTGCAGAAGTAAGATGGGAATCCCCTTTCATTCTACCACATGGGAATGGGAGGTCCCTGCTGATTGTCAGGTACTTTCAATAAGTTAATTGTTCAGGTTCGCTGCTGTTGGATTTAATGAGTTTGCTGTGTGACATGCCAGGGAGTTGGTGTTACTCTTGCAGTAGCTTTAGCAGAGACTCAACAGATAAATTTGTTTCTTTTATAGTGCTTTAAAAATGTTTAAGGCTTCTAGTAAGTGCTGAGCTGGAAACACTAGTTTTGACCTTCCTCTCTGTCACTGGTCATTCTGTGTCACTAACAGCAGAGAAGTAGTCATCGTCGTCAAAGGAATCCTGGAGCAAACAGTGCCAGTCTGCAACTGTTGGTGTGCTTAGCCCATTCAGCAGTCCAGCAAATAATAAAGAGGCTGAAAGAGCAAGTCAGGACATGTGGCAAAGCTAATGCAATTGCTGTGTTGCCACTGTCTTTCTGCGATTAAAAGTACTAACCCCAGTTCTCCTCGCAGTTTGGTGGCCAGTAGGCGCTTACCGTGGGCCTTGTGGAAATCCAACTTGGGTCTTAGCCATGTTCCTGCCCAGAGGAGAGCGTGTCGCGCCAGGCCCCAGCAGCTGCACATGTGCAGAGCATGGCAGGAGACACACGGAGGAGCGCGACTTGCAGGCGGCGTTCCCTGTTGGGGTGTATCAGCACGCAGGCACTAGGGTACTCATGCCAGTAGTTATATTCCCAGTCTCTAAATGCAGCAGGACCTACACAGTAAAGTAGCAATGCCAAGATTAACACCTCCTGTTTTTGAATGCATCAGAATCCACACACCAGGATATTGGTGCCAAGATTAACACTCCCAGCCTCTGAATGCATCACAATTCTCATACCAGGATGCGCGTGCCAAGATTAACACTCTGAGCTCCCAGTGAAGCAAGATTCATGCTCCCAGCCTCAGTGCCATAGGTTCCACTTGCAGGCATGTTCCAGCTATCCCCCAAGAACAGAGGCAGAGAAGAAAACGTGCAGACAGATGGTTTTGGTCTTGGCATCTTGCTTTTGGTGTGAAAGTCCCCGTCCTGTTTTCTTGCTGCAGGTTATTGGCCACACTCCAAGAAATGAAAATCTCCCCCATGTTGGCAGCATGGCACCCAGCCCAGCTTCGTCAGGAACCCCAGCTTCCTTTCAGGGACCCCAGAGCATGATGGACACTGAAACAGATGAGTACATGGATTATACTGGCTGTAGCCCTGGAGGGATCTCCTCGGAATCTTCCAATATGGACCGCAGCTGCTCCAGCACTCCAGTGGGCAATGAAAGTACATCAGCAGGTAATAGAGAACGGAGGGGAAGTAGATTATCAGTTACATGTTCTCTTGAGAGAGAAACTCATGAAGAGAGGCGAAAGCAAACGGCACCTTGAAAATATAAGCTGCACCAGTTCAGCTTCAGACCTAGTAGTGCCTTGTACTAACCCAGTTCCCAGCCATTATTTGCAAGAAGAGCTCCATCTGAATATATACCTCAAGGGTCCATGAACTAATAACTTATCTTGCTTTCCACTTAAAGAGAGGTTTTTATCATGTATCTTGGTGTTGGATCTATTTGAATAACTGGTCTTAACATAAAAAAAAATGGTGTGGAGCTTTTTTTTCCCAGGATTTTCCCAATATCTTTTTGTATTTCTTTGTGCTTCATCTGAAGTAAGTCAGGCATTTTCCTGTACTCTTGAGGTTCAGAAAGACTGTACAGTTGCAAATACAATACACAGGGACAGGGAGAAACTACTCCATCTTCAGAAAGCAACACGTAAAAGCTCACTGACCTCCTTTCCTCATACAAAAGACTCAAGCCTCTTGTGCCACTTCGTGCAGTGCTGCACGGAGGAGAGCTCCACCATCCCCCTCTTTCTGGCAGTCAGATCTGTCATTGTTTCCTGTTTGCAGGACCACTGAACAGTCATCTCCCTCGGCCCTGTGGTGCACTTAGCTTCTCAGCAGCCAAATGTGTGTTAGGAGTTAGTTCTGTATCTAGTGGTGACCCAAGGATCTCTTGGCTGTCCTTCCCAGGGTTAGGTGCTGCATTCTAGTAAGGCTCCTTCCATGAATTTGCTTAATTTCAAATAGATTTTCCTACTTGTCCTTCCCACACCAAACAGATAAAGGTTACCAGGTAACACATCTCCTTAGGCAACGTTCATATGAACACTGCTAGACCATGATGGTGGTTCCCCCGTGGCGTTACAGCTCTTCCAAAGAGTTTGGGACAGCAGTTCCTGGAAGTCTCTGCACTGTCAGCACACAGTCCTCCAAGTGCCACCTCCGAGGGCTTGTCCCAACACTACTGGCCATGGAGTGAGGCATCTCATGTGACCAGTGCCCCAGAACCCCCTCACAGCAATCAGTTGGTAAAAGCTGCACCATATCAGCGGGGCCCAAACAAGCAGGAATTGCTGCTTGAGACACTGTAGCTCTTCCCCCATGCCACTAAGGCCCCTCCTCACTTTCTGCAGAGATAACCCGTCCTCTTCCTGATGCTGTCAGTTCCTTACCTTCCATTTCCTCTCTGTTACAGTTCCGTTTCGTACATTTGTGAATGTATTTTCCATTTTCATCATATTGCTTCCGCTCTTGGGTTCTCATTTCAGTTCTTTTGTTTTTCTTTTTTGTTTGTTGTTTTTTTTTTTTCCTTTTTTTCTGCCTTTTTTTTTTTTTCTCTCCACATTCTCCAGGCTGCCTGGTTCCTTCTACTGCTACCGCTGCTGCCGATGATGCTGCCCACAATGCACCGCAGCCTCAGCCACCACCTCTGCCTCCATCTTTCTCACAAGCCCTGCTTAGGTCTCCCCTTCCCACCCTTCCCTATCTCTTCTCTCCATCTTGTCTCTCATACTCCCTGCTCAGTGCCACGCTGGGATCCAGCAGGGGCATTGTCATGCCTGCCGCCAGCACCGCTGGGTTCTCGCCCATCATTGCCACTCCAACTCCAGTAAAAAGTGACGTTCCCTTAGTTCAGGATGCAGCAGGTAACAGTTCTTTGCTTTCTCTCTTAGTGTTCCTTGCCCACCTCCTCCCCACTCACCCTGCCCATGGTTTTCTCTGCTCCCTGGATTTCCTCTGGGCCAGTAAAGAAAAGCATATGTCACTCTGTGTCTCATTTAGCTTTATTCAGGGGCCCTCTATGCCTACTGCATTTGACTGTGGACATAGTAATACCAGCCGGTAACCATGTAGCTAAGGAAGGTAACCAAAAGCATAGCAAGGCATTGTGAAAAGTCAGAATAATAAAAGTAATTTCCCAACAATTCCAAACTATGTCAAAAAAAAAAAAATTAACAATAAAATCTGTAGTTAACTCTCACTTTTAGCTTCTTTACAACAGTGGGACACAATGCAGACTCTTGACCAGGTAGCACTAATGGGACTAGGCCTTTGGGTTGAGATCTTCCAGGCTACCAGGCTCAGTGCTAGCACAGCGCTGCACTCATCTTGGTGGGTAAATGGCTGACAGAATACCCAGTGTCAGGATTTGTGCAGGTCCTCTCGGCTCCACTGCTTCCTGTTGCTATATAAAGTCATAAAAACCAGGGCTGCTTTCCCCGGCCCAAGTAACAGAGACAGGGCAGCCCGGTGTCACGTTGATGACATCATCAGCCATCTCAGGCTGTTTCTCACACTCACCATTATTTGCATCTGCTCCCAGCTGCAGCAAATACATCTAGATTTTTTTAGTTAAGCTGCCATGTTTCCCATGTGTGACTAAGATGAGAGATGTCTCAGGCTGGGGAGTCTCATTCCAGCTGGGAATGTTTTTTAGGGTGTGTCTCAGTTTTGGCCTCTTTTCCCAACTCCCAGCTCTTTTCTAGTTAATTAAGAGCATATTTATGCTTAAGGTTCACATTTAGGAGGATTTTGGCAGCCTATAAATGTCCCACTCATTCTTCCTGCCAGTTTCAGTGTGTGCATGTGTGGTAATGCACCAACCCAAAGTGAATGGGGAGGACTATGGCTGGAGAACCGGCTCTCCTTGGAAGTTCAGCATTTTTTGTCACAGGACTTGGCAGGAGTAGGACCCTTGCCCTGTTCAGAGAAGTGGGTTTCAGTGAGCCAAATAGGACACAAAAAATTAGGCTTTGTTTTGCTTTTAAACTGTTTTGCATGCAACCTGAAACACTTTTGTGCTGTGCTTTCCTCTAATTATTTTCTTTTAGGTTTCCTTTCTTTATCTTTAGGTTTTAAAATGGCTTCCTAAATTTTCATGTCATTAGTAGTTGACAGGACAAGGTTAAGGCATGCACTTACTATTGAAATTTTCTTGGGATTAAAACTGTTGAGGCTTGTAATCTTCACCTGGCTGTTCAGGGACTGAGCATCGTCTAGTGGTTAGAGGAAGAGAGGAGAGAGACGCAGGTTCCTCTTTCCTTTTTTTCATACCGTGCTCTGAAACTCTGCCTGTATGAGAAAAGAAAATTAACAAAACTTCTAAGCATGTGTATTTGAACTGTTGTAAAAGCTAGTAGATACTTTGTTACAATTTAAAAGAGTTTAATTCTACTTTTTCCCTGGGTTTTTTGTCCAGAGTCTTGTCTCTAACATGTTGTTCTCACACTGCTGTCTGAACGTAGATAAGATCTGCATCCGTACTAAAGAGACTTGATGGTCTAGCTGTAATAATTTTCTTTCTAGAAGGAGGGGTAAGGAATTGATCTGGATAGCAGGCAATGATGTCTAGGCAACAATGCCCTTGTTGCTTGGATGCAGAAAATGAGATTTTACAAAAGAAAATGTTTTGGGGGGAGCAGATAGTAATTGGTCACAGATTCTAAAGCTAGGAGCTTGCTAATTTGAAGTCTACAATGATAGAAAGTTACTCTTTCCCTGATGCAAGTTAAATTAGCCTTAATGCTGCTGTTTCCACCAGCTGCATATCAGTAAGATGGTCTCACCCTGGTAGCCCAAGCTTGCTTCCTTATTGACAGTCCAAGCCAAGCTGCTGTGTAACGAACGGGTGTGGAAAATAATTTGCTCTTCATTCACCCGGTAATCTGTGAAGCCCCCATGAACCAAATGCGCAGCTTAGGCTGCTGCTGCCCTTTCTGTAGACTTGCAGCTTTTAGTACAGTGTCAGTTTAACTTTTGGAGGCTTCCCTGGGTAACCACCACCTTCTCTTAAAAGGTTGACATTTGAAGGGCCAGATATGGCAAAACTAGCATCCATCACTTTAATACCTGCTTATCAGCCAGAAAAAATAATTCTACAACATTCAAACAAACAAATGACTGCTTCATTCTCCTAGACAAGGATGCAAGCTAGTCTGGATTCTTGAGCCCCAGGCACTGCATGTCACAAATCATGCCTCCTTTTAACAGGATGGCAGTTCCAGCATGAAGATGAAAAAACAAACATTCCCCTTCTCCCTGCCCACCTCCCCCCAAATGTTTTAGTTGCAAACTATAATTTCCAGTTACACTCACAGTTTTGCGCTTGGTGAGAAATTTTTCTTGCCTCCAACGTTCTCTATGTTGATACTGGAGGTTGTGGTTTGATTCTGGAAACAGCAAGCAGAGAAGAAACAAAGTTAATAGATGTAATGGGGTCAAGTCCTTGATGTCAGCTTGATCCTAGGGGATGTCAGCACTAGTCGATTATGCTGGCCCCGTGAACAAAACTGGAAAATAGATGAGGGCTCTTTATTTACTAGGGGCACTGTGTGATTTTTGAGACCCAAGGGAAAGCTGTAAAACTGGTATCTTGTCTCAGAGTTCGCTGGCTAGTGATGATGAGAATTAGCCCCATTGAACATCTGTCCATCTGTCTTTCTAAGTGCACTCATTGTAATATGTAGGCTCATTACAGTGAGAGATGTTCCAGTCTCCTGGCCAAAGTCCATCCTATTTCTATAAATCCCTCCCCACACACTTTAGTCGCGCATGGGGTCTTCCTTGACTTCTTGCCTGTCCTTGGCAGTTATACTTATTTACTTTGTCCAGTTTATGAAGAGCATGGGGAGGGAACATCAGTACCCACGTACAGGTTGTAGAACACAAACACGTTTGACACTTCTATTCCAATAAAAGTGCGGTAAAACACCTCAGGCCTTTCTTTAAAACAAGCCAGCTCCTCTGTGTCGAGAGTAGGAGCACAGATAACTAGAACAGGCTGTGACTAGACTTGCAGAACAGAGAAGCAGCGCTTCCTATATGAGCAATATCGAGTACACGAGCCCGCCAGTGAGAGGCAAGGTGGAGTGTGCTCCAAGCTGAGGGTGTGATTGAGGCACAGGCAGCACGAGCCAGAGGTCAGGCTTGCCTGGAGTTTGAGACGTGACCGCGGGGTGGGAGCAGTCACAGCGCTGTGTCCAGGGTTGCCAGGACGGCTAGAGGAGATGAACAGCAGCCTGGCTGTCAGCAATCCCACTCTCCCTTTTTCTCCTCAGGGAATACCATCACTATGCCAACTGCCTCAGGAGCCAAGAAGCGTTTCTGGATTATTGAGGACATGTCCCCATTTGGCAAGCGCCGTAAGACTGCGTCCTCGCGGAAGATGCTGGATGAAGGGATGATGCTGGAGGGATTCCGCCGCTATGATCTCTACGAGGACTGCAAGGACTCCAGCTGCCAATTCTCGCTCAAGGTTACCCACTACCACTGCACACGGGAGAATTGTGGCTACAAGTTCTGCGGCCGTACCCACATGTACAAGCACGCCCAGCACCATGACCGTGTTGACAACCTGGTACTGGATGATTTCAAACGCTTCAAGTCTTCACTGAGTTGCAACTTCCCAGACTGTCAGTTCTCCGGCAATAGCACACACTTCCACTGTCTGCGTTGTGGCTTCCGCTGCACTGACAGCACCAAGGTGACAGCCCACCGTAAGCACCATGGCAAGCAGGACGTCATCAGCGCTGCTGGCTTCTGCCAGTTCAGCTCAAGCGTGGACTGTGAGGTGCCTGACTGCAAGTACAAACTCAAGTGCTCCCACTTCCACTGCACCTACCCTGGTTGCAAACATACAGTGGTGGGCATGTCTCAGATGGACTCACACAAGCGCAAACATGAGAAGCAGGAGCGGGGGGAGCTTCCTGCCATCTCTCCTGGTCCTGAGGGCCTGGCCTCCTCCACTCTTGAGTATGACATCCAGAACTCTTCCATCAACCTGGACAGTTCCCTCAACCTCAGCACTGACAACAACAGCTCCCTCTTCTTCCTGCAGAACGCGGCTGGCGTGGGCCTCAATGATTCCCTGGACCTCAGCAAGAAGCAGCCAGAGGTCACTGAAGGGCCGTCACCAAGCAGAGCTGGGACTGCCTCTCAGGAGAGGGGGGCAGTGGCATCTGGCTCGGGTGATGTGGAGGATGAGTCTTCCCAAGAGGATGAGGAAGATGATGATGAGGAGATGAATGAAGAGGAGGAGGAGGATGAAGAAGAGGAGGAGGATGATGACGATGATGACGATGATGAAGAGGAAGACCTGAATACAGATTCTGAAGAATCACTGCCTGACCCTGAGGGCCTGGCCACTAAGGAAGATGGGGAAACAGAGGAGGCTGCTGCTTCCACAGACCATGGCGATACTTCCAGGTCCCAGGGCGAGCCAGCCCCAGCCCTCACTCCAGCCCCTGTTTCTACTTCAGCTCCAGCTGCTGCTGCAGCCTCTACCCTTGCTCCAGCAGCATCTCCTTAACCTTAGTGACAGCAGCAGCAGTGGTTTGGTTTTGCTCTTAAACAGAATTACTAAGAGGACCCCATATGAGGCAAGAACAAAGACTGGGATGGCAAGTGAAAAAAACTCCGTGCCACAGGAGAGAGAGAGGAAGGAAGAAAACCCATGCTCCACAGGCCCCGTAAGAGACAGGTTCGCAGCAGAACTGGTGCTGCATCACTTCATTCTGCACATCACAGAAAATCAGGGCAAGTTGCAGCAAAAAATTACCCTTTCCTACAGACATGAACCTTGAGGGTGTCAGCTGCTTTTCCTTGCCCCCTGTATGGTGTGTGGGGCCTGCACCCATCTGGGGACCCTTCACTATGGGTGGGCTTTTAGCCCCCCCATTTTTCTTTCTGTTTGTTTTTTTTTTTTCTTTTTTTTTCCATGTTTTCAGTTGTACGATATTAATAATAATCTCCACTTCTTGGAGGGGGGTGGGTGGGAACAACAGGTAATGAATTTTAGAAATATATATTTGTGTGTGTGTCTCTCTTGCTATATATATATGATGTACACACACACACACATATATAACATGCAAGAAATTGGTGTCACAAAGACAACTAGCTTTGCTTTTGCCGGTGGGAAGGAGGGGTGAGGGATGTGCTCGCTCGCTCTCTCTTTCTCCCTCTCTCTCTCTCTCTTTCTTTCTCCAGCATTAAATGAATGGCATCAGACAGCAAGGGTGGGAGTGGGTATTTATTGTCACATAAATGAGGACGCATTAATGAATGAGCAGGGGTGGGAATGGGACACTCCTCTGTTCTTCCAGATCCTTTTTACTATTAATGATAATAATTTTGAATGCTATTTATATTGTGAAACTTTCTCTGTCTAGCGCTGTAGGGCACCTTTCCCCTTCCTTACTGTGCTGCCTGCAGGGCCTTAGCTGAGGTAAGTGGGAGGGCGCAGCGGGCAGTTAGAGGGTCTATCACACTGGAGAACTGGGGCTAATCTCCCATCCAGTTCCATCTCATCCCAACCCCCAGGTGCTTCTCCTCTGTTGAGGTGAAGCTTTTTTGTGGTGCTTCAGTATCCCCATCTCAGGAGGACTCAGCAGAGTCGGGAGGTGTGCGCTGCCCCTCTGCGCTGTGTGTAGCACAGGAACGTGGTGCTGGCAGAGGCGCCTCCCAGCCGTGTTCACTACTGCTTGCTGACCCGGGCAGCCTTGCCAGGACAAGAACCTCCTCCCCGCCCTTCCCCAGGACAGGCGAATCTGGGCGCCCGGGTGTCCTGTCACCCGCTCGGTGACTTACAGGAGAGAGTGACGGCCCCACGGAGAGGCAGGAGAAGGCAGAGCCCTAAATCAAGGCGTTCATGAGCCCACAGCTGGATTCCTGGGGGGACAGGGGGTCCCCTTTGCTCAGCACTAAGTGGGAGGACTGTTCTGCAGCCCGGGTGCAGCATCGAGAAGGCAGAGAGTGGGGGAAAAGATGCCCATTGAGGCCAGACTGTAGTCCAGCTCAGTTAGCGCATCCCTGGCTCCGTGCTGTTGAATTTTGCCAGGTAGTACTAGGAGCTTGGGCACATCGGGGCAGCTGTAACTAACTCGACTGCATTCAGCCCTGCTGCCTGCGGTGCCTGGGGCCCTTTGCAGCCTGGGGACTCGCCCTGCAGGAGGCCGTCCTGCAGCTGGGACAGTGGCCGTTGACCAAAACCCTCGCCCAGGTCCGAGAGGGGTGAGCTGCGTGACCAGGCAGAACCAATTCTGAGAGCAGAGATTTCAGTGCCAGCCTGTAACTCCGCCAGCCTACCAAAAGGTTCCTTGTGTCTGAGGCTTGTCACATGCATCTCCCCCCGCCCCTCTAAATCCTTTTTTCTGCCATCATGCAGGCACCCCCCACACACACACTCTAAGGAACCCCCTAATTTGTTCCACCCTAAACAGATAAAGGCCTGAAGGAGTTTAGGTTGTTTTATGCCTCCCCCTCCGAGAAACCGGTGCAGATCAGGTCTGATTTATAAACAAGCAACTCAGCTGTGTCACTGTGGGGACAGACATAATGTTTCAAAAGGAAAGGCAAAAAAAAAATAAATTGTACAGTATTTTTCCTGTAAAGGTTATTATTATATATAGAACAAAAGAGAACCAATGCCAGGGGGTGGTGGGGGGAGGTCACCTGCCTTCTGGATTGCCCTTAGATACAGTTAATGGAAAGGCGTTTTTCTTTTTTTTTTTTCTTTTTTTTTTCTTTTTTTTAATTTAGTGTGTGTGTGTGTAGGGGGTTGGCAGGGGAGGGGGGGCCTTAACGCTACGGTTTGAGGCTGACTTCACACTCCTAGCACTGACTGGAGCTGCACGATTCCGAATTTTAACTTGAATTTTGTAGAGGAGATGAAACAAATGAAAGCAAAACAAATGAAATATTGTTATTACTAGTTTGTAGCTTATTTAATACTTTGGAGTTCTTTTCCTCTATCAGTTATTGTGTGGCTTTTATTTTATTTTTATAGGGTTTCATTTTTTTGTTTGTTTTTGTTTTGTTTGGTTATCCCCTGCCCTCAGCTGTGTGTTTTCTAGCACAACATGTTTCTTGAATATAATGAGGCAGAGTGAGGGCACGAGGGCCTGGAATTTCTAGAACTGAGATGGGGCAAAAAGACTGTACTTTAATGGCATTTGCTACGGGTTCTGTATACTTGTACATTTTCCCATATTCAAGTATTTAGATACTACGGTGATGGGCTCCAAGAGGCGCATCTATTGACCTAACATAATCCCCATTTTGCAAAAAAAAAAAAAGTTTAATTTGTACCAGTGAAATCAACACGATCTCCATCATGGACTTTGTGGGAGCAGGATCAAGCCCACTGCCTTCAGCACAACATCCTGCAAGCTTTAACTGAACCTGCCTGTACGTGGCTGTACGGTGGCAGGGACGGAGGGGGGCTCAGTGGCGAGATGGGGAGCTCATTTCAGCCGCTTGCTCCGGTCCGGAGCAGCCTGCTTGGGATCCTGCCCTGCTGATCTGAGCTGGGAACCAGCACCATGAGAGAGTGTTTTTACCCCCTCCCCATTTGTGTCTCAGACAAGATGCTGGGGGAAAGCAGAAGCGTGTGGAGGAAAGGGGTAAAAACAGCTGCAGCAGCTCCGGTGACGCCCGCGCCGCACTGGGAGCTGGCCAGGCCGCCACCGCGGCGGCAGCACCGGGAGCTCCGCTGAGCCGGGGCCATTGCTCTTGCGCGCCGTGGCAGCCGCTGGCGCAGGGGCTCTCTCTATCTATGCACACACCGTTTCTCCCCCAAGGCTCCCTCCTTCTCCCTGACTTGGCGGCCTTTCTCCCAGACCTTCCTCCTTCCGGCGGGAGCTGCTGCAGGGAAGGGTTTCCCGGAAGGTTGAGGTCCCGCCAGAGCCAGAGCCAGTGGCTGGGGCAGCCCCAAGGGTCTCCCTGCGCTGGCCCTGCCCTAGGGCTGCTGCGTCTATAAATCCCTTACTATGTCTGTATTTGCAACAACAACAACAAAGTCAAGAAAGTTAAACCCATTTTTTTTTTAATTCTGCCATGTTAAGGCTTTAATTCAGCAAAACTCTTAAGCACACGCTTTCTGAATAGGCAGAGATTTAAGCCCCTGCTTAAGTGCTTTCCTGAACAAAGGCCCCACAGCACAAATCCCCGTTCCGGTGAGGTGGGGTTTTTATTCCCACTTCGAGCTACCATATCAACAGGACTGTTAATACTATCGAAATACATGTTTAGACGAATGTTACTAAAGTAAGGACCAGAGAAAGAGAGAGAGATTCAACCAACTGTATTGCAAGGGGGAAAGAGGAGAGAGGAAGTGGAACTATTCTGTCCAGAAAAAAAAGCAACACAAACCTTGAGATGGACCCTTCTGATTCTGCTACCATTCACTACTGAAGAGCAAAAAATAAAACTTTTGACTAGATGGTTCATTCTAGCCACAAACTCAACTGGATTAAAGTCCGTGTGGAAGGAATTTTGTAAAGAAAAAAAAGATTCTTTTTCCAATGTAGCAAAAAAAAAAAAAAAAAAACTTTAAAAAAAGAGGGAGAATTCTAGCCTTTTGTAATATCCATATTGCACACTAGGACTATAAGCCATTGCTAGCTCATTTTGAATTTTAAATGTGTAATTTTTTGTTTTGTTGTTGTTTTATTTTTTCTTTCCGTGGGGGAGGGGGGAAATAAATGCTTGAACCACCAATGCTCTTTTTAATGTTTTATAAATATGTATGTGTATATATATAAATATAAAAATAATATGTATGCACATATATATGTGTGTGTGTATATATCTATATGTATATACATATATATAGATATATAGATATATATATAGGTTTTGAGACAAAAATGCAGAAAGTGAAAAAAAAACACCCTAAACAGGATGGTGTGCTCTGATTTACTTGAATCTGGTCTCTTCAGCACCTGCGTTATTAAGAACTGAATATTTTTCCACTTGAATTTAGTGCTATTAGAAATTTAATATATGTGTTTTATTTATTTGATTTTTTTTGCATGACTGATGCAAGGTTTGACATTTTCACTCAATAAAAACTGGAAAAAAAACTAAAATTTCAAATGAGCGAGTTGTCTTCTTGATTGAGGAGCTGTTTATTTTTTAAAGATCTGACAAGTCTGGGAGCAGTCAGGGCACCAGATCATTTCAGCACTAATCCTGTGATGGCAACTGCCAAAGGAAGCGGGTTCTGCTTTGCTGGGCTCCGGCCTCACAAACTTTTTAGGCAGCCCTGTGTTTTCATTTGAAGTGTTCCCTGGGACCACTCATGGAAGCAGCACTCGGGCCTTCATGGCTTGCTAAACTGGTTCCTGGAATTATGGCCATGCCTGCTTGAGTTTTCACTTTCCCTTTCCTACCTCAGCCTGCAAATTGGGATGTGCTTGGGAATTCTGCTTGCTGTGCCCTGGCGAAAACTCAGTGACCAGGCATCTTTCAGCAGCCTAAGTCTGGATACACCCTAACAAAAAAGAGACAAGGAAACCTCACTTCTGCATGGAAAGGCTAGGGATGGGGCTGGGAGGATTATCGAAGAGCGGATGTTCTATGCCAGGTGTTAACACTAAAAGCCACCAAAACACATTGAAGCCCTATAGCAGCTAGCAAGAACACGCGTAACAGTGCAACATGTATCCAACGCACGAACCTAACGAAAGCAAGTTCTTACCTGGCCTGCATCGGCGCTTGGCGTAGCCCGTGTGTGCTGCAGGATACGGTGCCTGGCGTTTGGGATGAGAAAGTCTTCTCCAGCCAGGAAGGCATCCTGACATCCATGCTGGAGTGTAACACTGCAGTGGTGCAGCCTGTCTGGTGGTGCTAGTGCTGACTGTAAAGAAATAACAGTTCAGCTCAGACCGCTGGCCACTGACTGGTTCGGTTCACTGGCCATGGAATACGTAAGACGGAGCTTGTCCCAGCCGTACTCCTACCTGACCATGCTGGGTCTTCCAGCACCGGGTCTAGAACAGGCCTTCCTCACCACGGCCCCCTTGCTGCTCGGACAGAGCAAGCGCGTGAACAAGTTCCCCAGAAGCCGATGGACACGGTAGATGCTCTAAAGCAGACGGCCTCCCGCTGCCCTGCAGGTAGTGGTACACACTGTGCACACAGTGCGAGTGGAAGCAGCGTGGGCTCCTTGCGGTAGTTTGTGCCTGCACAGAGCCAGAAATAGGCAGGGAGCTGCTGCGGAGGTGCCTCTCCCTCACACACACACACACAAACGCTGCTCTGTCACTGGGGGCGAGCAGGGGCCGCACACAGACCTGCACCCCCAGCTGCCGGCCTGGAGCGGCCAGGCTTGAGGGCCCCGGCCGTGCCTGGGTTTGGCAGCAGCAGCCGGCGCTTGGCGCTCAGGGCGTCCTTCCCTCTTGGCCTGGCTCACAGCCACTGCCACTGCCACGCCAGAGAGCCGCTTGGGGGCCTGGCAGCAGCGCTGCTCTGCCGCCTTTCCTGTGGCATCGCTGTGAGGGAGCAGCGGCAGGAGCAGCCGTGGGGCTGTTCTTATACTCAAAGAAGGAACAAGAAACGCCCCCCACACTCGTACTTCGTGTTTCCCAGCATCTCTAGGCAGGTGTTTGCACCTCACTGTCCTTCTGCCATCTGCCAGGAGACACAGAAACAGCAGAGCGGAGCTTGCCAAGCCCATGCCTTGGCAGCAGCCACCTCCTTATTAGCAGAGAGGATTAGACTCCTCTCTCTTTCAAAGCCCCCTGGTTGCTCTGCTGCAGCTCCCAGCCATCCTGTTTTCAGATGTCATTATCTGAACATGCTCCTAATCCGACCTTGGAGCACAGAGGTTTGTTCTCACTGGAGCTCTGCCCGCAGCACAAGGGATATTTACATCACTGTGTTTCCGGGAGGGGAACGACACGACTTGGTGCTTGAAAGCTCTTGCTGGAACTTGCCTGCTCTTTGTGGAGCTCTCACTGCACTTGGAAGGATGACGGCATTATGGGGGCAGCAGCAAGGTGATCCAACCAAAGCCTGGCTGCTGCACACCACAAACTCATGTATGTATATACATTGCAGCTCTGCATCTGCAGTTCTGCATCCCTGTGCTCCATGCACCGTGGGGAAGGAGAAGGAAAGAAGCAGACACCCAGGGAGGCTGCTGGTTTTAAAGCCAGGAGAAAAACAGGCCAGTTCCTGCTGCCACCACATTGAGTGTATTGAGCCTGTCCTGCAGCAGCAATTTTGTACGTGTAGGACCCTACACATCGGCACACACACACACAGAACCACAGCACCCAGGTCACGCATGACACTGGGCATCTGCGCATGGGCTCTACCAAGGCCTGTAGAGCAACGGCTACCACAGGCATCCAGAAAGGGTAGAGCCTTTGGCACCCGCCCAGATGTGCAACTCAAACAGAGAAGCTCTGCTTTCCCCTTTCCAAACAATCCACAGACTTTAATCCAATAAGCAGCAAAAGTTCATTCTCCTCAAACATAAAGAGACATTCAAGGTATTCGAGGACACAGAACAGGCGACCAGATGGTTCTGCCGCTGCTTCCAGCTATCCTGTTCTTGAGATTTCATCATCCCGACGTGCCCACTGCAGCCTAGCGCACAGGGAATTGTCCTTGTGAGGTCGCAAAGGCCAGCAATGACAGAAACAGGCAACCGAATATCAGTGTTGGCCTAAAATAAGGGCAATGGCCATTATGGCGGCACAAGAAGATGAGTGTGACTCTGAGTCCAACTGCTTATCACAGTCTAGCCATAGTGTTTATAGCATTTAGAAAAATAATACATCAGGTTACAGTTCCCCTTATGCCTCAGATCTACAAGTGTTTTCATGTTGTGTGAGCAGATTTATTTTGCGGGAATCTTTCTTTAAAGTCTTCATCAGATCCCAGCGCCTTTCCAGTGAGCCCCTGCAGCACCCAGCACCTCACAGGAGCTGAAGGCCAGGGCCAGAGCAGTTGGGGCCAGGGCCTGCAGTCATTCCTGAGCCACCAAGAGGTCAGGGAAGTTCTCCTTGCTCCAGCTTCTCGACCCAGTACAAAACATGGTAAAATGCGCACTGCTCAGGGGGGGACATTCCCTTGGGCAACGTGATGCTGCTGCTGCAGCTCAACCTACTACTGAGAAAGCGGGACACCCTGCTCGGATAGGATGGCAGCATTGGAAAGTCCCAGTTCTCTTACAAGACCAACGAGAGTTATTCCAACATGGAATAACTCTGGACAAGAGAGGAAGGAAAGAAAAAAGAAGGTTGAATAAAAGAGAGAGGAAAAATTTGGGGCAACTTTTTCACATTGTCCATCCTATGATGCCCAGCTATGGGATCTAGGATAGAAACCAGCCTTTAATAGATAGTAACTAACAAATTAATAATAAACTCAAGATTTCATGGATTTTTTTTTCACTGAGCATTGGTGGTCAATCCAAATGAAGGGAGAAAGATTATAACACAGAAGTGAAGGACAACAAAGAGTTTTGAGCAGGCATTTAACAGCTAAGACCGTCACAATGCCCCTTATCACGTACCTAAACATCACACTCTGGCAGGAAGCCCCTGCTCTGGTGCCCTCTGCAATGTGGGGACAAAGGCACTGAGCAGCACAGGTGGGCGTTTGAGAGAGACGGTGACAAGTTCCTCCCAACAGCCCAGGGGCAAGAATGGGTCCCATGAGAAGCCCAGGGAGGCACCTCCCTTCCCAGGGCCGCTGATTTCCCTGCACTTGGCTTGGGAAGGAGCTGGCCCCGGGGAGGCAGAGCGCTCCGGCTCCTCGTCCTGCTCCTGCTCTCGCCCTTGAACTGCCCAAGCCCCATCCTGGCCCAGGAGGGGCAGCCGGTGGAGGCGGCTTCCCTCCTTCCTTTTGCTCTTTTTTGGCAGGGAAACTTTTAAACAAACAAATGAAGAAACACTGAGGATTTAAGTAAACAGACAAAGATTTATCTGACAGGCAGACTAAGGAGCCTTTCCCTGCCCCCTTCCCTTCCCATACGGCAGGGAGCTGCCTTGGGCTCTCTCTCGTGAAGCCACCTCTAAGGGCATTTGTCCCAAGCCCTTGCTGCCACCAGGCAGCCCCCTTGTGCAGGACCAAGCTCTGCCTGAGCTTCAGAGCTCTGCAGTCTGCAGTGTTAAAGAGGAGGATAAAATGAAGCCATCTGATCTGGGGCAGCAGTAACCTCACAGTCACAGCCCAGGAAGAGCCCATTACACCCTCAGGATGCAGGGGACCAACTCTGTGCCACAAACACTAGTGAGGACGGCTTTTTTTTTTTTACTTTTTCCCCTTTCTTTCTCTTTCCTTGTAAATAAAAAGTTGGGGCAAAGGGTTAAAAACAGATATGAGGCTCCAGTTCCAGGCTAGATGTTAGGCTGCACCTGCCTGTTTCTGGGAAACAGAAAAGGCCCCAAAGCAAGAGAGGACCCTGTCCTTCACCTCACACCCAGAGCTTAGTGTCTGCGGAGACGGACGAGCTCACGCTGCTGCCCAGCACCAAGGGATGCAGAAACACAGAAGTAAGCTGGCACGCAGGCACGCGGAGATGAGATCTGCTGTTGACACTAAGAAGGCAAAGAGGAAGCAAAGGAAGTTCATCTACAAAGCTGCAGTAACTTAGCACCAAGTTTTTTGTGCATGCACATATTTCAGTTTAAACTGCTTTAACTGAGACAGGTTCATTCACAGAGACGGAAGACCATCTACCAAAGAATGTGCTCCAGTTTAATTACACCAGTTGAAGAAATTAATTTTCAAGAGGTGTTACTCTGGCTCCACACGTGTAAAAGCTCAGTATGGGCTTACAGAAGCAGAGGAATGAAGTCGCAGTCTCTTTTTGAAGTGTTGGAGGGCAAAAGGGAAGGGGCATTAGGAGGCAGAAGGGCATAAGAGAAGACAAACCAGCAAGCGGGAGGCTGCACAAGCAGACATGCCAGACTGACAAAGTGACCGACAGACAGACAAGGGCTGGCAGAGTGACAGGCACAACAAAAGAACCAGGCAGCAAATAAACCCGAAGTGCTCTTAGATGCTCTTAATCACACCTACCCATCCAATCGCCTCCTCAGTCAGGAGACACAGTCCTAGAGAAACTCAATCATTTTATTTAAGCAGAAAAGAATAAGTATTCCAATCCTTACTCCCCTAGCCCCGTGTTTTTTGTAGCCAGCATCATAAAAGATCTCCTGCTACTTGGACAAATTCAGAATAAAAAGTCCTAAAGGGTTAAAACCTCCAGCAGACAGAGAAAATAGGAGCCTGGGGGAAACTGGGGGCTGTTCTTCTAAGATGCTCCATATTGCAAAGTAACCCCTGAGCAGTCCTTGCAAAGCATTTGGGGAGATTTTTAGTCTGAAAGACACTTTACAAAAATAAATTGTAATTGAGTTTAATAATCTTCCCCTTTCCAGAAAGGGCCTGACAGATGCTGCCTAGTGCTCACTTCTGCCCCATTTCAAATATTTTTACCTTATTTGGATGAAATATATTATTTTTCTAATGAAAAGAGTTTTTTTTTTTTTTTTTTTTTTGACGAAGAGCTGGTTTTCCCTTCGTCCAGCTGGTGCCTTTATTAGGTTAGTGCTCGCTCCCTTTTGGGGATGGGACTGTTTTTTTCCCTGCGCCGGGAGAGCCCATGCCAGCCCCTCCTGGCGCGCGCAGCGGAGCGCGGGGCCGCGCGTGCCTTCCCTCCTCCCCTCGCGCTCGGCCGCCGCCGTTTCCATTAGTTTGTTCCACTTTAGAAGCACAGGTGGTGGCAAGGGCCAGCCTTGCAACAGGTGGACACAGCTCTGCAGTTAACCCTACAGGGACTAACTTTCAGCACAGTCTAAGACACAAGGGGATAAAAGGAGAATGAGGAAAAATGGGAAGCTCTCTCTTGTACACACAGGTGAAGCATTCCCCTATTTCACCTCCCAGCATGGCTACAATCATGTTCTTAATCGCTTAAGGCAAAGCTTATCTCTTGTCTCCAGAGTCTCTGGACTCAGCTCCAGCTCGGTTTGGTGCCCAGGGCCACCACCACCACATACAGTTTGTGCCAAGCATAAGGCAACAGCACGCAGGATCTCCACTAGCTGCTGGGTGTGCACGGTCTACTCAGACCCTGAGATCAGATTTTGGCCCCCAAAACTATCCTGGGCCGGCTGCCAGGGATTCACTGCCCGCAAGGGACCTGCTCCACCAAGGAAAGGCAAAGGCAGCCTCCATTCCTGGGGCAGACACTGCAAAGGAGAGCACCAGAACAGACACGGACTGTTTTTTTCTAGCTCCAACACTGCTGCTGTCCCCAAGGCAGCACCTTGGTGTGCACCATGCCGCCTTCCGTCACTACAGTCGTGCAAGCGCTTCTGGAAAAGAGGCCACCCCTGAGCCTCTGCAAATACTGCTGGTTCCCCCTCCACTGCTGGGAACTAAGGCAAGCGAGAACACAGGTAATTAAAAAGCACTTACATGCCAGAAGAAGCTGAGGTGCAGCGAGGAGGAGCAGGTCTGCAAGGGCTGTGTCCAAGGCAGGGCCAGCAGCGAGGAGGCGGCTCTGGGAGGTCGCGGCTCCTCTCGCACAGCTGAGCAGCCCAGGCCATCAGGAGCTGGACAACCTGGGCACAGTGGTGCCAGGTGGGTGCTGTGCTGCAGCCTTGCCCTGCTCTCACTCCCACGCACACCAGGTAACGGGAGTTGGGGAGTTTGGTGTGAGCTGCAGGTCTTAGCAATGCATCTGGTTTCCAAAATTTGCTTTGTCTCAGTAGCTACTGGACAATTTTTACCCTCACATGGGGAAACTGAAGCACCCTACAAATAAAATGTCTTGGAAAATGTCAAGAAAATCAGCAAGATTTCCCAGGACCTCATTGTCCATCCTCTGCATTCTGATCCCTAATACTGTGTGTTTACACTCCCAACAAGCAAAAAGCAATACAATTTTTTCCTATTTCTGTCCAAGCTTCATATAGGGCTTATTTGTCAATCCTAGCGGTGAAGAAGGTTGGACAATGATGATCAGGAGACATCTCTCTCTTTAACCTTTTCCTACTTTGTTCATTTTTTGAACTCCCCACTTACCTCTTGTGGCTACTGAACAGAGAGCTTTTACATTCATGTATTACTGGAAAGCAGCAGCCTGACTTTGCTTCCTCTATGGGATGGTTCACAGGGTTTCGCTGAAATGTGACACTGTTCAGAGGAGGTTCCCTTCGCCTGTTCCTACACTGCAGCAGGAACCTACAGAAACCATGGTAAGAACAAACTGAACTCACCAGCCGGGCACTGTTTATTCTTCTTCCTGTGTCTGTAAAACAAGGGCTGGTTACGATGTAAAACTGTCTACTTGGGTAAGCCAAGCAGTGGGTGCTGCCGTCTTTATTTTTTGCAGGCAAAGGGTTTGCTACCTGGTCTTCTCTAAGCTAACATGATGCCATCCTCAGCGCCTACTGGCCAGTGGGCTAAACCTTTCACAGAGTGCTGATCTATGAAGCTTGTTTCTAGCCAAAAAAAGAGAAAGAATTAGTTAGAAGTCAGCCTACACAGTTCATCAGGACCAAAATACTGACCCCAAAACTCTTGCTATGCTAGAAAGATGGACAAGATATAGGAGAGAGGAAGAGCACCCATGATTTCCAAAAATACCTACTTGTAAGGACGTCAGGCTTCTTCCAAATTCTCTGCCAATGGGTTGGAATCCTCAACAAAGTACATAAACACTAGGAGCAAGAGGACGAGCATTTTGAGCAACAAGGGCTACGATGGAGTCTGCTGAGATTCATGTCAGGTTGGGGAAGGAAAATGCTGCAACCAATGGTAAAGGGTCTAAGAATGAAAAACTAAGGGTGGGAAAAAGACAGCTGAGGAAAGTTGCCCTTTACTGCTGCACCAGAAAACTTGAGGTAAATGAACTGAACACTGGGAATATGGAGGAAAAGGAGGGGAAAATGAACCCGCAGGGATGCTTGTACTGTAAACCTCATAAGTCACTCTGCAAGGCACATACCTCAGCAACATATTTTCCACATTTCACCGACTGCTGTTGTCCAGGCACTTTCTATTTTCAAAACCTTCTATGTATATAAAATGTACACAGGCAGGACAATACTTTGTCATTATATCCCTGCATTCAGTCCTGCTTTCTTTTCACAGGATTCTTGGCTTGTAGAAATGAGAAGTGCCATCTCTTACGAAAAGCCTTTGCTTTAAAACATTTTCAAATTTTCCCGTTTTAGCTAAACGTGACGTTCTTTGTGAACGTTAAACGGCAGAGAGAGAGAGATTGAGAAGGAGAGGGAGAGAGACACACACGCACTCACTCCTGGGGAAGATATTCATCCATTTAAGGAATGAGAAATCATCACATTCAACAGCAGGTCTAAATACAGTAATATGAAGGTCCCTTTCACTCCCCGTGAGTGGGAAAATGTCACTGTGTACCAGACACCCAAATACTCAGGAATCAAGCAAACCCCTCATTTCTAAGAAGGGAGCCAAACATTCCTGTTGGACACGGATGGGAGTACGGTAGCTGCGAGCTGCTGCACACCATGCCTTTCCATGGCTTCTGGACTAACATGGCAGGGCTGGCACAGTCATGGGACACGGCACGGCATTCCCGGCTGGAAGATAAGCCGAGGGGCTGTGGGATATCTCACGCGCTCCCTTCAGCACCTCCTGTTGCAAGGGGTGCACGGGAGCAAGACGCAGCTTGCCGGGCCCCGCAGTGCCTCCTCCTGGGAGGAAAGGGACCAGCCTGGCTGCATTTCACTCCAAGGATGATGCATCCACCTCACCCTCTGCAATGACAGAGGCAAACTAGCACCGTGGGGGTGTTGGAGCTATTTATATTGTACTTCATACTGCACTTATACCATTCTGCACACTGCCTCCTGCTGACGTAACCTAGGACTGGAGCAGCTTAAACATCAACCAACCATAAAGGCCCTCTGCAAAACATTTTGTAAGCAGTGAATTTCTGGAATTTCCCTCTTTCCCTCCCTTTACCACCCTGCATGCATATTTCTCCCCAGAATAAGAGCCACAGTAATCCAGTAACAGCCTGGTGTTAAATAGTGGTAACTCATATTTATTACAATTATATACAATCGTATTTTATATTTTAAATCTATACATGATCACACAGACGAGCACGCTTGCTTGGTGAGGAGAGGGTGACTCAGATGTTACAGGAATTGCTCTGCTAAGAGGCTCTGATGCAGTGAATAATAATTGGACACCACCATTTTACCAGCTGAGAACACAATGCTGCAAATGAGAGGTTTCAAAATTCACTGTTTTATTCCTTGTATAGCCCCAATGGGGTGAAAAAAGGCTGGGCTGGGCAAGCAAGGTTAGTGGCGTACCTCAGAGCTGGAACTGTTCTTTCTTCTGCCAAGACTGCTCTGCTGAAGCAGGCACCTGTCATTGTGTAGAGGCAGGTCTCAGCTGATCATTTAAGAAGAGTTGTCTCCTCATTTAGGGAAAAAGTAGGCTAAGAACCATTGTGAAGATTCAGAATTAACCAACTCTTTCAGCATCTGATTATCACCTCATTCATTCATTCATTCATGGGAGCTATAAGTAAATTTTAAGATGTCAAAAACTGATGTGAGCTCCGTTTGCCTTTGGAGGAAAAATGGTAATAACTGGGATGAGTGGGGTCATCTTTCAATGCCTTCTTTCACTGGGGAGTAATTGGTAACAAAGCCACTTGTTCTCATGCATTTTCCTGTGGCCATGAAACTTGGGCTTAGATATCTAGCAAGAGGCCACTTTGATGAGTGGAAGGGAGCTTGTGGGGTGGGAATAATGTTCTTTGGACCCCACAAGAAATGTAGTGTTTTTAAATGCTGGGTAGTTTCAGGAATTAGAGGCTCGACATAAGGCTTGGAAGTAGGTGGCTGAGAGTGAGATCAAATGAGGAACTCAGGGTTAAAACTTTCTGATCTGGAGAGAGAACATCAATTAGTTTCAGAAATAAAACAGAGGGTTATTTTGGAAAACAGTGAGAACTGGCTCAGGATTTATGTGGGATTAAAGGCTTGTGAAACAGAATAGCTGGGGACAGCCTCGTTTCCCAGACTGAACAGAAGGAGTCCAGGTTGCAGTGAAGAGGCTGACCACTGCGGGGGAGATGCTGGCTGGTTCTGTAAGATGACTTTGCTCTGTAGCTGTGGTGCATGGTAAGGCGATTGGTTTTCCAGCCTAGGCTGTGACCCCAGGGCATGGGGAGAAGGTGGGACTGGGAGGGAAGAAGCAGCCACTGCAGCACTGCATAGCCCTGTGGTGAAACAGGGCCCACCTTGTTCGCTGGATAACTGTGACCCTGTTCAAGGTCAATCATGGAAGAATCACTGGAGGGGATGGGGGCATTTCTCTCCACAAAATGGGAGAGGCACCAGGGACAGTGCAGAAGGCTAGGGAAGATGTACAGCAGCTGAAGAAGAAGCCAAGATGTCTTAGTCAATCTCATTCTCATTGCTGGCCCCTTCAGGTCTTCGTAGCTTCTCCACTTGCTCGTTTATCTGCCCATCTCCTCCTCGCCGGTCCTCAGTCTGGACTCCCAGACATTCCTCCTCATCCACATGGCTCACGTCATCATCCTCATCGTCCTCTTCCTCCTCTTCATTCCTTTTGTTTTCCCTTTTCTCCTCCTCACCCTGCACCTCCATCCGCACTTGGCTCTTGACGTCAATCACTGCCTTGTTGCCTTCTTCTGCGTTCAGCAAATGGCAGCCAACCTTGGACCCCTCAGGGCTGTGATTCTCCTTGACCGGCGATGAGGTAGTCGACTCGTTGCTCACCGGCGAGATGTCGCTGCTGCTGTTATGATTGGCAGCAATAGGGTTAGAGGGTGAGCTTGGCTTCACGGGGATCTGCCATGACGGGATCTTAGGAGCCGAAGGGGAGGGAGGGAACTGCCTCCTTGGGGGGCCAGGGGTAGGGGAAAAGAAAAGGAGAGAAAAGGGGCTTTTATTAAAAACACTGAGGGTGTTATCATTAGAGAAGGGTGACATTCGTACTGGGGGAATCGTGTAAAGCAGGACTGAAATTGCAAGTCTCCTTTGTCATAAACAAATAAAACCAAGGCCACTTCACTTCTTCAGCCAGAATCTCAAAGTGCTTTACAGGCATCCAGTAATTGAGCCTGCACATGCGGGAAAAGCTGCCTGCACACAGCTGGGCAATGTGAAGTGCTGAAATGATCTGGTTTGGCAATTTCACAGACTAAGCTGGCACTCAGGAATGCTAGCTCTGGAAAGGTAGAGGTGTCCAATATCCCTTTATAAAACAATCACTAATTAATTGGTAAAGAAAATTCCCACTGGAGCAAGAAGTTAGAGGCTTTAGGCCCTCAGGTCTGAGCCAAGGAATTTCACCATCTGGCTCTCCTCTCCCCTTGATACACAACTACTGCACGGTGGCTCCTTCCCATCCAGGGCCTAGCTCCTAGTCCCGGCACGCACTTCACATGTTTGGGCCAGAGCTTGTTTGCTGCAAACTGGTTCAGCTTTCCTGATCTGAACGCAGTCGTACTAGTTTGCCCCAACTGAGGAGCTAACTGTTCTGTCCTCACTGAGTCCTGTCCAGGTGGGATTTAAGGAATTGATAGCACCTGGCTAATCAATGCCCACTCCTAAGAGGAGAATCCAAGCATCAAAGAGGACGCACAGAAGTTCAGGAGGGAGCACTGGTGCCTTCAGAAAGTCATCCATCATGAACAAGAGAGCAAAAAAGTGTCTGATCTGGTATTTCCCATGCAAGCACAATCCTTGCTTGTGCATGTGGGAAGTGGGAGTGTGAAGTCTTTAACTGATGAAGTTCTGAAGAGGCTACTGTGTGGGAAGGAGTTCGCATACCCCTTAGGAACTGGCTAGTGCCAAGAACAAGACTAGAGCAGACCAAAAAAGCTGGCTGCTCTCCTGCAGTAAGCACTCGAGCACAAAAGATTTCACTTTCTTAGATCAAACCAGGAGCAGTAGTTGCAGCCCCCTCGCCATCTCTGCTGCCACCACTAGCCATGGGGGAACTTGCGAGTGCAGGGAGGGACTGCATCTCCTCAGAGTGCAGGCAAGCTAATGCCTGCATTATTCAACCACTATCACAAATGCTATCATGAAATTTAATTTGGAGACTTTCTTGGCTCCAGTGTTGCTGCCACCTGCATACTACAGAAACATTTGCCTTTTTGTAAAAAACACTCTTATTTTTTCCCAAAACATTTATCCCCCAGCTGCACAAAATAGTGATTTCTCCCTAAAGATGATCCCTTCAGCTTTCCCACCCTGGGGAGCTGCTATCACCCTGCTGCTGGCCAGCAGCAGACAGCTGAAAGTCTTTTTGTGTATAAATCAAACCAAAGAGGAAACCCTCCTCAACAAAAGGACAAAAGACGGGTAAGCCTCTGTACTTGCTCCTCATCCAGCCTGACAGGCAGAGGTCTAACGTGATGAACTGGTCTGTGATCGCTGAACAATTTCCCCATTGCTGAAGAGGCACCAGTAACTTGTATTCCCTCCCCAGTATTTATGCTAGTATGAACTTTACAGATCAACTTTACAGATCAACTTTACAGATGATAACTTGATATGCGATCCCAATCACCCAAAGCTTTCTACCCTGACTCCTATTGGGAACATGAGGGTTAAGGGAGAATTTAAAAGATTTTTAAGGAAGGAGGCAAAGGAGTCCTATCAGAGTGAAAGGATCAGTAGCTGAAAAGCTAAATAAACTCTGAAATATCTTCTAGGGAAAAAAGGTATTTTCATAAGAATTGAGATCTGATCCCTGTTCTTATGACTGTCCCATGGGCTGGAATTTATATTGCTTCTTCTACTATAAGATGCCTATACCCAAGCTAGCCTGGGGAGACATACGGACTCTGATGAAGTAGGATTCTGTTCACTCTGGTTATGCCCTAACCATAAGCAGGTCAGATGAACTGTATCCAGAATTGCCTCTCTCCATAACGGAATGTAGGTGGGTAGCTCAGACCATATACAGTCAATAGCTAAAACTAGGCAAGAGGGCATCCTACCTGTGGTGACTGGCAGAGAATTTCTGTATCTCAAAGAGAAAAATTTTATTAATTACTCCAAACACCCTTTAAGGCAAGTTTGAAAAGCATTTTGAGACCTGCACACAGAAGGTGATAGTGGAGTGCAAAGTGGCATTATTAAAACAGCAATAATAACAGGATAGGTACAGAACTAGTTCCTTTTGGGAATGCCTTTCATCTCAATGGCTGAGAGAACCCCAGAAAACAACCCTTTCCCCACACAATAATTTGCTCTCATCTCCATCCGTACCGGTTCAGGAGGAGTCCTTTTAGTGAGTAGATCTCAGATTTCAATTCATTAATATTCTGCGACTCCAGAATCCAGTTAGTGGAAGTTGTGGCCTATAACACGAAAAAGGAGCAAAAATCAGAAGTATGAACTAGAAGATAGCTCACAAAAGTAATATTTTTCTGTCTTACCTTCTCTCTCCTCTCATGTGAGAATCCTAAGCACCAGGGAAATATAAGCCCTATCAGTTAAAATCTCTCCCGTTGTGACAGAAAGTCTTCCACAGTGGATTCCCGCAATGATCAGAAAAATCAGGAAAAAAATAGTTCTCTTGGGGTGCTAATACAATTTGAATATTTGCTTTCAGTTTTGGGAACTTATTCAACTTGTTTCCAACCATAGTCACTGTTGAAGCATCTCAAGGGGACCTTTCTTTTTCTCCATTACAAGGAGCCCAGCATTTTCAATAATTCAATCAAAGCAGGTTCGCATGGAAAGTTTTCCACCAACAAGTCAGGCAGATAGCAAATACAAAAAGGTAAACCAAATTGTTTGACCTATACTACCATTTCTAGAGAAGAGCTCTGAACGCGAAAGGCAGTGGGAGTTAAATACAATTAACATAGGTATATAGAAGTACATAACAGTGCTACATAGAAGTAGGTAGTGCACGCTTGCCTGAGCTTAGCTGTGGCAACAGATTCAAATATTATATACAAATAACCAGTCTAAGTCTCCTCATTTATTCCTCCTAAACCACAAAATAAAGGGTCAATAAACTGCACTGTGTGGCATTTAGAAGTTGGACTGATAAACTGGTACTTGAAAGCTCCAAAAACTTTCCCCACTAGACCTGAACAATTAGAGCTTCCCCACAAGATCTGAACAATTAGGGCTATGCTTGAGTTACCAGATTGTATCTCCAGGAAGCAGCTGGACTAGGCACTCTCTCTTGGATATATCAAGGCAATGAATGCAATTTGGTGGGGAAGGATGATAAGTAAGTCATGGAAGCCGGGTACAGCTGCTGTCAGCACGGCATCAGAGCTGCTACGGGATGTCAGGCAGAGACTAGAGTACGGTAACAACTGAGGAGAACACACATGTCATACTTTGGGCAATTTTTCTTTTAACCTTTTAAGGAACTGGAGAAATGTGAAGAGAATTCTGAAGGAGAGACCACCACCTATGGTTCCCTCATCCTATCCCTACAGCAACTGCTATAGGGAAGGGCTGAGTATGGAATCAAAGAATCACATCCAGCACTTCCCATACCTATTTCTGTTAACAGCTTCTGGGAATCAGTCTATCTGCGACCACCTCTCCAGAGATAATCCTAATAGATTTCCCACTGAAGGAAGGCAGGACTGGAATAATACATCTAGTTCCCACTAGATGTAACTAGGACTTGTTGCTCCTACTTATTCTTTACAGAGACTCCATCTAGTACTGAATAATCCTTGACACCTTCACAGCCAGTACTCCTCTCAGTGACTCCTGGGCTCTGAACCCAGTGCGCAGGGAGAGGCTCAGGCTCTGGTAGCTGTGATATACACAGATGCCTTCCCTTGGGATTCACACTCCCAGCCCTCAGACAGCCAGAATCCAGGAGCCACTGTTCTGGCTCTCCAAGACCTTGAAAGCTACAGCAGCACATTAACAAGGGAGTGATTTCCACTCACTGGTCGGCAAAGGACTCAAATTTCCAAAACACATATGGTGCCAGATGCCTAGGATTTAGAAATAAAATCTGACATCTGGGGCTTTTTAGCCAGTCTCTTTAAAAAACAGTTGTAGAAAATTCAAGCCTTGAATTTTTATGTACGTTTTTTAATTACTTAAAGCCCCTCTTTTTAATTTTTTACAGCATGCCAGTAGGAGTTTGAAAAGCAGATATAAAAACTTACATTACAGCTGAGAAAACACAGCTTTTATTCTTTGGTTTTGTGGGGTTGCCTAAGTTTTTCTTTGTACACATGAGGTTTAGATATCATAACAATGTGTGCTACCATTTCAGAGTAGAAGGGAGAAGGGGAGGGAAGGAAAAACTTTTTTAAGACTCTCTAAACCACCAAGGCACTTATGCCCTTTTCCCTTCTTTAAGCTCAACATGTGGTCTTAATCTTAACACTTACGACCTGAAAACAGTTTTCCAATTTCCGGGCTGGCTCCAGGCCACCGACAGGCCACAGTTCCCAAGAAAAACTCAAGTAAAGTGTTGTGACCATAAACTGGCTTTCATGGTTGGGTTTACAGTTGTGCCACTGAGGGATTCCTACGGTACAGTGTACACACCGTTCGGTCAGCTGTGGCCCACCAGTTACACACCATGAAAGAGCTTGTACAGGACAGAAATATAGGTAAGCGAAGGAAACAACTGCTTCTGCTATAGGAAAAAGGTGAAAAGGTATTTTGTAAGGGATTTCACAGCAAAAAAAGAAAGCTCTCTCTGTACAAAAGTAATGAAAAAATTGTTTTGAATCAAAATACAAGAGTATAAGAAAAATATAAACATGAAGATGACACACTAGCCATAGATAAAGCCTCTGCACAGCTGGCCTTTACCTCTTGTAGTCGCTAAACTAAAAGGACATCTCAATTGCAATGCAGGTTGGGTGTTTCTCTGCCCTCCCTCTAGATGTGCAATATATATGTACTTTCTGACATGGGTAGGAGCTACAGAGCTGATACGAAGTCAGAGGCTACAAACACAAAGGCTGTATATGACACTGCAAAACAAAATCCTCTCAGAAGGTAGATATATTTCACTGGGCACCCAATTCATATCCAGTGCTTTGAACAGACAGCCTAGATAATGCCAGGTGCAGAGAAATTGGTGGGTGGGGAATATGAGATGAAGGATGGGTTTATGCACACATTAAGCCATACATGTTCCAGAGGAGATGGGGATTTTTAAAGGTGAAGAGCCAGGGGTGGGTACCTTAGAAGCAGCCAGCTCTTGGGTGAGCTCTTGGATTTTCTGTTGTTGCTGTATTAGCAGTTCCTGAACAGCTGCTAAAGTTGTCTGTAACTGAGTCACTGCGAGGGGAAAAGCAGGAGAGTGTTAAACTGAGATACAAGCACATATACACACACACGTCTTTCCTGCTGTCTAGCTACAAGATGCCTCTATTCCTACTATACCTAATTTATCTACGCCCGCCTGCTCACTTTAATCCATATGATTTATCTGCACTATGGGCAATCTACCTGCACTGCATCTAACCTCCAGTATTTCTAGTTTATCTTTCCATTGTATAGATGTCTATAGCCCACAGTATATCCATCCAAAACCTCTCCCTTCTAATTATATTGGTTTATGATTTGTACATCTCCCTGAACTTATACAATGTTTGTATCATTTATCTATCCTGGGCCTCACACAGGCAAACTCGGAGGCTAGCTCCAATGTGGAGAAAGGCTGGTCTCAGGACAAATATTAGGGTGTCAGGAGAAATGACAGAAATGAGTTGCTTTTTTTCTCATCCTCCTCTAAAAAGTGTAATTAGCATCTTCCCACCCTCAACCCACCAGCTTCTTCTCCCCCAACACCTTTAACAAACTTACTCCTAAAAGCCACACTTTTCCCCATCAATTGAACACACTTTGCTCTTTCTCCCTTGCTTTTCAGAACACCTTGACTACCCCTCCTACCCCCAGAAAACACTGAAGAACTTCTATTGGACTCCAACTCCTGCTGTAAGAGTACTTTTTCTACTTGGGTTCTTTATCCAAAGCCTCCAGCCAGTAAACAAGCTGATAAAATAAAATAAAATTAAAATCTCTATTGGCATGACAGGTAACAGCTAATCCAGGCCATCATTAGGGCATCAGGTAATGAACAGCTGCCCTATAGAGTCAATAACAGAGAAGGTGGCTGAGGTCAGGAAGGCACAGTAATTACAGACTCTCCTGACTCTGCTTTGGGTTTTCAGATGGAAGGTGGGGGGAAAACACCAAAAAAAAGCCCCTGAAAACATCAGAGAAGCAGAAATTAAAAATGAACTTTACAGCCCTCCGAAAGGCTGTCATTTTATTCCCCTTATTAATATTCTGAGGTTGGGAGCCTTTCCGTAAAAACATAATTAATTGAGGCCGCGCCGACAGTAAACAAGCAATTTCAAATTAAACCGAAATGACGGCGGCTTCATTTGCAAATGTGAACAGATTCTCAGAGCAGATAAATGAAGTCACCATGTAAAGTGAGGATGGAAGGAAACAGAAGGGTGGGGGTCTTTGCAGAATGGAGGATACAGGGAGAAGGGCTTTGAGGGGTGAATTGATGGAGTCATTAATCTTTACCTGTCTGTGTCACACTGCCACTCATCTCAGAAATGTTTGACTCAATCCTCTGAAGTTGTTTCCTGTCCTCTTTGCCTCCCATGATGAGAGGGAGCAGGTATTTCTGCATGGAGTACAGAAACTTTCTTAGGAAACAGGGATATCCAAGGCCTTTCTAATCTATCTGAAACATCCTCAAAACCCTCCACCCAAATCTCATCCTTTATTACACAGCCAGTGAACATCTGTCTGAGAAAATAACTTCTTCCCAAAGTAGTTCAAAGAAGTTTTAAAGGAGAAAATGGGAGGTCTCTGATTACAATTTTAGGGATGTTGAAAAACAGTTCCTAACTCCATTTAGGAATTCCCGGAACAGCTCTTGGTGCAGAGAAACATCCATCACACACAAAGTACAATTTCAGTTCTTACACCCTCTTAAGCGGACACACTGACATATAACATTTGAGCTACATCCATCAAGCAAAGAAATGCAAAAGTGGGGAGGAGAATGAAGCACTGACACTGAAAGGGCCAGGGAAGAACAAGCAAAGGAATTAGATGTATTGTAAAATCTAATGAACTCTGGGGGAGCATTAGAGTGGTGGAGAGATCCAGAGAAATAGTGAAGAGGAACGGAAATGGAGCAGAGTTAACAGGAGTAACAGAGAACTGAGGAACCAAGGCTAAAGGGAGCGAGAATCAAGAGGGATGCAGCTCACCAATACTGTACACAGCTCTGAAATCTATCTCCTTCTGCCCTTGTGGAGAATGGATTTGATCTAATAGGTCACAGTTCTCCCCTAATTACCATGGTTCCTTCTGCAGTGCTCCACGTATGAATAGAAGGAGCACTCCAACAGGAGCACACTCAAGCACAACATGACAGGTGAAAGAAAGGCAGGAGAGGATGCTCTAGGATGTTGAAACTACCCTGGAAGTACCCAACTGTTCTTCTTCAGCCTGATTTTTGATGATTACATCCACTCACTGTAAAGGTATATATACAGGACCATTTCTGAGACAGAGCTGATTATCCAAACTGATGTGTGGGACAGCAGTCTTTTACACTTACTAGCACTGCTTAAAGATTTCTCTGTCACTATATACAGCTCTTATCCACACAAAGCACATGTATACACACATGTTTATACTCAGACATTATGAAAGCCAAATAGCTTTTGATAACTTTCATAAACAATTTTCTTCTAATCCTCACAGAACACACATGGACCACTACGTCTCATCCCAGTATCCTATCTTTCACGGAAAAATCTATTTGCAGCCCCCCTCCAAATCCCATGAAGGGCAGAGGGAATTTATCCACTGTCTCCAAAGATTTCTTACTCCAATAAAAGAATATGGGTCTTTGCTAGGCACACAATATGTCTTATGCAGTTTGGATAGACAGCAGAGCAAGATCCGTAAACAAGGAGTATAGTAGGAGGGTGTATTAACAGCATCAGTGACATTATGCCAAAAAAAAAAAAGGGAAAAATGTATATAAAAAGTATCAATATCTATTAGATATGTGTAATTTATTAACAGCAAGGTGTTACTGTCTGCAAGGCCCCATAGCTGTTGTCTTAACATCTGGACACTTATCAACCCCAAGAATGAAAAAAATCAGTAAGACATTACTGTAATAACGAAGGGGATAATGTAGCTCCCAAAAGAGCCACTCTCTACAGTCATGGAACTTTCCTGCCATAGATGGAACATGTTGCCAAACCTGGCCCCCTATTTTGCCTCAAGACCCAGGATATTAATGATAGGGAAAGATAATAAAAGTAGTTTAAAATGAAGAACAACACTTGATTTTTAAAACAGATTTTATTAAACAAGTCAATAATTGCTAATTAAAGAAAAAACAAACAAACACGAAAATCAAAAACTACTTGTTACTCTTTATCACTGTCCCTTTTTCAAACATAAAACATAACTTCTAACGGACCAAAGGCCTTTACACTCTGCTGTGTTGTCACGAACCAGTTGGGGAGTTTACACCTTCCTACATGGGCACAGGATGTGACGGTCTCCCAGAAGACATTATCTAACGTCACTGTCTGTGACAGCTCTCTGTGCAGTACACAAGCAAACACCTGCTTGCTCTGTGTTGGACTAAGCACACTGCAGTAGGAATATGGATGTACAGCAGAGTGGGAGGTTGGCATCTTCGTTTCAATAGGCAAAGAAGGTTCTTTGACTTCTAGACCAGGCAAAGAGGGTTCTTTGCTATCCCATGGTGCAGAACCATCAGTAGAGGAAGTATTAGACTGGGACATAGGATGTGCCTATGATGCTAGTTTCTACTGGCCAATGATGGGGAAATCCCTTTATTCAATTGTGTTCCTTTTCCCTAACTTACAAAATAATGAAAAAAAAAAGTGACAAAAAATGCCTTCCTTCTAGCAGTTTGAGATCTATTGCTAAAGAATAGTTTTGTTTGTTTGCCACTTTTTGATTCTGCATTTTCAAGTTACCTGCCTTTCTCAAACATGCCAATGGCAGTATCAGCAAGAGCAGAAGTTTTACCAACTGGAACTGCACTTAGAACCAACATGATCATTTGGACACAAGCGTCATACTGTTGTTGTCTCCAAATACAAAACAAGCTGTTGGAGTAGTGGGGAAAAATATTACCTTATACAGTTGGTGGAAGCCAAAGGCAATCCCTGCCATAATGATAGCCAAAGCTCCATAGTCTCGCCATCTGGAGGCAGGTGGACCTATAAGACAAAATCAAGAAATAACCACAGTCAGAACGGCAGCTGGCAACATTTTCAACTAATATCCCCCACCTCTTCTACCCATTTGGTAACTATTTGGGTAGAAGAGCAATGAATAAAGCCATTTCTTCTGTTTCTTAGCAGGTATAGATTTACTCATCAGAGGGCAAGTCCCCAGGTGCAGTATGAAGACTCACAGCCCTAGGACAGGGGAGTATCTATATTGACCTGCAACTGTGGGACTGGTCTAGTTTAAGGTTTAACAGCAAGACAAATTACAGCAGCATTTAATAAAGTACCATCAAACTGTTTTTCCTCACTTTCTGAAGTAAGAAAAGCTTTGTTCTTCTTTACACATTTGGAACCCTGTACTGGCTCTGGACAATTGTGTTGTTAGTGCTAGTTAAGGTTAACTCATTACTTGAATACCAACTGCTCTTCACTACCATAACTTCTGAAAATAGGGACAGAGCCAGAGACAGAGAGAACTGCAGGAAGGAAGAAGAAAAAGCAAAATATTTTGAGAAAAGCAGAGATCTGCCAGGGCAATAAATGTGTTTATGAATGCTGTGTCAGCAGCTATGGACTGCTGTAGTAAGAAAAGAACCAGCGTCTTTCATGCTTGAATTAAGAACAGGGACCAAAGCATACCACAAACAACAAAGACAAAATAAGACAATTAAACATCTACAGAGAGAGCAAAAAAGGAGTAGAGAAAAGCTCGACACATTTAACACACAATTCCGCACAGAAGCTTGGAGTCTCAACAGAGCAAAGCAAAGATACAGCGTGCTCCGTTCCTCCAAGCACAATCAGAAGACACCTGTAGTTTTCCACCAGCTTTATCCTCTCACCTCCCTCGCAGCTCCCTTCACGCACTTGCTACGAATCTTGTACTGCCCCCGGTTTTCATTAATAATAAAGAGAATGCAGAGTGATCTTTCCTAAAGTTCAGTGGCAGGATGTGGGTAGCACTGATGAGGCAGAGGCTGGTGTTGCAGTCTCCGGGTAGATAGATCCAAATCTGCATGTGACCTACAATGTCTAGGAAATCCATTCTTTTCTCCAAACTTTCTAATTGGGCTTCCAGAGAGAGGGTTCATTGGCTGAAATGGCTGGGAACTTGTCTCTTTTCTGCTTTGCTCATCCATTGCCATTCTCCCTGGTTGCTGAGGTCTCTTGCAAGTGTTGCACTGCAACAGGTCTTCCTAATCCCAGCACTCAGGCTCTACACACAGGCACTGACCCTCAAACACAGACACAGTTTCTTGCTACTTTTTAGTTCCTCAGAACATCTGCCATACAGATTTTACACATTAAAATAACTTTGAACTTCCAGAATGGGTGAATATTGTCACCAGCAGTATCTTGGGCTGCTGCAAAGGCAGTTTTGGAGTTCAGGCACATGATCAAATTATCATAACTTTGTAACTTAATGAGTTAACACACGTCAGGCTAAACTGCAGTAACTGTCTGTGTACATGTTGGGATTTAAAATGATTTCTGGCTAATCTTGCTGCAAACCCCAGTCATTCATCCCCTCCCTACTCGGCCCCCCTTGTCATTTCTGACATCTGACTCTGAATATTCCTGGGTTTCCAATTCTCTGACACGAACTTCAGGCTAAAAGTATTCTTCTACACCCATGCAACTCACCCCAGGATGAATGGCCTATTGTAAAGGGTTAATTAATCTCAGAGGGTCTGTGGTTCCAACTGTGCCTTATGCATAAGTTGGCAGTCCTTGACTGGCTGTTCCTAACTCCCTCCCAACTGCAGTGACCTCTGAGAAGAATCGAGAGGCACCTGTAGGACCCTGTCAGCTTTGCCCTTTCACCTCACTCATCTTTCCCTCCATCCCTGTAATGCTTGAGCTAAGAACATTTTATTGCCCCCTGGTTTTCATTATTAATGAAAAGGGACCAGAATGATCTTTCCTAAAGTTCAGAGAGTCTATAAAGACAAGAAGCTGAAATGCCATTTTACTCGTTTCAGAGATGTGTGAAATAATTCTGTCTAGTGGCAAAAAAAAAGGGGGAGGGAGGTAGAGAAGAAAAGTGATAAGGGACACAGTAAAGGCTTTGTATTGACCACATCAACATTACAACGTTATGAAGAATGTCACAAGTCTGCCTAAAATCTCCATTCAGTTTTGTTTTTCCTCTCCAAGATTTTAACCTGGAGTGGAAATCAGAACATGGGAACAGTCAGAAGCTTCCCAGTTGAAACTCAGCTGCTTGCATTGACTTCTTCGCATAGCTTCGATTTCCTTCCTTGTAAAACTAGAAGAAAATGTGGAGGAAGTAAAAAAGCAATAATGGTTCAGGTACTCTTACAGTTTAGGTACTGAAATCCTCCTGAAGAGATACACTACATGCTACAGATGTAATGAACCATTCTACAGAGCAGACCACCAAAAGATGCATGTAAGGGACACAGGTATCTTCTCCATTTTCATAAGTATTTTCCATAATCATATCTAATTTTCATAACAGCACCTGTAAACTGCATTTCCAGAATGAACACTTACTGAAATGGGGTTTAAGAACCCTATTTATCTCAGAATTGGCTTTCCTAACATCAGTTAATTAGGTCCATATATGGTCAGTCTTTACTAATATCCACACTTAAAACTGTAGAAAAGGGTGATTTTTTCAAGATTAAAAAATCAAACCCATAGAAAGGAGTTGGAAAAAAAAAAAAAAAAAAAGGTGTACAGATTCTAGCTACCATTTTTACTTGTCAGGGAAAGATGTGTCTACAGCCTCCCACCTGATGAAAGCACAAGGTTGGGAGAAGAAGCTCCAAATGACAAGCAGAGCAATCTTTGGAGCTGATTTTTAAGTACATGTAAAATTTGCATGAAAAACCCATGAATGGAGACCATAAATACCATGGGGAAGGACACAGACAATACATGCATGATAAGCATGCGGCTTTGCACGCCTAGCTCAGAAACTCCCCTGAGTTTGCTTGTAATTATAAGGGTTAGGAAGGTAAAAAAATATATAAACCCAATTAATCATTTAAATATTTAAAGTCAGATTTTTGTCCTCACTGCTGGATTAGTATATTTCATAACGCCAACAGCAGACAGCCCTGTTTTTTTACCAGGGGTTCATTTTAAAGCATGTTTAAACTAGTCAGATTGAGTGATGCTTCCAGCAACTAATCGCATGTCAAATAAAAGATATTTTATGTAATAAATTACCGCTACAAGTAATTCAAATGTCATTTATCAGTTTTATTATCAGTCAGGCAAAGTCTTGTTTCTCTATATTAATCAAATTCAAGCTTTTTTTAAGCTTTTTTTTTAAAGCAGTTTTGACACCTCTTGGCAAAAGTACAAATGGGAGGGAAGGAATTACTCCTCCAGAGCAGAGAGAAGAAGCACTAGAGATGGCATTGAGCTAGAAAATAGCGTATAGAAACTTTAAAAAATTAATTCTTGTCTCTTCTCGTCCACAGTGACTATGTTTCTGTAAAAATAAACCCAGGAGAAGTCCAGCATACAAGAACTATACTATTCCAAAGGCTTCTTTCTTTCATCCTAAAAGACTGCAGGGCCCTTACCTATGTGAGAATTATTTCCAACACAACGTTGGTATGTTAAGTAATACCTGCACTACCAGCACAATCTGTGTAAATGGTGCTTCGGTGGTCTTTTTGTTCACCTGTGGTTTATGAGCATTTCTGATTAATGACACTTTTAAGCTTTTCTTCAAAGCTGTCAAGACTGGAAACATTTGCTTTTTAAAGAATAATCCAAATTCTTACCTAGTAATAAGATACTAGGAGCTGGGGCATAGAAGAAAAGTAGAACATTGAAATAGAAATAAAATATTGTGAAAAAGCTGCAAGGTTTGACCATGGTTCCAGTGTTTTACAGTTTAAATTGCATGCTGCTTTCCTGCTTTACTTATATTAGTAGAACACTATAAAATAAGAGATTAACTCTTCTAATATTTGGATCTTACCTGAATGAGCAGTGCATTGCATAGCAGGTACTAGCAAAAAGACAGATTTTGGTTCTGGTATTTTCTCTGAATTATAACATGTAGATATTAGACCAGAGCATAGAATTCAGTTCCTGATTTCACCATCACGCCCAATACAGCAGCCAGGGTACTGGAATTCTGAGCCCCAGTCCACCATAAATTCTTTTTCTTCCCAAATGATGCCAAATCAGAGAACAAGTCTAGCTCTCTAGCAACAGCAAAATTATGCCATAAACTAATAAAAACAACCCTGAATAGAAAGTCATACCAGTCAATATCTGAGCTAGAACTATTTAGGAGCAGTATCAAAGCCCTATTCTTAATACTTGGCAGGTAAATGAACTGCTTTTCACTGTGTGCCAGACACACATGTGAGATGAACAGCTCCTTTTGATGGATTTTTAATGGTGTGTACTTGGGTTTTTATTGTTTGGAGCTTGGATACTTTTTGCGAGGTTTGTTTTAAAATGCAAATCTATATGTAAATTTTAAGTCTACACAGATTATGTTGGGACTTTAAAAATTCTCTGTGAGTGAATTTTATACACAAAATCACACAATCAGATCCACATAGAATTTCTGCTGCCTTCCCTCAGATCAGCTGAGATTGAAAAGGGAAAGCTTTCTTAAAAATAATCGGCACTATTAACTCAGACTAAGCCCTGAAGACCTTAGAATCTAGTTCGCTGTCCATGCTGAAAATGAACCTCTTCCAAGCAACTGTCCAAGGCCTTAACTGAGCAGCTACCTGATTAGTTAGCAAGTCCTCTGAGGCACAAAAGAACTATATAGAAATATAAATATATAGAGAGTAAATACTTCATGATGACCTCCAAGAGACCAGACAACTCCTTGAACAGATTCCACTGCTGTAGTAATCAAAAAAGTAATAAAGTTGCACTTTCATAACACATTTTATACACGAACCTATCAACTCTATCATATATTAATTATTTAATTAGAAATTCCTGCTGAAGCAGAGAAGCATGACCCTCAGTTTAAGAAATGAGGACTGAGCCCTACATTTGTTAAATGTTTTTTTTTCAAGTCTTTCTAATGAGTCAGAAGCTACATTCCTTTTAACTATACTCCTTGCTATTAGATTATCACCATCTGTATCTCACAGGTTTTGTGTAATATAATCTTATGGATGCATCTTGTCATCGGCATCAACCAGTACAAAACATATTCAAAGTAATGGCAGGTGTATGATTCTGACCGCAGTTCTAGTATTAGATTAAATCAATGTCATCAGTCCACACTGTTTTCTAGGAACTGGCCAAGAAATCTGGTCTTGCAAACACTTTAAGCAAGGTACAGGCTAGTAAAAACCACTGCAGAAAGCGAGTGGCCGAGGTGTTTTCAGGTTACTTACTGTACAAGACGGGGGGAGCGGGCTGACTGGGCACCAGCTGGGTGGAAGGACCTGCGGACTGCGGCTCATCCGCGCTGGTGCCCGACTGCTGGAACGCCAGGTCAATCTCTTCATCTGTCAGGCCTGGGGGAGCAGAGGAAATGAGATCAGTTTAGCACCTTCGCCCACTTGATGCACGCATAATTTAATTCTCAAGCCAGGCAGAATCCTTTCAAGCATCAAAAGAATTTTGGCACTGACTTGAGCAGCGCTGCTTCCCCGATTTTGGATTCACTGGATTCTTTCCCTCTCTCTTTCTTCTGTTGCAATTTAACCTTAAGCGACAGAATATTAGCCTCAACGCTGCTTCCAAATGTGGCTCATTCAATTTCCTTAATTTATCCTTGAGTTTATTGCTGCTTTTGAAGTAGCTTTCTATTGCAATTCTCCATTCTTCCCCAGAAAAAAAAGATACCATCAACTGCAAATGTGGCTCATTTTAATCTGTAATGGTGTAAAAAAAAAAAAGAAGGGAAAAAACTAACAATAATGCATGAAAACAGACAGGGAAACAAAAAACTAATTATTGGGTTAGACGACTAATTAGTCTAGATCGTTTCCGAAGACGGGAATAATTTGCTTTATTTTATGACAAATGCAGAAATAAAAAGAAAAATCAGGATGGAGTGTGATTAGTATGAATGGGACACAGAATGTAAGGAGGAAATAAAACCATAACAAAACAGATCAAAACAAGGCCAAGCCCAAACTTTCAGCTTAGCATTGTCCCAGCCTATTGCTGCCTGATTAGATTGCCCTAGGCCAGCCTGTTTTTTATTTCACACAGAGCTGTACTCACACTGCACACATGGTACACGTTGCAGCAGTCACTCCTGCCACTGGGAAATGCCAGGGTGACCATCTGTAATTGCCGCCAACATATGGAAGGCATTTGGCCAAAAAAGAGGGAGAAGAAAAGCAGCTAAAGGATTCGTGATGACCAGCATGTGGGAAGAAGGAAACACGGCTGCATTTCTTTCTTTTTCCAACAAGAGAAAACATCTTCTAGACAAAAGTTCTGTATTCAGATGGCAACCATGAGGTGGGGCCTGGATGGCTGCATATTATTTGTATGAGGTTTTCCTGCACGGAAGCAGAGAAAAAGGCAACGTCCCAGCTATGACTGACCTCTGAAGAGACTGAGGACCTTCTAATACACATACACCAAGTAATACATTCAGAGATGTTGGCAGGAGGGATATAGTTTAAGGGAAGAGATTTGGAAGAGACCATTTGACTCTTACACACTTGTCATAAGGACTGAGCATAGAGTGGAAAATGGTAGGGATATGACAGCAGTGAGAGAGGATGGAGTATTTTCTCTCCGTTCCTTCCATCTGAAGTTAATGAGGTCCTGCTACATGTTTATTCTCGGTATTGCTCATAGATTGAATTCCTGAACTTCAACCTTGACTGCACTTAGCTCCTTAACATCATAAGGAGATACAATATGGAAAATGGCCAGGTTTTGGACATATTACCTAACCTTCGAGAAATTTACCCAAGACTTTAAACTTCACTGCGTACTGGGGTTTGAATTATCTGTAGAACAAATATTATTGCCAGAAATTGATTCTCATGTAGCGTGTACAGCCTCTGATCTTTAGAAAGCTTCGTGACTGCCAGCAGCTCTTTTCCCTAACCCTGTGAGTTCTGCAAGCTGATCCTGTGTCCTGCATAGCGCAGACACTAGCACACACACAAGTTAGAGGATTTTCCTCAAAGTCACTGAATATTGGCAGTGTCAGAAAGAGTATTAGAAAACGGAAGTTCCTGACCTCTGGTCCTGCATCTGGCAAAATCACCTCTTTTCTTGTATTTGATGCAAGCCTCAAGCAGTAACGAACCAAAACCAGACATAACAGTATGGAACAAGACTTCTAGTGAGAGTAATAAAAGGCATGTGAGCCTCTGGTTTTAAAGTTGCAAAAGCAATATTTATGGGGACTAATCCATGTGAAAAAGCAAAGTCTTAGTAAGAAAGAAACTGTTTTAACCAGCTCCTAATTATACAATATAGGAGAAAGCATAAACAGATGCCACCACTGGAGATCACTAGCAACTGAGGAATTTCATAAAGATCAAGCTAGACTAGTAAGACAATATTAGCGGCTTGGCTGCACATGTAGCTCCCACTGAAACAGGGAGTTTTGTTCTATTTCCATGCGAAGATAGCAAATCTGATAACATTTAACACTTAGGAACGTATGGAAGTTAGGACTATGCGTTCGCCTTTAGATCTTCATTCCACAAAAAAGCAGGAAACAACACGCATATTTTCCCAAACACATTGCTCTTTCAATTCTTACCCCATTTGAGAAAAAAAAAAATACATCTTTTGCAGATAAAATGCACTTTTAGGATTATTCTGGACATGCCCACTATAGACACTCAAGCATACCACTTCCATTAAAATCTTTCTATATTGTAAAGAGAATACTGATGTGAATTATATTATGATGGAATCTTTTTGTATTTAAGTTGCTGTTTTGAATCCTGCACAAACTAGTGTAAATTAAGAAGGTTATTACCTCCCTGCACTATTCTGCTGCCTTGGGAAGTGGTCTTGCTCTTGTACTAGTGGCTTCACACAAACATCACAACTCCCTCCCTTGTCAATAACCATAGGAGAAAACTGAGAGAAGAATCGCCCTGGATCATCTCTTTTTTATTAATTAAAGCGAGACATTTAATGGGTCTGTCACCTTGGCCTCCAAGCATCAAGCGAGCATTTCCTGGAGCTGATTCCTTAAGCATGCACTGGGATCAAGCCTGCATTGCAACCAGTCACCTCTGGTTTCAGAAGTATACCTGTCTTCACGGACGTTACTTCTCACACACACTAACAAAAATGTATGGAGTATTCTAAGAATGTCCTCAGGCATTTATAACTAACTCATCAAAATTCACTTTGGATTGATTTTTTTTTCATATTCACCACCCACACTCACGTATGCATGCAGTATTTCCATACCCCAAAATACCAAACCTCAAAGACACATCAACGGCATAGGAAAGTGGGAATTTCTACACCAGATCAGACAGCATCTTCTGGTCTGATATCTTGCCTTGATTTATTTTATCACAGAACTTTTATTAATGCAGTGTTTTAAAAAAAAAAAAATCTCTGGTCCAGTCATTGTCCTAATCTAGTAGGAGACTGGTAACCAAAAAATAATACCACTTCCTTTGGGTGCAAAAGCAATGCTACAAAAACTAGAGCTTCGTCTAATAAAATGATTTTGGGGATGGTTAAGTCAAGAAAATCACATCACAACTTAACAAAAGATTTGCTCTAACTCCAATTCCTTCATCACTTTGGAAAACAAATATTTTAGTTCTTCCAGAGTTTCAGCAAGATCAAGACCATACGGAATGCAAAAGGTTAAAAGGAACAATAAAGGAAACTGCCAATTGTAAGTGAATTATATTTGGCTTTGAAAGCTGAGCCACGGCTATATTATAAAAGGCATCTCTTTGCGTTGTTTACCATCACCCTGACTAATGCAGACCTTTTTTTTTGTTTTAAATAATCTCATGCAAATTAGACACACACTTCCTTCCAGTTGATTGCTATCTGCAAGGAATAATCTAACCACAGAGGGTACTGAGCAAGGACTGAGCTGCGGAGAAGGATGCAAGGAAACTGTCTTCACAGCCCTACAGAATATAAACCTATTCCCATCCCCCCAACCCTCCATCTCATTCCTCTTCAGTGCAACATCCTTTGTAAAGAATTGCTCTTAATTTCCACAAAGCCTTAAAATTTCCTTTGCAGGTTTCAAGGCGTTGATCTGAATTATCCCACAGTTATTTTGAATTCAGACATTCTTGCTGACCCTCTTTTGCAATCTTCCCCATTGCCACTCAGCTTCAGGGATTGCCCAGCCTCTGCAAACTGTAGTCAAACACAGAATCAGAGCAAGCCAGAGAATAAAAGAGCATGTCAAAAATATCTCTTGTTGCCTGCACCTAAGACATTGTATAAAAAACTTCTTTGCCTAAAAGCTTTTAAAACTTGACTCTCTTTTTAGGCTCTTTTATAATATCCAGTACTATCTAAAATAAGGACCTCGTGTACATCAAAATATCTTTCCTTTAAAGATCACTAGGAAGTAGAAAAGCATTATTATCCTTATTTTACAGATGAGAAAGTGAGGCAGATATGAGACATGCTCCAAAGTCAGAAGTGAATCTCTGACACCCAAATGAAAACTCGCATTCCTGAATAACAATCCACTCTCTTTCCATGAATCTGTTCTCTGTTTTCTGGATGAAGCACAGTAGCATTAACTGCAAGGCAAAACAAGCTAGGAGGAGAACTAAACGAACCACTAAGTTTTTTCTTCTCTGTCTCTGACATTTCAGTGACGACTCTTTTCGTCATCCCATCCACCGAGCACATTCTATGCTTTTTCTTCATCATATTCTTCAATTCTTTGCTCTGGCCAGTAACTAATATTTTTTTTTTCACCTGAAGGCAGCATTACTTTCAGTGAAAAAACTTTTTCTTAGGAAGAGATTAAGAATTCTGCCATAATAGGAAAGGTTAGAGGAAAGAATTAAGCTCTTTTTGTGGGTTTCCAAAAACCAGCTTTCCTAACCACTCAAAAACTGCCCTGCAGCGATAATCACACCTACACTTCTGCTGAGACAGAGTGGGGTTTTTCTTCTTGTCTCCTGCACACATTCACAGACTTCATATTAAGAAGCAAACGAAACCAAACTGGACAACTTTGTTTAGCTGCAACAAATTACCCGACTGCACAAAGTCTGCACACGATCTGTGAGTGAAATGCAGAGCTACTACTGCTAGACATCCTGAAACAACATTACCCACCTATTCCTGGAAGCCACCGCGTCAATTGTGCTCTTAAAGAACATGGCCACATTTTAAAAGAATCATCACAAAAACCTCACCGAATCTGATGCAGATTCGGCTGTCCTCCTGTCCAGCCAGTTCTACACATTTTGGGTTATTCTTTTATTAAATGTTTGCCCTACATTTTATTGTGGCCTTTGAGAAAGTTTATAGATTAACACATTTGTAAAAGGTTAAAGGTATCTTGTCTTCTGATTCCTGTTCTTTCATAGTAACTTTTTAAGAAAAAACTAAACATCCTTGTGATTTGTTTTTACTCTTAATTTAGATTCAACACTTAGTTTGGATGTAACTATCCTGTTGCTGCACTTCTAACTCAAACCCCACGTACAGGAACCAAAAAGTCAAAGTGAAATTAACTGGTCTCAACAGTCAGGCAGCCGAATGCAAAAATAAAAAGCTATTTCAAAAGTAAATGAAAGAACTTGAAATCTTACAGCTTTGTTCATCTAAAAAACTGCTAATTATGCAATTAAACCTTTCAGAAATATTATATATTTTACCCCCAGTGAGTGTCTAAGCAGTATTTAGAACCGATGAAGTATTCTAACCTCTGTTACACAGGATTAATGAAAGGAAGGAAAACCTGACTGACAGCATGATGCTCAGTATTGCAGCAAGCCAATCAGGAAGGAACAGGTTAAAAATAAAAACTATTTTGGCATTACAAATATATATAAATAAAGAAGGACAAGGAAAAAAAAAAAGCTGGCAGTAGTTCCTCTTTCTGGCCAGGCTTTTTTGGAGTCTATAATAAAATGAAGTGTAATGGAGGAGAGGAGGGCAATGTCAGAGGCCGAGGGTTTGGGAGAGAGGTTGTTAAGTATCTCCCTCTCCTCAGCTGTGTTTACTCCATTTGTAGGACCCCAGGTGATTGATAGACAGACGAAAGAAAAGCAAGCAGACAGTAGCAGCCCTTTGGGAGCATCAGAGCAGGGGGATAACACCCGACATCACCATCTAGAGCCCCCAACTCTTCTCAGGCCGCTGGTAATTAAAAGGACAAAGCAAGATATGCAAACCAGAGAAAAAGTAAAAGAGGGATTTTTTTTATTTATTATTAACATTTTGTTGGAACAGTGGAGTGCAATAAGGACTCTCAGAGCCGTTAAAAGTCGTCGGGTGACCTGCAGACCCCTATTTCCCAGAGCCTTGTATAAAATTGAATTTTTTAAACATAAATTACACGTAATGACGACACTGTAAAAACTAACAGTAATGGAAAGCTGTGCTGTATTTCATTAGCCTGTATTATTCCGTGCCACCTGATCCAGCCGGGCCTTGTTTATGAGTTAGTGTGTTAGCAGATGCCGATGGAAGCATTTGCTTCGACCTTGCTCTTCTCATTGGGGCATGAAATTACGACGGCAGCACCTTGATATTACAGCCATAAATACAGTAAACTGCAAATTTAAGCCAACGGCTCCTATTGTCTCCGAACATAAAGCTGATCGGTATTTATTTAAAAGGAGAACGAAAAAAAATATTATATATCACCTTGTTTATGGGTCCAGTCCCCCCCTTCCCCTAATCTGCCTTATTCACTTGGTTAAATACTAAACAAACAAACTAAATCCTCCCTATTTTCTACTGATTAAATATTCTCATGAAATGAGTATTGTCTTCAGAAAACTAGATCAAAGTATTTTCACTCTGAATAAGTAAGGGCAGGCTACTTGCTTGACATGTCTTGAAATGGAAAAAGGAACAAGTACTATAACTTTTCTTCTCGGTTTTCTTTGGTATATGAGAAGTTCAAAATACACAAAAAAAGTTGCTTCTGATCACTCATGTATGCATGTGTGTAACATGTACGTGCAAGGACATGGGGAAAAAGAGAGAAAGAAGTATGTTTCCTTCTAGTTGCTCTCTATTTAAAAATATATTCTTTATTAACATGTTTTCAAAAGGAGAAGGGCATTGGAAAACAAAATGCAGTAAGATTAATGGAAGGAAAAAAAAATGCAGAGGATTCCTCCTTTGAGGCAGCAGGGAGAATGCCTCGTCCTCCTCTGGGCACTGTGGGCAAATACCCCCTTTCACTGACATAATACCTGCTAAAATATCTTACAGGGGAAAAAAATCAAACACAAAGGACACTGGAATATCACAAAGCATATCACAGTATAAATCACCGCATTGTAAGTCACTGCAAAATGTATTTCACTGCTAGTCTCAAGGCAGAGAAGACGCAGTTTCACTTGGAGTGAGAGAGGTCAGGTCTTTCTTTTTCACGTAAAGAAAGCTCCTTGTGCATGTGAAGTACGCTATGTTTCACACAGAGAACAAATAAAAAGGAGGGATACCTTAAGTAAGAAATCCCAGTGCTAAGCTGTGTATTTCAGGGGACAAAACACTAGGAGGAGGATATGAGGAATAAGGTGCAAGACTTACTGGTTGGTAAGGGGACTCGGAATTCCGCGTTGTAAAAGCCCTATCAAATGCAGTAGTATCACAGCCTTAACCGGACTCCTCATTTTTAAATTCATCTACAACATATCTTCAGCTAGCAGACAGCCTACTGCAACAGGCACAATTTTTGTTTCAGAAGAAAAAAAGCAGACACAACGCAGCTCTAAATCAAACAAAACATGGCCAGAAGTCCTCAGAAACCTGAATTACAGAATCAGTAGTTTTGTTACAAAGCTCAGTTAAATTGCTGTGCAACCAGTATATGCAAAACCAGTATATGCAATTGAACTTGAATCTTAGGTAACTTCTTCTAAAGATCTGTGTATTACAGGGTAATTCTGGGAATACCATAATCATCAGAAAAAAAAAGAAAAAGAAAGATAGAAGGGAAAAAAAAACACAAAAACAACAGAAGAAACAAGTGTCTGTAATTAAAAATCGCTCCTTAAAATAGGAGGAAAGTTCTTCCTATCATCGTCTAGATTTATTTTTAGGTCTCTTGCCTGCAGCCTTTCCTTTCTATTATCATACAAGCAGAAGTGCAGTATCTATCTGCTAGAAAGCAAAGTCCCTTTCAAGCAGGTAACATTGAGGAGGTCAAGGAGGGTCTACTACACACTAGTGCTGAAGAGACAACACATTGGACTAAGTTGGAAGCCACTGGTGTAACAGGGAACACAGGGCATCTAATGCAGCCAGTACATGACGGGAGAACACGGCATGGAGGATCGAATGCCTCCACACGTTTGAAATGATTCTAATTAATATCTGCCTTGGGGTTTGAAGCCTCTATTCCAAGACAGCGCAATATATCAGGAAAGGAAGATGACCAAAGCACTGTCATTTGTTGAATAGAGGTTTGTATTGGGCAGAAAACCCAGATAGTGGAAGACACACTACTCCAGTAACCATAATCCTGTCACATAATTTGTTACAATAACTGACAACCTCTCTAAAAATAAGGCTATGCATTCAGAGAAAACAAATTTAGATATACTATATGGGCAAGCTCCAGAACATAGCACTTGTCTTATAATACCCCTTAGAAATCCCAAAAGGTGTTCGTTGTGCCAAGTACTGTACAAAAAGAGAGTAGAAAGGTAGCCTGTCCCATAGCACTTGACTGTCTATGTAAAAGGAAGCAAAAATCATAAGCACATATAAATCACAGAACAAGAGTACACAGCAGATCAATGAAATTTCCTTTGTATTAAACTAGAAACTACAATAAAAATATTCTATAAAGGTGAAAGGAAATTTCTTCTACAAGTTCATTTCTAAAAGCAGAACAATTCGGTACACAGCACATCACTAAACTTCAAAAATCCTTACATCCCCCTTATGTTAAGAACAGCGATGTTAGAAAACATATGGGCTTCCAATACATTTATTTATGTGAAAGAAAAATATTTTCTTAAACAACTTGTTGAACAATAGAAACAAAATGATTGGCCTTTGGCTACTTCTTACTCAATGGTATTTTCTTTAGGAGCTTTTAAGGAAAAAGCCAGAGGAGGGTAGTAAAATGCTGACAATGGGTTTCATTTTGATCTGCCTTCAGAACTCCAGCATTAATCTGTATTTCCAGCTCAAATGAAATGAGTCGAACTACCCAAGTCAGATTAGTTATAGCACTAAAGTAAAATGACCAGCCTGGAGGATCTGCAGTCAACCAGACACCAGTAATTCCAAAACCTCCTTTCTTCTGGCAGCAAAGAGGAACGAGGCCTTCCAGTGGTACAGACCTGAAAATGGTGCACATTAGGTTTGACCTAGAAGACTGTCTCTAATGAAATTAGCCGGATTGGAAGCCACCACGGACATGCTATTACTGGAGTAGACTGGCCAGAAATTCTAGACTCAGACTCTTTCTTTTTCCTAACTCTGAGGTTCAGAAGAAAGCAACTCTGCAAAAGAAGAGCAATTTCAAGACATTATAATGAATTCTTTAACCATTTTTGTCAGGATGGCTGAAGGTTGGCTGAATTTTACATGCCAGAATGAGGAGGTCTGTTCTGAGGCAACATTCCCAGTTCTTTACTTTACTCTAGAATTTGTGATTGTCCCTAAAGCATTAGTAAGGAGATCCAGACTTTCTAAATTAGACAGTAACTTTCAGAGAGTACCCTCTACAGACCAAAATGAACTGCAGTGTGAAGAGCAACTTGCCGTGATAGTACTTACTTGCACTTTCACTTTCAAAAATTTAAACCTTAAAAAAAGAACAGAACAAACATATTAGTCTAGACTGAGCCCATGAAAATGTCTATAAAGTGTATACTTAATGAACGTTTAGTGCTTGAAGAAAGTACAGGATGGAAACACAGGGTACGCAGTAGCACAGTGCACACTGTGCCCTCTCCATGCCAGTGTTGCTATGAGGAGGATAGAGAGAAGCAGCAACAGCATCATGTTTCTGAGAACACGGAAAAATACATGGAAGAATATATGGAACTGTCTATAAATAAAGTATAAAAAACCAATACAAATGAAGAGCGATTAACACAGGAATTTATATCCCTTTTCTGACAGATTTTCTCCTATCTTTACGGAGTGACTTTTGCTCTTCTAACCCAGTTTCCCCATCTAAAAAATCGAATCAGTGCTAGACACCTAAGGGTATCCAGCATGTCTCACAGCACTGAGAAGATAAGCACAGTTAAGAAAAATACACCTAAATACTACATATATGATTATTATGGTATGAATGTTTCAGGTAAATCTGGTTTCCATTTTCCTGAAAAAGACAGAGATACCAATACTCTACTATGAAAAGGCAAGTCAGCAAGTATTCATTATGGATTATAAATCACCCTTGTTCTTCTATCTTTCGTTTTAGAGATTTTTTTACATGCCATTAAAATATTGTTTGCTGAATGCTACTACAAAGCTAGCCACCTGTAAAATTAAAGGCTGATGCCGCCAGTAACAGTGTTGAAATACCTTCTGTTTAAAAGGCAAATCTACTTTGTAATTTTTAACACAACTGTATAAATATTTCTCCACCCACCCTTCACAATTTTGTTGGTTACGTTGCATCCATTTAGACAACAACCATCTATGTCATCATACAGGATGTTAATCTTGGGTGGAGAAGAAAGAAACAATAGCAAGCAAACTTTTAAGAAACCAAGATTATACATTCAAACAGTGACCTTAGTGATAAAAGAAGAGTGAAGACAAAAAACAGAGGGGGTGCGTCAACAAAATAGCAAAATAGTTTCAAAAGACAATTTTTTTTATGTTTTTGCTTGTTTATTGTTATTTTTTTCTCCCCTTGTGCTTTCAGCAGCTCTACAGAGTTCTGAAGAAAATTAAAGGAGTCTGGATAAAACGCCCAAAGGACAAGTAATGCTAACAATACTAAAAATAACGAGGTTAAGTGGTGGAAAAACTATGGTGACCACACACGGAGAACTGGAGTGGTAAGGTACGAAAGAAGTTTCATCATTGCTCCCTGGGGACATGCACAGAACATACTAACTGCTTCGAGTTCTCCAGGGTTCCGATTACCATGCCAAACACCTCCAGAGTTTCCTTATTAGTATAATAAAAAGCCTCTATGCATTAGGGTTCTATTCCCAGCCTTGCTATTGACCTTGTGTAGGTCATTTAACCTCCATCTGCCTCAGTTTCCACATCTGTGAAACAGGAATAATATTACACGATATCCTTTGTAAAACTTGTCAGACTGACTCTGACGATTATCATGCACAAAGAATAACTGTTGGTTTTAAGGATCTCTGCATACACCAAGTGCATTTGAGCTATGCAAGGTATTTGCGACAAATAATTCATTCAACTAACTTTTTTTTTCGCTTTTGATCATCTTCAGTAATACTTCAGAATTTCTAACTTGCAACGAGCTATGCAAGTACCCAAGTTCATGCTTTGCTTTGACTGTATGCTAAAATATATGGTGTTTTTTCTGGTCTCCTTTCAGGTAAACGTTGCCCTCAAAATCTAAATGCTGGGATTGAATGTTCACAATGGGAATATCAATATATTTTTTATGAACACTCTGTGTCGCCTTCTAGTGTCTCATGAAATTCCAGCCCAGGAGTTAAAACACGGATGGTCAGTCAATTCAGAGAGCCAAGGACCAAGGCCCCAGCAATAAAGACAGAAGGACAAGTCTTGCAGATCGCTGCCATTCCATAGAAATCTGCAAGCTACAGTTCCCCTGCCAGGCACGGGCGGCACATTGCTGCAGGGGAAGCTCCTGTTTGAAATGATGCTTAAGGAGCATCAGCCCTGTTCTCTCAAGGATGACAGTCTCTGTGTTCCTGACTGCCAAGTCCAAGGAATTGGGAGAACAACTTTCAGTCACCACTGTAATAGATTATGTCCATCAAAATGCCTTTCCAAACATTTCCTACCCCATTTCAGCCCAGGTCTTCTTTTACTGCTACTCTCACCTACCTCAGATGGCCCTATGTGAACAAGCTCTTCTTTTACAACGCAGTATCTAGGCGAGGGTGAGGCCCTGACTCTGCAGATCACCTAACAAATGGGCAAAAGCAGCTCGTGTTCTTATTGACAGCGCACTCGCTAGTAAATACAAACCTCAAGGGTATTCTCAATAAACACCCTGCCATCCCTAGCTTCTAAAATACACACACACACACACATGCACGCACTTGCTTTCCCCGACACTGAACTCACACCTCACAAACAAATTATTTAACTACTTTATCCCCCAAGGAAGAGAGTGATCATTTCAAATGCAGCTCCCTGCTCGTCTCTCACATACACGCAACGGCCTGATAGGTTAAATGCTGCCATTTAATTACAGTAATGGAAGCTGCTATTTTTTGGTTCCCTTGAATTCTCTCTCGCTCTCTTTTTTAAACATATTCAGAGTCATCTTTTAAACATGTACTTTATATTTCTGAGTTTTAACAGCTGCATTCTCCCAGTTATTGAAGAGCAAGAGCAATGATGTTCTTCTCTATACCTTGCGGTAACCAGCCTTTTAAAAGCTACATAGAAAGGAAGACAGGTTGGATGCAGAGGCCAGTCTGCCCCTTCATTTACTTAGATGGTTTATGTTGATTTTAATTAACACAATGAGCTCAAGCCCCACTCACCCCCCCAGCCCTTCACCCCATACAAAGCAGGTGGGACCTGCTCTAGAAATGCTTTGAGTAATTATACTATAAATACTATAAGCACCAGTATGTCACACTAAATGTATGGTATATATGGGAATGCAGTATAAGACTAGGAGCCAGAATTACCTCAGATCTAACAGCTCATATATCTGACTCAGTTTCCCCATCCCAAATAAGGATGATGTTTCCTCTGCATCCTGCTGAAATTTGAAAGCTGTCTGAAGAATGTAAAGGTCTAAACCAAGTACACAAAATGAGACTTTTAATTTTTTCAGTCCACAGAAGGTGTCTATTTGTAGAGTACGCTGAATATGCAAAGTAGTGCAGAAGTAAGGAACACACACTTGCTAAATTCTTGAGTATGCTGAAAAGCATTCTTTTCTTCTCCAGTGAATTGAGGGAGGGGGCTGTAAGTGGCCACAGATTAGAGGGTTTTACGATTAATTATTATTGGAGGAGGACACATATCACAGTATTACATGTGCAATGCAATGATTATTTGTGAATTTTACATTTTATATTGTCTGGCAATTAAAAAAAAAAGCTAGAAGCAAAGTCAAAATAAACTCGTACTTATTCTAAGGCTCCAGCTCCTGGAAAAATACCTATATTGCACCTATTCTAAACTTTATTTGTCCTCTAAATGTGGAAAGCTTATTTGTTTGCTCAGTGGCAGCTGGGTCACACTCAGGCAGCCACACAGGGACACTGCCCACCTTCATTCTCTGGGACCGGTATCCACTGGTGTCTCTTAAGGATGGAATCTTAAAAGGTGAGGCAAGGCAGAGACAAAGACAAATTTAATTTTATCACCGTAAAGAGGGACATTTCCACATGGGCAGCAAGGACATGAATATCATGTGTATGCGGGGGCGGAGGGGGGGATTATAAACGCATTTTTGGCGAAATTCAATAAAGCTGATTCCACTGCATAAGGTCAGCAATTTACTTTTAAAAAATGATATGATTGCAACTTTTAATATAACCCATGTATTTGCTGCAAGATGCTCTAGAAGATTGTGTAATGTAACCACCCGACCTCTCCACAGGAGCAGAGATCACCCCATTTACCCTTTATTGTCTTGCTGAAAGCAATGCACATTTGCACAGTATGACAAAGTCAACAGCTTTTACTTAAGAGAGCCTCAGATTTCATTGAGAATGAATTCTCTGCTCTCTTCCTAGGGGAGCAGGGTTTTGTGTGGACTAGGCTCCATCAGAAGGAATAGGAAAGAATAAAACAAAGACTAAATTCTCCTTTTCGGTAAATAAAGATCTCCCTCCAGATTAAAATTAAGAGGGAATGGTGGATATCAGAAAAGTGAATAATATGATTTCATATTCGCGGGTATTCAAGACATGGTTTGAAACACAGTAGAAATATTGTCAAGAGAACCAAGAGAATTATCTCATACAGGAACTTATTTTATCCTTCCTATCAGGAAAGTATTATTAGCCCTGAGATGGGTTTCAGCAGAAGAGCAACACAGATTATGCCGATTACACTCTCCATTTTAGCCCCAAGAGAGAAGGCTGTCTCTTTAGACTTAGAACAGGTTATTTCAAAGAACACACCAATGATTGGATCCATTCACTTGCTCCAGGAAAACGCCAGGGAAACCCTGAGTTGCATGACCACGAAGAGCATATTCTTTCTATCACACAGTATTTTTATAGGAACGTACACAGATTTCTTCAAAAGTCTCAAGGTGAAGCTTGCTTCAAAGGTCAGAGCTGCAGGGCTAGATTAGGCCTGCACGCAAACTGCCCGCGCTCTGACATTTTGACATTCTAAAGTTTGCAGCTCTCCCTTCCCATACGCAGCTGGTAAATTCTTAACTGCTGCACAAATGCGGCTCTTCCTGCAGCAAGCAGCTTCAAAAACCACATGCTGCAGCATCAACTGCTGCGCTGCAACAACGCTGAGACAAGTTTATCAAAGCATTCATAAGCATAAGCTAAATCTTACTATGTGCATGTTGCAAAAGTGATAATTAAATCCATTTTACAGATGGGGAAGTTGAAAGCAAGTAACTTGCCCAAAAGTCAAGCAGTCACAACCCAGATGTCCAATGCCTGCTCTTTTGGAACTACAAAAACGACTTTCGCCAACTCTCTGCAGTTATTCTTTCACGTAAAAATATGATAGACAAATTCTTAAATTTACAAATCATACATACTCAGGGTCCATGGCTTTCTGCCCATCTCTAAAGCTAGCGATTTCAAGACTCAGAATATAACTATTTTTACATCATCTTCCAGAATAGAATTCAACCCACTCTATTGTAATGATAGTTTTTTTCAGTGCTACCAGGAATGGAAATTTTATTTTGACATTAAACAAGGCAGATATGACTCAAAATGCACTCCATGAGCAATAGGAGTTAATTTTGTAAAGCCATTTTTAACGGCTCTTTTACATTACGTAGTTACTGTCAGGTAGCCAAGTGGAGAGTCACTATTATAGCCATGACATTCCAATTATTTGTTAAAATTAAGCTTACAATTAATATTTTGGAGCATATACAACTTCCTGGGCAACAGACCAGCATGTTCTAATTTATCAATAATTTTTAAGCTGCAAAAACACTGCAAAGGTGGTTCTGGACTCTCCACTGAAATGCTGGGGAATTTCTGTGGGCCAAGAGAAGCAGGAGATGTGGCTGACTGTTCTCTAAATGAATCATCTCTCTTATTTTGGGGAGTGTGTATCTAAATGGTTCAAGATCACTGTAGGTTGAGACTGAAGCGCGACAGAGAGGCTATTACAACTAATGTGACTGGCACTCTGTTGTAGAACAAATAAATGCACATTCAGAGGATGTCAAATTTGAGAGTCTCTCCATCAATGGCTTCTTTGTAACATGATTAAAACATCGAAGGGTTGTCTCTTGTGAGACACCTTCTCAAGGCTTCCCATAGAAACCAACAAAGTCATTCAGATTTTTAACCTTTTAATATTAAACAGCAGACCATGTATCAAAGTCCTTTAAAAAATCTTACTTAAAGCAATACATTGTCAAAGTTAGTAGACCTCAAGTTTTCCTTGACTTAAGAAAAAGTTCTTCTCTTCTTGCTTTAAACATGCTCAAGTAGGACTTGTAGAAGCCATCCATTAACAACAACAGAGAATTTACCTGATGGTAGAAAACACTTCCATAAAGGACTGTTTCAATTGTCATGGTTAGTTATGCCTAAAATTATGTCAGGTGTTTTTCCTCCTTCTCTTTAATCAATAGTGACTCAGACAATAATCAAAGATGGGATAAGATTTGATTTCTCCCTTTGGGTAGGGACTGAATAGCTTCCTTTCCAAATCTTGAGGGATGGTTTCCCCTATTGTAATGGATACTTTTTTTTTAAGGTTTCATTGCAAACATTCTGAACAACCCAAAGAGTAACGAAACGTCACTGATACCACAAAATAGCCTACTTTATATCATTTGATCAAGTTTTGTCTCTTCTGCAGGACTCCTGCAGGCCTTCTCTTGGCACAGAAGCCATGAAAATCTAGAGTTCATGACAAGTTCAGACATATAACACAAGTAGTGGTAAAATTGATGGGAGAAAAGAGTCAGCGTGATGAATAGGCTGGTGCTGAGCAGCGGGTGACAGATATGCACACAAGAGACTGGCACGACAGGAAGACATCTCTTTCACAGCAGATGGATGGAGATTCTAAATCACTTTCAGGAAGAGAAAAAAAGGCAACTAATACACCCTACAGAACTGTGATACTAATTTCTGGATCATGAACACATTTATACTTCTGGGTCATGAGCTTCTGGCAGTGGAAATCTCCCTTATACATGGAACATTATCAGCACTGGGCAAACAGCAGCCTGCCAGAAACAAATATGCCTACAGAAAAAGCTGGTTTAGATAGAAACTGTGATGAGTTTGTTGGCATTTGAAAGCATTCATTCTCTGACTCTCCAGCCCATGGGTCCCCACTAAGTTCCTTGGGACAAAACAGATTTCTTCAGATATGCAGGGTATGGATTGCAGACATAAAAGTATAGATTCGAGGTGCCTAAAGAAGAAATTGGGAGCAGGAGCAGGTGTGGGACATTTTTTCTTTAACTTAAGCAAATTATTATAAAGGGACATTAAGCTGTCTTTCAAACAAGTCATAAGCACAGGCCTAAGCATCTTTAGTAATTAAATACCCCACAGTGCTTTTCAAGAATCTTAGCAAATTTTTTACTCAGTAATTACATTCTCTATCCCTAAAGCTCCCTCTGCAAAATCGCTTAGATAAAGTATTTTTCATTTCCTCTCCTAAAAACCACGTAGTGATGTTAAACAGCTGCTGTCCTCTACCTCAGAGGTGCATGCATTTCAGTGGCAAGCACAGTGAAATCTAGATAACCCTATACACACCACTGATGCAAATGGCTGCAGAGCTTCAGTAGTTAATGGGTACAATGTACTCTGAGGTCCTCAAATGAAAAGCATTATGAAAATGGAGTATGCACCTTGACTTCCCGTTGGCCTGTACAATTATTTTGTATGTCTATACAAGCTTTTAAACTTGCTCTATGCTCCTTGAGTACCTTTAATCTTCAGGAAGCATACCCTCCCTAGCTCCATCTACTTGTGAACTTTCCCTCATTCTGGATAAAGTAATTTGTTCTAGATGCTTAATATACCAAGCATACTCTTGCAACTATAGAATAATTTTTCACCAATATGTGAATTCCAGGTCTCACTTTGTAGTTTGGCATATGCAAGTGATGAGGACAGCCCAGGCGTTTGCACAGAACTCTACCCAAACAGGCAGAGAAGGAGTTACCCTATCAGCAGGTACGATGAAGGGCAGGCATTCACACACAGCATCACTTGTGAAGTCAAGTCTTCACTCCCTTCTTCACCATCTCTTAAATCCATATCCTGAAGAGAATGATAGGTCACCTAGTGTTCCTTGAATAGTCTACACATAGGGTCTGATAAGAAATTCTTGTATGAAATTGGTTATTTCTAAAAAAGGATAAGGTGTAGAGGGCCATAGCAGTTTGGCTCAAATAGATATTTTGCCAGTACATATTATTAACTGGATTTTTTTTTGTATGAGTTGTCACTGGACTCCACTGGCTGATACTGTATTTTGTGCTCAAGGAAAAGCTTTGTAAAAACTGTTCAAGCTTCACTGAGACATGTTAAAGAATTAATTACAAAGTAAAGCTGAAGGAGAAAATTAATTTTGGAAACACGAGAGGTTACTTTTCTTTTCCTCCCTTTTCTGGAAGTGGGGGAGGCAAGGCAGTTATTTTCATCTTCATCCTGGAGGCAGAAGCTGGGCGCTGTCCAGTCGATAACCTGGCCATCAGAACAAGGTTTGTAATTAAAAGGTCAGTGACCTGGAAAGCAGGGCCCTCACTCTCAGGGCTTCTCAGTAATGATGGCACTATTAAATTAAGACTGTTATGAAATCAATGCTAAAAAAGCTTTCATGGTAACGAGATTCCATTCAAGGACATGCAAACTGCCTCATGAAATGGACTTAAATTATAAAAAAGAAAAGTAATAAAAGAGGGTTAAATTGAAATCTGCTGAAGAATTCACATCCTTTAAAACTCTCCAGCAATAGACTGTGCCCCCTTCAGTCAAGTTCTCAAGGTGATCCACTTGTGTCTCTTTGATAAAGAGGAAAAGACAGGGAAAAAACTTCCAAGAATGCAGATTACAGAGAGAGGAACAAAACTAAGTTGATTTACCACTGGGCATTTGGGGGTTCATGACATTTGTTTCAAAGGAATCAAATATCAATCAATATTTTTGAGATCTAAATGGAAGGGCTAGGTAAATTAAATAGTTTACCTGTCTCTTCAGAAATCATCATAGCCTGATACCTTGGCAGTGGCATAAGTTTCTGGAACTGTGCTGCACTGCAAAAAGCCATGCAAGATGCATAGGAGAAGGTTTCTTAATAACTCACTTCCTCACAGCCAAAGTAGTGAAGTAGATTAGTAGAAACACCATGTAAAAGGGCAAAACTTCCCACAACCTCCTGCTTATTTCACCAAGCAAGAGTTTTATTCCTCTTGGAAGCAAGTAGCCTGAACACACAAAAGACTAACCCAGGCAGCAGATGAAGAGAACCAGCAACTGAGGAAACAGGTTTTCACCCAAGGTTACACAAGAAGTCTATAACCTAGGAGTTACTCCTTATCCTCCTTCACAAAATTAACACCCTGAAAAACAGAGCTCCATATGTATAGTAGCACATTTCTACCCCCATTCTTTATCTTGCCAGAATTTACAGATTCGGAGAGCACAAAATTAACAAGCCATATGAGTTACCGGATGGGTAGCTGAGCAGTACAGGACATCTGAGGCACAACAGTTAGATGACAGACACATTTCCACAGGGGTTTAAACCCCACATGCTGTCTAATTACTCCCAAGGCGCCGCTGATTCTGTGGCATGTCATCAGCAGAATCAGCGAGTTGGACAAAAAACAAACAGCATCTTTTTTTCCTTTCTTTTCTTTCAGATACTCTGAAGGGAAACAGCTGTTTTTCCCTTCATCTGAAGAAGTTCATGATAAAAAGGAGGAAATGTCATAAATTACATAAAATGCCAGTGTAAGCTTCAAAGAAAATGATAAATGATTCTAATAACTTCATGTTTCTCATTAATGCCTCCGTATTTAGGAGTTTAAAAGCACTCAAGACAACACAGAAATCTCATCCAGCTTTTGAAGGACCTTTTACCAATTCAGGACGCCCTCATTCCTCCAACTACCATCAACACCATCATCCCAGGGTGTCCTGTTCCTGAGCGAGCAGTTCAGCAAACTTCTGCCATGCAAAAAACAGGAAAGCCGGTGTTCAGCCCCTGCAACTGCTGTTTCATCTAATCCAACTGATAATCCTAGAGTAACTTTAATTTCTCACTGAGATGATATCCACTAGAAGAACCTCAATTATTAAAAGAAATAAAATTCTACTCTCTATTCTCTCTATATTCTCTACAGCGTAGTTTTTAAACAGTGGGGATTCACAGATCAATCCTGCAGGGTTCCCTGGAAGTAACTACAAACAAAAAGTTCGTGCACACTGTATCATAACAGACATAAAAATTCTGAGGTTTGCACCTCCAAAATCCTTCTGGAGTCCAAGAAAAGCCTTTTCCTATACAGCAAGTCCTGCTGGAACAATCCTGGAGCAGAGTAACTTCTTGTCTCTTTAAGTTGATAAAAAAATCATTTACAAAGTCATTTTAATAGGGAGTCTTGTAAAATTAAATGGTTTCTATACAGAAAATGCTTTCTTTGACTGGTAGCAGGGCCTTCTGCAGTTGGAAAAAGCGGATAACATTGCCATTGAGATGATGACTGTATGTCAGAGCATAGTGGGAACAGCCTATCAAAACATGTAGTCCCTCATTTGGCCAGGGTTGAACTAGCCACAACACGCAGGCTTCAAGAATACCTGCCTCCATCTGCTAAGGCACATAGGTGCAATGACAGTATGTGCTCTTTGCTCTCAAGCATCAAACAGCGAGCGTGCTGTAAACTTAGTGGTCAGATTCTAGGTGGCCACGTTTGCAAGGATTGCTGGGTGCAGGCACTGCTAGATCCTGCTCCTTCCTATCCCTTACTGTTTAGTTTTCAAAGAAATAATTATCACAAAGGGAAGAACAGCAAATTAACAAACAGGAACAAACAGCTCTACCAAACCATTTTTTCTCTTTAGTAATTATTAGCCAAGTAATTCATAAGTAGTATTAGTCGGGCCACAGTTTCTCTCTGCCCAACCTTCCTCTTCTCCCAGTCAGGGATTTATTAAAATTAAACAGATTAGATGGAGCTCCTGATACTAAAAACTGTTCAGCAAAGCCTGCGGTGGGGAAGTGCAGAGCAAACACCAGAGACATTTGTCTCTAAATTGCTCTAAATACCTTCTGCAAATGAAATTCTAACCCAGCTGTGTTGAGAGAGAAAATGAGGAATAACTGGTCATTGTCAGCAGAGGAGAAGATCAGGCGGTTATAATATTGCACGATATACTGGGGGCTAAGGATCTCTCGGCAACAATAGATTTTGTATCAGGTTACCCCGGGTAATCAGCACAGCTTTTAGGCTCAGCTTTCCCTTGCTTCATTGCTTCGATGATAGAGTTGAAATCCCCAAGCTTTTATGATTAATTACTCCCCGTAGGTCCACATATTTCAACGAAAAACTCATGGAGCACAGCGGCCGAAAGGCTCCAAATTTTAATGCCACCGTGATGGCAGGCAGGGCAAGCAGTGTTGTACGAACGCTAAATGGCACTAGGACAAGCGGTGAGAGGACCACATTCAAACTGATGTACCTGTCAACTACTTATCATGACAACAACATGAAAACATGAGTCTGCCATTCCCTTCTAGATCTTTTGCTCTTCAAGATGAGCAGAACGATGCCTATACTTGAATTCTCTATGATATTAGGTCTCATGCATCTCAATAAAAATGTCATATCCTCAGTAAGACAAATATGTATTTCATGGACTTCCCTAATTTTTAAAAATAAAGGTCTTTAAATACAGAATTCAGTACACACTGAAGCACTGATGGTTTCAGCTTGTAAGTTGTCAATACCCCCTCAGTTTTAGAGGATGCATTTTCAGGATCATTCTAACTGCTTCTAGTTCACATAATTTACTCCAAGACAAGACCCTTTGTAACATTCACATCTTGCATGAAACATTGTGGCCTAAGAAGGGTATCATGAACTTCACCCGAAGAGCACTATGTTGTTGTCTGAAAACTTTATATTAAAGAAAATTAGTTCCCTTTGTGAATCAGAAATAATAATATTTTTAAAACATCAGAAAGCAATTCCATCCTTTTGAGACTATATTAGATTGGTCAATTCTGTTCAATCCCTGCAAAAAAAAGGGCTAAACATAGTTACCAGGTTACCGTTGCAGTTTGAAAGTCAGGTTGAACCCAAGCCTGACCTTGTTTACTTTTACCAAGTCCTTTGCTCTTCATTCATCTCTGGTTCTCCTCTAAAGTATTTGATCTTTTCACCCAGAAGCTGGTCATTCTAAAACCAGTGTCACAAAGGGGTAGAACTGACCAACTAGTTCATAGCCGTAAACTATCTTCACTTCAAAAAATATCTAATAGTTAACCCTAGCACTTCCAAGTGCCTTCTGTGTTCTACAGCTCCACAGCTAGTGCCAATATTGCTCTAATCAGTATGGAAGAAAACAGAGTGGTATTTCTCACAAACTTCAGTTTTTTTTCTGTGAAACATATCTCCCTTATCCTAACATCTAATTTTCCATTGCAATATGCTCTGGACTTAACCCTAACTCAAACTCTCTTATTACCACTGAGACAAGAAACTTATGTGTCCGTACCTTTCTTCTTGAGAAATGCTCTTCTGGTTGCAAGTGGACTTTGGCGGACTCGGGGATTCTGTAAAAACTTCACTGCAGTTGCAATCTGGTGAGGGTAAGAAGATTGGAGAAACAGAATGGAGAAAAGTTAAGAATAGTCATATTCCTATTTTATGTTATGTACTTTTTTGTACTGCAAAGGCATTACATTTAACAACACATGGAGATGGTCTGGAACTGAAACCAATCCAAATTGAGAAAATGATCAGTGATCAGATCTCCTCTAATCAGTCAGTGTAATTATGAAATTTCAACTTCAAAGTTTCTCTTTGAATTACTCTTTCAGCAGCTCAAGCTGTATGAAAATCTGCATTAAGATTCTTAAGAGTTTACCCTGATTTAGATTGTGATATTTTGGCATAGGTAGATACCTACATTTGAGAACAACCCTGAGACAGGGCATGTGATCTGCAACTGTTAGACTGTTACTAAGATCAGAAGAATGCTTCCATTCTATTTGACTTGAAGCTCCTTGCAAATTCTAGGAGATTAAGGGCATTTCTGCCATTGCTCTAATTAACTGTAAGCAATAACTAAATCTGAGTTTGTCATTACTGGAAAAGAAGCAAAATTTCATGTTTTGCATCACACCTATTGAAAATATGAGGAAAAAAAATCACTTTTCATAATACAAATGGGTAGGTGAATGGTTTAATTTATGCCCCACTCTAACAGAAATCATAGACTGCTTTTGTCAAAAGACTAACTTCACCTGCGTGTTTCTTCAGGGTGACACAGCACTTAAAACAAAGCATGTACCCAGGCAAAGTGTAAAGTCTGCAGTATTACTGAATGGCACCAACAGTGGCACTTGTTTTTTAAATTAGAATTTAGTGCCAGCGAAAGGTATTTGATTTTTTTGTTCATATGACAGGTCAATTTTCCACATACTCCCCTATATTACTCTGCATATTATATGTTGCTGTGCTGGTGAAAAACAGCTGATTCACCTTACCTTTATACAGTACAAAGGCATCTGTTTTGATTGAGGTATCAGGAGAAATAATTTGCCTGAAGCTAACAGCACTTAGGAGATGGACACATTCACGAGAACTAATGAAAGAGATCACTTCCTTCCTCCACAGCTAAAAATAGCCATGGATATACATGGAAGAGGTGTCCTTTCTTCTCCCTAAACAGTTGTATATGTGTTCTCTAAAATAGTGGGCGATGTTAGTTAGAAGGTGTATTTGTAAGTCTGGAAGAGTTTGAGCTAAAACATACTTTTTGGAATTAAGGTCCAAATAAGTTTTCAAAATATTTCAGAGTAGCAGAAAAGAAGGAAAAAAACAGCATCACTGTTGAAATCACTAAGTTTCACCTAGTGCTTGAATCAAACCCTTCAAATATGCATTTCTGGTCAAAGAGCAAAGTTCTGATGGGTTTAATGGCACTTTCAATGTACTCCTCAGTGCATTCCATCAATTTTTTTTTTAAATTGCATCTCTTATTTCTTTAAATACATTAATCAAGCTAGTGTAGGCAAAACGGATCCATTGGACAATGCAATAAACATGAATTATCATCTATCCAACACGCATAATGGCTTAAAAATACATAATAGCAGGTGTAGTTTAAATGATTAGTTATTACACCTGTGGTGGGTCTGATTCAATTGGGGAAAATCATCTTTAATAGGTTAAAAGGTTTAGATCACCAGGCTTCCCTTAAAGTGGCTGTAGAGAGGGTATGATGGAGTATGCTGTCATTACTAATTCATTTAAGAAAAACATGGGGGATACAGCAAAGAACAGCATAAACGAGTGAATCCAATTTAAACATCAGGTAAAGCAGAAAACACCTTTTAAAAAAGGATGATAAATGAATTTGGAAGAGAGATGAAATTGACATATTTATTTTAACGGGAATTTGACAAAGTCCTGGCACACTTCAAAGTTGGGAGAATATAATGAATGGAGTATTTTTCATTCTCTTCTTTTTCTCATTTTCCTTTTTTTTTTTTCTTTTATCTTAAGTTTATGTTCAGTAATTTTGAACCATGAAATAGTATAGCAGAATATCTCACATAAAGTACATTTGGTCTCATTTATGTGCACTTGATCTGTCTCTGACTGAAATGCAGGTGACAGGTAAATCGCGCATTTAAACTGTGCTGATACTGCTACACTGGATTCAGAAATATAAAGCACACAAACTAATAACCTTAAGATAATATGCTGAATAAGAAAGATGCCCAAATGAGCAGACCAACAGATATGTGAACATATCAAACCCACTTTTCTTCTAACAGTAATTACTTGTTTGTTTCTTCACGAACTCTTCAACACTCTCTCCCGCATTTAGTGAGCTTGCGACAGACACAAAAGGCTTGCAGACCCGAAATCCTGCAAGCTCTCAGTCTTTCATTAATATTATCATTTTATAAATACAAAAAAGACCCACCCATAGGATATAAGCAGTATTTTTCATTGTCTTATTTTGACCCTAATCTTTTTAACATTTTATTGATTCTAACTCTTTACTAACACTTATTTTTGCCTTGCAAAAAGATAAACATTTCAGTAGTAAATTTCAGCTCAAAATAAACTTCCATTTTATCTCTTCCCTGCACTATTTCCTCCACTGTTCACAAAGGTCTTATTCTTAAGACAAAATGAAATTACAAGCAGAAACAACAAACTTCACACACAAAAAAATTCCTAATAGTTACTCCTCCTCCCCATAATCCCATGTTTTTCTTATTTATGTTTGCATTTACCTCTAGAGTACACATTCCTCCTATAGGCTGACCTGAAACTTCTTCCTTTTTGTAATTCATCTTGTATACACGAACAACTTACAAAGCAATTTTGGCCATGTCAAGATGCCAATATTTTCAACAACAGTACACAAGAACTTTCCTACCTTCTAAGGATGATTTTCTCTGCACAAACAAGGACAACTGCAGCCCATCATTTAAAAGACAGAAAAAGAAAAAGGAGGGGAAAAAAAGGGAAAAAGACTTCCCAGTCCTTTGGACAGATGAACAAAACGTGTTGCAAGTAGCATTCTTATTCAGATAGGAACATTGTTCCATACTATTTCTGTGTCATTTGTAACTCTTGCCAGAGTCCTAATAATAGAAAAATTTGCATAAGTAGTACTCATTGTATCACCATTCTGCCAATACACACAGGTTAGCAAAATTGTTTTATCCAGAGTATTATCATTGCTACCCATTTTTTTAATAAAAAAAAAAGTGCATTTGTTTTTAAAAGCCAGTGAATTCCATAAACTTGCTATGACATCCACAGGGATGCGATACACACCACACATTTCTGTTGGGGTGGTCGTGGGTGGAACCTTGCACTACAGCTTGATTTTCTAATTAGAAGATGAATGTGACTATTCCTGGATTATATTTGTGCCTGGTCAAATTACATAAATTCAGGGCAAATATTCTGCTTCAATGTCAAAGATATAAAACAGAAACGCTAGCTTCATGGCAGACATTGGGGAATGCAGCAAAATGGTGAAATTCTGGGCCAAAGCACGGCACTTTGACATCACAGACAAGGTTCCTTATTCCCAATTTCCCTTCCTCTTGTGTTAGTGGAGAAGGTACAGCCCACCTGATTTGTTATTATGCTCAAAGCTGCAGGATTTTAATTTGAAAGATCTAAACTACTTTATCAGTTCCTAGCATTAGAAAAATAAGCCATTGATCTTAAAACACAGTGGCAGATATCCACTTTCTAGCATCATCACTTAAAGCTCCCCAGGATTTAGTAGCACAGGTCCACATGGAAAGAGAATCAAAAGCCACTGGGAGTGCAGCCAGTCAGAGCTCTAATAGATTTCCTAATACTGGGAACCCTCTGTAGGTTATTACTGAACAGCATTTGTTGATAGACTGAGACTTTGAGATGACCTGTGATGTAAAGGTTGGATCTGAATTATACGTTGCAAGGGATGGTATTTTGTCTTTCTGAGTGGATCTGTATCTGTTTAAATGCAACACTTCTTTTCATTAAGCAGAGGCGGCACAGGCCATGAACTATGCACAGACAGTTTACATTACATGTGCGGAAGCAATCAACACTGGCAATATACATGACGTATGTAAAAGAAGTTGGAATTAATTTTTTTTCCAGTGTATTAAAAAATAATAATATGGCAGCATCTACAAACACTCAACCTATTTTAGCCAGAGCAGAAGGCCACAGCTATAGGGCAAATGGAACTGATCAATATATTAGCCTACAGCAACACCCCCCCAGTGTACAGCTGTATGTTTGCAAGGCTCAGAAGATTAAATTGTCTGTGAAAGGTTTCTGCACTCCTACTCTAAAGGAGATACCCAGAATCCTGTTAACAAGCATCAGGCTAAAGCCAACTTACGTTTTAACAAGGGCTGACTTAAAAGCCTGGTACTGCAATGAACAAGAAAACCCCTTCAAACAGAAATGCTGCATTTTAGTAAGAAATCAGTTCTCTGTCAGGACTAACGTGACAAATATGGTCATCGGTGGCACAAGGAAATAGTTGCAAAGCAGCTGTTAATCAGGGAAACACATCATAGAACGCTGATGCTAGCACTCATGAAAAAATGCAAGGGGCTAATTATGAAGCCATATATCTCACTAAAGAGGCTCTGTTCCTCGAGCTTCCAGGCAGAGCTTGCTAAGAGTCCGGGTCCTGGGACACTGCATGCACCACGTTCCCTAACACAGGCTGCCTTCTCCCAGGACAAATGCAAATTCAGGGCTTTGAGCCCCAGATTTCCCAATTTACATGTCACAGAAAGCGCTTGTTCCTTCTAAAGAAATGATCTGCGCGTCAGTCAGGAGAGAGGAAACATTTTAAAGCTCCTTTAATTTCCTTGAAATTTTTATGAAACCAGAACAACCCCATGAGTTGATTCTGTTGTAACAGCACTTAGAAACCTGCTGAGTTTGGGGGATCTCAACATCTCACAAACAAAAGTTTTAAAATACAAAAATAAAATAAAAATAAGAATAAAAATGAACAATCTCATGTGAAATAGAGGAAATAAAAAATAAATGAAATTTAAAGCAAGATTCACAGGAGTAAGAACCAGAAGGAGTAAAGGCAAGGAAGAAACAAGCTTCAAAACAAATCTAAAATTAAGAATCCAGAACTAATAGAATGCAGATTAGTAGACAAAGAAGGGTAATAAAAGAAAAAATTAAATTAAAATAATTTTTTTATAAAAAAGAAAAAATCTCAGGTGCCCAGAAACTTAGACACAAGGATGAAATCTAACTCAAGATCACCAACACAGTACCAGTCAAAAGAAAAGTAAAAGCAATATATTCCAAATATGCATTTATCACTCAGTTTTCACTAATACTTGAAAGAACGCGATTCCTAAAGGCAAGCACGAGCGTAAGCAGGGCCAGGTGAATTTCCTCTCCGTACTCGGAGCAGAACCGCGAGTGGCGGATCGGGAGTAACCTTGGGAAGGCGAGCGGGGCGCGCGGCGCTGCGCGGAGCCAGGACTCCCCCTAGCCGGGGCCGGCGGAGCCTCGCGCTGCAGCAGCCAGCGGAGCCCAAATTAAGTGTTTTCACTCAGTGGAAATGAAATGTTTTGCAAGATGAAACAGAAAGAAAATTGAGGTTTTAGGTAATTACTAGTTGGCATTTACATATCACAGGCTGGTTCAACACCTATTCATTTTCCTCTTTTATTTTCAATTTTTTAAAATTGCTCATTAAAATGAACACATGACAGGGACAGGGGGGAAAAATTACTCTTCCTCTTTTTCCTGAAGACTACAAAATCCAGATCTACTTTAAATACATTTATCTATAATTATCACATACAAAAAAGCCTTACTTAATTTACATTAGCAGGGTGACCAAAAAAAAAAAATTGACGAAAGCCAGAAAAAAATCCGAGCGGAGCTGTCTTCATGTCATCTTGTTGTGCCTACTTAGTTGCGGGGACGCCTCCCCTGAGCTGCGACCCTGCCACTCCCTGAGCACGTTGCAATGAGCACAGAAGAAGATGCTGAGAAATTTTAGGTGCACACTGCTATCCCACTCCCACTGATCGCCTGCACAGACTCGAGATACACACTTTCAGGTGCTTGCTTTGCCTTGTGCATATTTCCCTAATTTCTTTACTATTTTTCACTACAAAGAAGTTGATCTATCTGGTCCTTATTCTCAACTTCTTTGTTCTAGGAGCCACTTCACGTTTCCTCCAGCTGATCGTAGCAACATGATTTTCCACGTTTTTTGTTTACATAAGACTCGTCTTTCCTCACATACCCTCACCATTGCCAGGGATCCCTGCTACAGCACAAATCAGACTTAAGAGTTTCTCTCATCTCTGTGGCCTCTTCATCCAGATTCGCACTGTTCAGTCAAGTATTTCCTACATGTATAACCCTTAATTTTCCACTACCCTTCAGCTTTTTTAATTTTAACCTCATAAAAGTATTACTTAATTCCACAAAGCATTCCAGGATACAATTTGTATGAAAAATGCCATATAAAATAAAGTTTTATTGTATTATATGTTAAGGACATAAAACATCCCTGATAGAAGTGTACAGAAGTTGACATGATAGACTAATATATTTTAAGGTCTATTGTGTAAATATGTATTTAGGGAATTCTAAAGCATGGTATTATTGACCCAAGTCTCTCTTAAAACACATTGATATATGGAGTAAAAGCCCTTATGAAAAGTAGGAACTTCGTCTGTGCAGTAGTCACCTTTCAAAGTGAAATATCTTTGCCATCTTAAGTTCTTTCAGACTCGATTTAAAACATAGTGGCCTTCTTGATAAAATTATTTTTTTAAAGAAATAATACACATTCAAGTAACATTTACTTGCAAAAAATTAAAGAGAACATGAAACCTCTACACATGCTTTAAAAGAAACAGAGTAACTATTTCCTTACACACAAAAGGTCCTATTTATGTTTTTTTTTTAACTTATTTCAGAAAAGAATACACCTCTAAATGTGACTTTATAACACCAAGTTTAACCTGACACAAATTGTTGCAGGCAAGTGAAAAATGTGTTAAAAATACCTTATAAGAAATACCAGTAGATCAATAAATTATATCTGCTCAACTGATAATGCAGCCATAATAAATTTTAACCACCGAGTAGCAAAAGTCTTTTTATAGAGTTTAAATATTTTACCTTTTTATTGAGTTAAGGAGTAGAATGATATAATCTCATTTCTAGAGGAAAAATAAAAATCCCTTGTTTTGTACCTCTGCCCAAACTTAGGTTGGAAGGTTCCTGTAATCACCAATACCACCAAAGAAGGTATCAGAGCGAGATGAAAAGAAACAGGGGGAGGAGGAGTGGAGCTAATGCTCGCAATCCAACTGTCAACAAACTATTGAAGTTCTGTTTACACCAGAAAAAAAAACAGCAACAACCTCAGAACTGCATGTACTGGATCATTGTGGATAATATACAGACTAGCAGGTCGGTGTTTCATGCAAGCAGGTAAAGCATCCAGCTTGCAAGTATGGATGAAGCCAGCGTGTCATGGTCACGTTAACAAACTGTTTCAGCTGAGATAGATGCCAGGGATAAGGTGAAAGGTTAAAACTTTGATTACAGATAATCCAATTTTATAACTCTTCAGCATAGAGTTACACATCTTGTTTCTCCCCTCTTACACATCTTACCCAAATTACACATCTCCTTTCTCCCCTCTTACAGCAGGAAGCTTAGGCATCACTGAGGCTCCGTGCTGTAAAATTAATGCAAGTGTCAAGCTGTTGAGCTGAATCACTCCAAAGGAATGTAATGACTCAGTGTCCGAGATGCTCACTACAGCAGAAGAACTGTGAGATCACTCTGTGGTTCTATAACTAAAAAAAATGCATGATAATATTCTTCAGAGGAGTAGATGGCAGCATCCCCCAGCTCTCACCTTTTCTACCTTTCTCCCCATGTTGCTGTTTGCAAAGAATTCTCTGTCACAGCTTTTGAAAGAAATCCCTTCTACTCCATTAGCTTTGCATGCGCAGAGGGTAAAAGGATTGAAGCAGTATCTCAGAATGATTAGAGTTGGAGGGGCCTTTGGAGATCATCTAGTCGTACCCCCCGGTTCAAGCAGGGTCACTTAGAGCACGCTGCACAGGGTCACATTCAGGAGGGTTTGGAAGATCTCCAGAGGAGACTGCACAACCTCTCTGGGGCAACCAGTTCCAGGGCTCAGATTAACTTGCTACATTCTCATTCTTTTAACAACAGGATCCACGAGGACTGCCGGAGCTTCTTTAACATGCTAGGGAGCCACGAGGTAACTTAAGCATAGGAAGTCTGTGTCACATCTAACAATAGTACCCAAGTACTTAAAATGGTTATCGAATGTTAGACTCCAGAAAGCTAAATCAATCAAAGAGACTCAGCAGAACAGGATCGTTGTTCACCCTTTCTTAGATCCTTCTAATTCCACAGACAAGAGACTGGCAAATAATACTAATACAATGGCTTAGATTTAATTCAAAGATTCAAAAGTAGATCTGTCTGTGGGAGACATGAGTGACAATGATTTAGTTATAAATGACTCAAATAGATAAGAAAAATCTGCAAGCCATTTTTTTTGAACTTGCTATTGCAAGAACCCCACTTGATAGAACCCTTAATCCATGGGAAATGTAGCTTAGAAACCAAGCTTGTATTTTCTTTGCAGTGACAAAAATCTCAAACAATTACTGCTTAAATCAGGGGGCCTGTACATTGCTATAAGGAGTGCTTGAATGTGAAAACGAACAAGGACATAGATGAGGAAACTACTCAGATCACCAGACTCTAGCAAACAAAAGGTTTCATGCTGGAAACATTAAAGAAGCTGGAAATGGTGACAGGTGCACAATAAATCATGCAAACCACAGCAGTTGGGAAGTAATAGCAAAGGAGGAAAGGCTTAGAACACTGGAGGACCTTTATGTAAATTTAATATTTTACTCAGAGCTCTTTGGGACAAGAATCGTCCTTTTACTCTGTATTTGCGCAGTGCCTGGTGCCGGTCTGCAACCGGCCTCCTAGACACTTATTGCAACACAAATAATAATAAAGACCGAGCAGACCATGCACTTTGTTCGTGCTGTTAATTGCCCCATTAAGGGAAAAAACAAGTAAGGGGCAAGAAATCTGATTGGTCAGAGCTGCCTTGTCTATGGGGATTGCTGGTGGAATAAATTTATAGATTCAAAAGCAGCTGCGGCCCCCGTCTTTGTCCACTTCCAAAAAGAAAGAAGCCCACATGACAAATTTCTCCTTCGTATGTAGAAACTTGCATGAACAGTTCGAATGCAATTGAGCTTCCCTTTCAAGTCTTAGGATGCTTCCTCCTGAACAGGAGTGAAACAAAATAAGGGCAAATATGGGGAATATTTGCAAAGTGGCTTTCCATGACATAAATAATCTACAAAGAAAGAGGAGATTTCATTTTCCCCTTGGGGTCAATTTGGCATTTTTCATGGGTGTTATATGAACTATTTAAAGAAACAAAGCATATAGGTGACAGGATAAATTCAGGATGCTGCTCAGCCCATACAGCATTCCTGTATGCACTAGGAATTCATGTGCCTTGATCACTGGTTCCTTTCTTAAAACTTTGTAGAAAGATCCTACCATCATAAACTAAATCAAAATGCCAAGAGATTTAGTTCTTCAGAGAATTAAACTTAGGCCAGGCTGCTCCTGCCTAGTTTCTACACAAAAAAAATTGATTCCAAACCAAGAAAACCTGTAAAGTCAGAGAAGGTTCAAAACAGCTCTTCTAGTAGTTTTTGTTTTCCCTAGACCTTGAGCAGCCAGCACTTGTCAGGGACTATTACAATTATGCTTTTTTACCTGCTGAAAAATTAATAAACAATTACCCACTTCAGAAAAAATAAAGCAGGCTTTACCTTGACAAATGCTGCAGAGCCCATCAACAGCCTCTCTGAAACCTGGGTCCGTCCTACACAAAACATTAGCACCACCAGAAGAATGTCCACTGTTGCCACAGAGAACTGCCACAATCGAGCGCTCAAGTCTGTCGGGTTGCAGACACTAGCGCAAGAATGCATTGGATCTCTAAGTGCTACAGAAAAGAGGCAGTTCAGTCTGAACAGCAGCTTTGGCCCAAGTACAGGTCAATTTTTTTAAGTTCACGAAGTTCAAAATTGGGAAGGAGTTGTTTAAAGTGCATCAGCTTTGATCCTGCCAGGACAAAAAGGTCCTGCATGTGGCCTCCGTGGCTAGAAATTCTGCCATGTCTAACACAGTAGTTTAAAGAAGTCAAGCTCAGCTTCCCAAGACATCATAAGAATGGTTAGAAGCACAGACTTTCCTGCAAATGTCTGAAGCTTTGATAAATTCTTACCAAAATTTATTTGTAGTGCAAACCATCATTAAAATCTGCCATTCATTTAGCTCTTCCCTAAAATACTAACAATACTGACTTTCTTCATAATCCAGAGGGAACTCAGGTGCACTTGCACTAAAAGACTTCAAATTTTCCTTAAAAAAAATAAATAAAATTAAATAAATACCATATATCTCCTTTTAAGCAGACCCATGCTACTCAGTGTTCTTCCCAACTTCAATCAATGGTAACCCAATTCAAATGCCTTACAGCTCTGTCTGAGAACTAGTGGAGAGATCAACGCTTTTTATCTTAAGGATTATGGATCGCTACTTGGCTGACTAACATACCCAGCAGCCCATTATAAATACCACAAAGGGCACACTGTTTCTCTTTCAACCTCTCAGTTTTGAGAAAGCAGTGTATAAAACTTCATCCCTCTGTGTTGTAGTTCTTAGCCTGCCTGCCTCATTTCATACTTTAAACATACTGAGATTTATTAACCTTTACAGTAAAAACAAATAAAATAATGATGAAGTAAAAACGCAGTGAGGTAAGGGCTGCAGCTAGCACCGTTTATCTGTGGAAATCCAATTAGTGCTCAAGTGGCAGAGATACCTGGAAAAGTGCTCACAATCAAATCAAAAAATGATACAAAAACATTAACCTGATGGCTAAAAACTCCACATTTATACATTTAAAGTAATAAAGGCGCTTTTATTGAGTATTTTCTATATTTCATTAGGTCCCAAATTGACGAGGAGCCGTACAGATGCATTTCCTGGGCTTTTGGATCCTCAGACCAAATGCTTGACTTTGTTGTTGTTATTGTTGTAAAACAAAAAAGGAAAGAGTGCTTCTTGGTAGAATAGCAAACTTCTTCCTGCAGTGGCAACATCAGCAACAATTGCAAATGCAAGAAAAGCATGCGAAGATGTTCTTAGATATTCCACATTTCATTCTGTACTTACCACGATGTAAGCATTAATGAAGTTTGAGTTACTTGGTTATCCAGGAGTACCTAGATTTACCTCTACTACTGAACTTCTAGAGAAATTCTCTCAAAGCCACCATATCATGGCCTTCAGCTGGAAGAATGACTGAGTTAACAAGTAATCCACTGTATACCCTAGCAATTTCAGAAAAGACGACGGGGACTGAATAAATAGTGAGATTAATGAAGTCCTGAGCAGCAAAACTCTCAAATTAGGTCTCCTTTGCAAGGCTTACAGAAAAAGAGTGCAGTACAATGCCCATTCTCATGCAAGGCTTTATCTTTCTGGATACTGTGACTCTGCTGCTTTTTATCAGCATTAAGTTCACTTTCATCTTTCAAAAGAGGAATCAGGAGAGAGTCACTGTCAATGAAAAGACGAGCAAACTTCTGAGTAACAATTTTATTCATCCCTCTAAAACCACAGAGCATGAGATAATAATTCATAATTTTGTGAACATTTAATAGAACCTGCTACCAGGTTTGCTGGTAGCAAAATGTTACACTTGCTTCCGGTATCAATTTATGAATGCTGCTCTTAAGCTTTACACAAAGGAGTTGAGTATACACATCTAGAATTGACTGCATTAAATGCAAAATATAATGCACTGAAATTCCATTCCAATAATGTGAATAAACTGAGTCAGAGTAAGTTGACTCAAACTGCACAAAACATATATAGAAAAAAGAAAAAAAAACTTTTATCTTGTATTAGCTATTTTTTTTTCTCCCCTAGTCTATTTTTCCAGTCTATTTTTAAAAGTCCAAAATTATTCAGCTTTTCTAGGGAGGGAAATTCATGTTTTAACAAATCACTGTCAGAATTTTTTACTAATGCTAAACCTTAGCTTCCCTTTTTAAGTTTGAATTTACTACTCAGATATAAATTCAAGATTTAAAAATATCATATGAACAATTTGGATTTTAAATACCTGAAACTGGAAAGATAGTTATTTCCTGACTTTACCGTTTCATGGGCTGCTATTGACACTCACACATACTGAACTGACTGGTCCTATGTGTAGTATTCTCTTTCTGTAGAGAATATTTATGAATCAGTTTTTAGATGCCTAAGAGTACAGCCTGTCTTCGGAGATCAATTTCTATGTCTCTCTAACTTTTGACTAGGTATGCAAATTATGAAGAGGAATATGATACCTGGAATTTGCACATTGAAATGTAAAATGTTCAAAATAAAAAAATAATAAAAAAAAACATATACCAAACATTCAACAAAGCAACATTTGGACTTCCTTCTCCTCCTTCCCCCTGTGATCAACAGGAATGAGTATTGAGTAAGAATCTTAGTGCTGAGAGACCTCCTGCTCCTGTTTGGAGTATAAAGAGTCCTGTTTTATTATTCTGGATTTGCATGTGGCAGCAAATGCGTAAATGTTTTAATAATACAAAAAATCCCCATAGAGTGGAGGAGGAGGATATGAAAGAAAGAAATACAAGGACGTTTACTTTCTTGAGAGTGAGATAGAAGAAGACGAAGAAGAGAAAAAGAAGATGACATGATAAGGGACAATGCGAGCTTTCTGGGGCATATCTGGAAAAAACTAGAAGAGAAATCATTAGGAAGTCCATAGTGCATCTACAGTGATACAGTGTGGATCAATTCATTTAACACTGCCCTGTACATTTACAGAAAAGTACCTTTGATATAATAAAGGCTCATAAACACATAGAAATTGTGTTAGACCTGTTTCGAATTCCTGCCAAACAATGGTTCAGAAAAATGAAGCTCTATTTTAATTAGCTCGACTCATGAGTGATTTGATAACAGCAGATGCTGTTTGAATGCTTTCAGCTTGATGGGCTCCACATACATGAACTTCAGAGTGCCTTTGATGCAATTAGGTCGTTCTCTCTCCTTTAACATGTGTTAAGCTCAGGAACCACTGGCTTGTGTGTATTTAACATCCTGAACTAGAAGGATATTGACACTCTTCCTCATTCTTCTCCAAATGAGCAGAGATAAAGCAAAGGGAAAGTGGCTCATTTGAGGGTTTATCCACACAATTCCAACAACTTGCGGAAGAAAGAAAAGAGTACCAATACATTACAACAGTAACATTAACTGTTAATATTAGATTTATTTCTTTCACAAACAACACTTCCTGGCACAATTTTGCAGTCTTGTTTAGTCCCAGACAGAAAATTTCCCTAACAAATTTGATTCAACTCATGGCATTTTCTGTAAAAACAAGAGGACTCAATAATGACGTGTATCCCTTTCAGTCTATATTCCTAGAAGACACTCCAAGACAACATATTACACCAGCAGAGTGGTTTCCATTCAGTCATAGCACAGTTCTTCTATCTGCTTTTGAGTGTTTGCTTTTAGAAGCACATGATCCTGAAAATATTTACACATGGACATCTTAGTGAACTCTTTGCCTTTCTAAACTGACCTATCTTACTCCATAGCCATAAAGTACAGGCATTTGCTAAAGGACACATGCAACATAGGAGCTGCTTCAATGCTTCGGGGACAAGGCTAATAGGAGGTCTTGATTTGTTAATTATCTGTCAGTTTGTCACAGCTGGGCTGTAAGGAGTGTGTGTGTGGGGGGGGATCTTTTTGCTTGGCTCTATCTTTCTCTAAATGCCAAATTAGGCTGTCAAAACCTTTATCCCGACCACAAGAGGCTGTGAAAAGAAAATCCATCTTTTTCTTCTTTGCTCTCCCAGCAGGATATGCTGCTTCAGATGTCCTATCATCCCACTATGTCTCTGGAAATGGATAAGGCAGATGTAAGATGACCTTCACACCATCACACCATGCCTAGTTTAGTCAAGGGATGTTAGCAAACATGAGCACAATAAACCAGGGAGGAAATCCCATTGCAGGCGAGAAAGCAGGAGGCATTTATTCTGCAAGGAGCCCTAAGGTTACTACCTGCTTCAATAAGCATTTCAGAGCAAGGTTTTGGAAGAGATGTACATGGAGTTAAAGAAATGAAGGAGTGGGGTAGTGTCAAGAATCCCTTTCTTCTTACATCTCTACCCTGTGTAATCCTCTTAAGTAGGGGTGAAAGTTCAGGCTATGAAATAGAATAAAGCATGGAATACCCCCATGGAGACAAAGCTAGAAAAACATAAAGCAGACTCTGATATAGCAGTAGAATTTACTATAAAAGCTTATGCCTCTTAAACCCAAGTAAACGTGGCTGTTAAGCTATGTGAATCCATGGAGATCCCCACCCACTCCTCCCTTTTCCCTGCAGGCCACGTCCAGAGCATCCCATCACTCAAGTCCTCTCTACAACAGGCCTTGGATTATGTAAAAATCCCCCGCAGGAGCTTCCCACGTGCAGCAGACACACCCCTTCCCTACCACCAGCGATGCTTCTGCCTTTGAGGTGTGGGAGGCTAAAATTTATTCCATGTACGCAGGGGTGCTGCCTTCTTGAGATGGGAAAACTGAGGGCATTAAACTTTGACTTTGTATCAGAAATAAAAAGGTACCTGAGCTGGAGTAAATGACCATGACCATTCCTCTCAGTCCACTGCAGCATAAAAAAGAAGGTGTCTTAAGTTAACACAGTTTATTTTATACTTAAAACAGCCTAGGAGCACCTACGCAGACTTAGTACACCAGTCAAACTCCTAAGGTAATTTTCTTCTCTAGTGTCTTGACCATCTTCTCATAGTTTGACAAAACCTGTTCTTTTCATCTTTTGAGGTAGGATCCCTTAGAACAAGCATTCCATTTTCCAGTGTGAATCACTTACCAGTACACAGCTAATCAGCTTTAAGGGGAAAAAAAAAGAAGTCTCCTAACCTCATTATTTAGTCCTGAGCACTTTTTTTTTCTTCTTTCTTTTAATTTTTTTCTCATAGTCATGCATTCCCCAAATGGGTTTTGCTGAGAAATCCACTAGGGATAAAATGACTCTCTGTATCTTTCATCAGGTAACATTAATAGATCTATTTCAGGGAACACTTGCAAAGCTTGTCCCTGGAAAATAAAATTTGCTAAAGCAACACTTCTGAAACTTTATGCAAGCTTGACTCCCTTTTGCATTCATCTGTCCTGGTGGCTCATCCCACATTCCACACTTGAGATGGCAGCAGTTCCTTCTGGAAAATGACTTAGTGGAATAAATGCTCACTCCTCAAACTCGGAAAAACAGAACTCCTGACAGCAATTAAAAGTAGAAAGCTGTTTACTGGCTGGTGACTTTGTGACTTCCTTTGAAGCCTCCTGCATACCTTTGGGGGTCATAACCTAAGTTTGGGAAACACTGCTTTAAGGAACTTGACTATAAAGAGAAGCAAGTGATGACATAGCATTGTTCCCCACCCCACACCTACATAAGAGTTTAGGAGCAATTTCCAAGCAGGTCTTGATGGCCTCAGCCCCTTTCCCTTCAAAAGCTCTGCCCTACAGTGATACAGACTCATGGGTGTTGAGAAGATGCTGGAGATAAAGATCCAGGAGCATCATCGATAATAAAACCAATGCAGCAGTCAGCATTAATTATTCCAAAACACTATAGGGCAAGGCCCGTGTCTTTTGGAACATCTGCCTCTCAATCTTCTGGTCTTTAATAAAACCACCCTCTCAGCCATAGGGTGTAACTGGAATTGTACATACGCATGTGCATGCAAAAACACAAATGCATAAGGAGAGATTCAGTTCCTCATTAAAAAAAATGAATAAATAAGAATTCACCAAGGAATTCTGCCAGAGTCTGATTTCCAGATCTGGTTTTGCTGCATTCTTGCCCACAGCCTGCAAAGTTCTGGGTGCCTCCCTATCCTTCTCCAGCTGCAGTCCTCTTCAAAATCAGACTTCTTGCACCTATAATTACTAGGTGCCCTGTGCCAGGCTCCTTTAATTAACCACCCCAACTCTTCTCCCTTTGGGATCATACTAAGCTCTTTTTTATTAGTTCCGTCATTTTAGTATCTAGGCCTGAGCAGGATACCTTGTGTCACTTTGCGAGTGGGACTATAGGGTGGATACAACCTCCAAAGCACTGGTGTGTTTCCTTGCAGAAGAGACAGAGCAAGATGGCATGAGGGGTTGCTGCAACACCTTTCAAGTTTGATTATATCAGCAAAAGCCATACAGCTAAAAGTCTTGAGGAAAATGCCTGGCATGAGGAGTACCCTTGTGTGCCGTTTAGATAGTGCTATGGTGCTGAAGGTCCTTCAATCCAAAGAGGAGCAAGAACACAACAAAGGCTTTATTTAGTCACTACATTGCAGCCAACCTTATGATTTTAGGGGTTTCAGGAAGAGGAGAGCATACCAGTGAGTGCACTAATTCCGCCAGCCTCCCTCTTTGCAGCTGCCACTCTTATACCACCACCTGGGATGGAGTTTGAATTACAGGTCCATGCAAAGCCCTAGAGGAGCAGATTCCCTATTTCATTGTCTGTACTCAAGATCCCATGTTCCTGTTGCCCAGAACTAGTAGATCACAGTCCAGATACTTTGCAGGTGGACAGCCTTGCAACACGCTTACAACCTCCTGCAGGCAGTTTCTTTAGCAATTTGTTGATATTTCACTTTTGGCCATGACACTCTCATTGTTGGAAGCTATTTCACCTATTTTGTAAACAAACTGTAGCACATATTCAAAAGAGACATGGAAAAACGCACACTGACCTTTTCTGGTCTGTGGGATATTCTGCATGTATGTATTCATGCATGTGGAGAGAAGAGAATGAGAGGTGAAAAGCAAAAGAGCTGGCTAACATCCTGGGATTTCTTAGGCCAGGCGGTCACTCTAGTTGCACAGCTTGACTTCCCCAGAGAGTTTTCTCAAGGAGAAACCAGGCATCGATCCTGGGACACACAACTTCCAGGACTGTTCCTTATCTCAGAACAGCCTCTGCCACGAATTCCTGCATGTGCTTTAATGTTTAAATTATTAAATGCATTAATGTATTTACATTATTCAAGTCTTATGTGCATTTTTCTAAGATAATTTATGTATAAGAGTTTGAATGTCCATGACTGTTAATGTCTACAACCCTTCCTGTTCATTATTGATTCTGGAAGGAAAAAAAAAAGGCAGTGTTTTAATGCCTTATTTTTAATGTATTAAGAGTCTGAATAAGTGCATTCTCTTTTTTCTTTTGTAATTTCATAATTTAAGTAGTGCATTTATTAAACTGACACAGTATGAATTGTGGTGAAGTCTGGCACAGGTCCATGCTGCCAACGCAGCCCAACCGACCATCACGCTACTCTGCAAATCAAGTACAAGCTCAGCTGCTCTTATGCCAGCTTTTACTCCCTACCTGAAATCAGAATAAGGAACAGGGAGTACAAAGAAGTCTTTTAAAATACATTTTCTTTGCTGTTTACATGGCTTTTCTCTAACATCTCCATTTTAAGTCAGTGAAAGTTTTCTTCTGCTTTTTATGTACTATTTTAATGTAAACCTGTTTTCAATGAGCTCTGATGAACATGTGTACCTCAGCTAAAAAAAAAATCACCTTTTAAGCCTTTAGCTCCAAAACTGTTCAAAAATCCCAATCAAATATAATTTTGTTTCATCTACACCACATTTGTGAACTCTATCAAAATATTTTTTCCTTAAAAAAAAAATGCCCACAGTTGAGTATTCACAGGCAAATCATATACAGGAACCAGGTCACCTCCACAGCTGAACCACAGCCATTTCTGGAGCAGAATGCAACAGCTATTCAGCAGTAGCGGGCCATCCCGCATGCCAGTTTGGGACCCGAATGCTATAATAGGCAACAGAAACTGCAAAGAATCCAGCTAACGCACAATAGAGCTACCTCCACTCGCTCCACCCACACATAGATGGTATTGCATGGACATGCATTTTATATATAAATTATGTGTAAATGTCTTAGATGTTTATAGCCAAAAATACTACTTTCAAAGTCCAGTTTTTATTGCCAGACAAATTCACTGCCAGTTGAGTCTACAAAGAGCAACACTGACACCCAAAGGCCTTTTAGCCTAACCTTTGGACTCGAATTTCCTGCAAGAAGAATCCAGGGGCTTCATTTCTTCCATCAGTATGGTAACCCCAACTCAAATCACCTATCAGAACAACTCATCAAGAAGCTGAAGTGCAGAGAGATAAAACTTGCCGTACGTAGGCACTGTATGTAATTATGAGTGTGTGCATAAGTTTCACAGTACATTCTGCATAATTACAGCCTTGCCTGGCACAGTTGCCAGTGCGAGCATGAACACACACGCACACACATAATGTATGCGCAATATTGTGCATATGGACTTGGGAAAAGGCAGAGAACAGCGAAAGTTGCTGGCTGTTGTTTTAAGAGCTGACTCTGCCATTTCTAAGGTTAAGTTTGTGTTTTTTTGCTACTCATTACCATTCTTTAACTGTTACAATTTATATCAGCATATAATGTTAAATAATTACAGGGAGCGGAGCTCACTCTAGTGAGGATATAAACGCGCTGTGGGATTCTACAGATTTAAACAAATAACACTCACAGCAGGGGGTGAGCAGATGAATTAGCATTAATATCCTGCCTGGGAGATCCCAGTGCAGTGCTATGGCTTAAATACAGATCTTTTCTGTAACAGTCAATATGACAGCTACTAGCAATACAGCCCTGCACATTTACTAGTCAATATAGCTGCTGCAGCTGAAAGAATGCCCTTGTAATAATCCATACAGCAGCCAGCTAAAATAAATAACTTCCCTTTAACAGTCTATATAGCAGCCAACTGCATTAAAACCTTCCCTTTTAAGGTCTATACAATAGTCAGCTAAATGGAAAAACTGGCATCCTTCTTGGCAGCTTCAGAGGAAAGTCAAGCATCAAATGGCCTAGAGGCTGAGTTCTCCTCTCATCTTTGGGAGGTGCGGGGGGGGGTGGATGTCCTTCCCATATCACTTTGATAGGGGATCCTGCAATCGCAGTTTAAGTTTTGTGTGTAGATGATTCCAGTCTCCAAAGCTATCCCTTTACTATCTTCCAGAAGCACTATAGTCACTTTAGAAAATAAATACCAAAACCTATTTCTTTCCTGAACAGAATAACTAAAGTCTCTGGCAAGAAGCAATAGGCAATGGTGGGCTAGGAATCTACCCTCTTTGCACTATACCACAGCACTTCATTTTGCAATAGCAATTGCAATAGCAATGGCATGTTGTAATAGCAATTGCAAAAAAGAAAAGGATCATGGCATAATTCATGACAAAAATGGTTACAAAGCACCCAAATCTGAATATTGAATGAGAGAAAAATCTACAACCACAATGAATTTGCACGGATACTATACACTTACTATATGTAGGGTCGAATTCTGTTCTTATGCATACTGGCAAAACTCCCTTCTTCTGTGATGGAGTAGTTGTAGATCTAAATTATGAGTTAACTAATCCCCCAAACATATCTGTAGAACTTTGACAAAATTAAAACAACACATTGGAGGCTGGGGCGGGGGGGAGAGAAGGGGAAAGGGAAAAGGGAATTAGAATGTAAGAAAACAACATAAGTTGTCAAAATAAGACATAAAACATAATATTGAACATATCATTTAAAAGCTCTTGTACAAGCACTAATAAATCACTAGAAATTCACATTTTCCATATACCCGAGAGTGATAAGACTTCTATTGATAGGGAATTCTACCACTAAAGTGAAATATTTGCTAGTTTCTTCCAAAAGAAAGGAGAAAAATGACAATTTTGCTACAAAAATGGAGTGATAAAGCAAGAATGGCATGTATGTTTTTTTTAATTCCACATATGAAAAACATCTGCCTGCTTTCCTTTTCAGAAACCTGTTCCTTTGGGTATATATTAAAAAAGCATAAACACAAACAGGGGGCTTAAAATCCCAACAGATGTATGGCACCTGAGTCTTTTCAAGTAATTGATCAAGAAAATGACTACTTTTTCAGGTAACAGGAAAAACGTAAAATCTCTCTCAGTGACAATGCTTTCCTTTTTTTTTTTATTTTTTTCTTAAACTTGAACTTTAAGGGAAGAGCGCAGCTACAAACACATTCCAGCTTATTGCCTCCCAAATTAAAAATAAATACACACCACCCCTACCCCACAAGTCAGGGTTTGAAGTTTTGACCATATTTGCAAAATGACAGTTATTAAAAACAACAAACATGCATCACAGTGAGTCATCTGGTTTCCAACTTCTGAGTCAAAAGGGACTGATTCCACACAAACTGAAACCTGGCTCTCTGACTACTTGCATGTTTAATGATTTGTATCTCTGCACCACAGCTTCAGAACAGGATGTGGAAGAAAAGAATGAAAAGGAGATGGGAGAAATGGGAGGGGAGGGGAAGAGAATAAACACTTCTTTACTGGTCCCAGTGTCACTGCAAATAAAGACCATGTCAAGATTTAAACCATAATAATGGAAAGGCTATAAAGGTCCCTGCTATAATGTTTCCTCTGATATTCCCCTTCATAAATGCCCTTTTTATGTTGCATGCTTTGCAATAATACATGTAATGTTTGTGGACTAGCCCCGCTGGGGAAGCTGTACCACATGAAGCTTCAGAGAATATAACATTAGAAGCCAGACAGGTCTTTTCCCAGTTCCCCAACTTTTGTCAGCTGCATCAATCTTTTCAAAAGGAACTCAAAAAAACAAAATTAGTAACCTAAAGCAATCTCTTAACTGAAAACTGAACTGTATATCCCAACACACGGATATGCAGTACAGAATTATGTTTTTTTTTTTCCAAGGCAATACTTTCCTGGGTAGGACTAAATGCCTTTTCTCAGATACTTCATGTATAAGAACCGTGAACCTCACAGCTGCATCAGTCAGATCAACATCCTGAGTTTCCTTATGGCAGCGACAGCAAGGAGCCTCAGTGCCAAGAGAATCAGGCCCCTGCCAACCCGAGTGCTGTGAGCTTCCTTACAGCAGAGCACAAAGAACATGTGCACCAGGGTATTGGATGCAACGTCTCTTTCTTTTTGAATGTACGCAGCAAGAGCTGCTCTTGGCTCACTTCAGGTAGGCTGCATAGAGCTCAGCTCTGCCCTCCCAGCAGGAAAGACTGGCAGTAACGTGAAGTCTATGCATGTCTCGTGAGAGAAACGCACTACCTCCATAAAACGAACACTTCCGTAAGAATTTAGGATCAGAATGAAATTCCATGGAGCTTTAATACTGAATTTCCCAATTGACCTGACTCCACTCGTCAAAACATACTGGGTGCTTAGGTAGCTGACCAAAAGAATGAGAACAAAGTCCCTCTTCAAGGAATTGAGGCAACTTGATGTTGAGAAAGGGGTTATCAAAAATACGGGGCGGGGAAGGGGGGTGTCAGCCAGGGAGGCTCATCTCAGTCTTGACTGTAATTCTCAATCGCCGCATAGAAAGTATTTATATCCTGTTGGCAGCATGTGTAACCAATGCGACTCTTCGTGTCAGAGCTGTCAATTACAGCCTTGACTTATGAGGAAAGATTAAATGAGCTAAATATGTAGAGCTTGGCTAAGAGATCGGGATGGGGGTGGGGGAAGGAAAATGATGTGATAACTGTCTGCAAACATCTGAAGGGTGCAGATGCTTAAGGAGGAAAGGAATCACTTAGGGTGGCACAGAAAACAAACAGGAGAAGCAAGCTGGGAGGAAGACACTGGAAATTCTTGTTGTATAGCAGGGAAACTCCATTCCAGTAATATGCACTCAGCTGTAGAATTGTATCCCAAGGAATAGCACCATGCAGGCCCCTCCAAACAGACTTGAGAAAATACTCAGGGACAACCCTGCTCTGCCCAAAAGGTGTAACAGATAAAGAAAGATGTTTAGATATTATGAGTTATGTCTTGTGCTTGTCTTCAGCCAGCTGATATATCATTTTATTAAGTAGCATTAAGCGTATTTTCATTGTTACTTTTCCATAAACGCTATTGTCAGAGTGGTCATGGTGTGTTACAGAATCACAACTAAGAAAGGGACATGGTCTGTACAATTGTAACTGGGAGAAGAACTACATAACTCAAAAAATTAGGCGTTTGAGAGAACTTGCAAGTGAAGTGGCATACAGAGAAATGTGAGGAAAATTTGTCTTTCCATGAATTATTTGGGAACTCACAAAGAATTCTGCCAGCTCTCAACTTTCTACTTTTGCAAACCTTATTTCTGAAGGTATGGCATCAGAAGGATCTGAAGGATGCATTCAGGTACATCAAATCTAGGGAAAGTTCTTTAAAAGTTCTTGAATACCACACTGCCACACTTCAAACATGAAGAAGACACTACACGCTCTGTAAAGGATATTACTGCAAGACACCACAAATAGGCTGTAGAGACTGTACATTTTACTTATGGCATGATCTCTCAAGCAAAAGTAAGAGGAAAATAAAACATAAAGAAGGTTATCACATGCAAGCAGCCTATAATCTTTTGAGAGTCACTAGCTGGCATGAGAGCAACCCTCTGTGATTATTGTAACACTGACACAGGCAGCATTTGGATAACGGCAAAAGGACAGTCCACACTGTTAGAGGTAGAAAGAGAATTAAGAATCTCTAGGAACTCTTTCCAGATTAGCAACTTAATAACACAGAGTCAAAAGATACTCTAAAGAACAAATCTCATGTACAAAGTTTCAAGAAAGTAAAGAGACTGCTGTGAGGTTCCTAAGCTGGTCTCTCGCCTAAGCAGAAAGAACTGTGAGCAATTGCTGCCCTCTACAAGCTGTTCTGCACATAGCATATTTTCCACACACATGTAGTTAAAGTGATACTATTATCTCACCTTGATCCCATAACCCATCATTATGAAAGTGTACACAGCGCAGGTGCCTCCTTGCTGTGTGCCATCACCTGTTCCGAATTAATCGGTGCCCTTTCTGACAGCTGGAATGCACGTAACGAAGTGCTCATAGTCCTTCTGAGCAGGCAGAGAGCCGGGCTGCCAACAACATAGAACCACCAGCAGACAGCAAAGCAGACTACAGTCTAAAAAAAATGTTTGTAGGTGTAGTGTGTTTATCAAAAACACATGAATATAAGGAAAAAAATGAAATTAATCCTCTCAAGTGGAAAAACATCAATGTTAAACATTTTCTATCTAGATGTCCAACAGAGGATTTTCTTTCAGTGCTAGAGGACTATAGGTCCCATTTTGCCTTCAGTGAGAGATCTGGGATCTCTGGAAGTCCTATCACATATGAAGGTAAAACAATTCCATCCTCTTAGTACACTAATTTCCTTGAATGCTTTGTTAAAAAACAAACAAACAAACAAAATGCTTTGAGTATTACAACTATTTTAAAATCATCTTAAAAATCTTACGATTGGTAACATCGCTTTTTCAGAAAAGCAAGAGTTGCTTTCAGAACTTTCTTCTGCACAAATAGACAGGAATAGATATAAGCTGCTACCTCACCACACCGCTAAAGAACAGAACAAACTGCACCTCTCCTGGTTGTTACGCTTCCTTGCCCACCCGCTCTATGCTGCCATTTAACATGTAAGCTCTTAGGGGCTGGCAAAACCATTACTGCGTTTTGCACAGCCTGACATGGGTCTAACCTGCTTTGGCCTGTAAATACTGCAATCTCTAGCTTTCATATATCAGCATATACTGTTATAGCAAAAGTTATATCCCAAACCGTTATACTCCAATCTCTTGTAAAATGGTGATTTGAAGTAATTTGAAGAAAACGTTCTCATTGATCTCAGGCAGTGAGTTTAACTTGATGTGACAATATTCCTTTAACTATGGTGTGTAAGCAAATCTTTGCCTGTGTTTTTTGTGTATAATACATTCATCTAAATCAACAGGGTAAAAGGAATCAACAAATTAAGTAAGTAAATTTTGCATGAACCACAAAAGTAGTCAATGAACACTCAGCAATAAGAGATACAACTGGGTAAAAAATGACCTCTTCAAACTTATCAAAAGGTCAACAGCAGAGCTCTGCTTAATAAACTAGAGCCTTCCCCAGGCAGCTAACTGAAGTATATTGTGTAAAGCAGTCCCACCCCTCTGGCTCCCTGTTCCTGGCCCAATAAAACTGATATCTACATAGCAATTGCCTTCTATAGCCTGATGGAATTACTGTCCAACACTGGCAACCCACAGCAACATATTCAGGAACTCCCCAAACAAACTGAAGCATTATCACACCATTAGGGTTACTGCCTGTACAGGAGGTCACAAAGCTGAGAGTCTCAGTCTCTCTCTCTCTCTCCCCACTGCTGACAGTGGTAAATTATCCTGACTAATGTTTCACTGGGGGCTATAAGTTAGTTGCCTACTGACTCTGGCTGTCTGGGAATCCCCTCTGGATAGATTTACTTTTAGAGAATCATTCAGTACAGGCCACCACTCCGAACAAACCCATTTTGGCAGACAGAAATTTGTACAGTGAATAGGTATAAATCTTGTTTTCAACAATAAATGGTATGAAAACGGAAAGTGTGATGGGGAGTGTCTCTCCTGAACACTCCTGTCTCTCATATCAGCTCTGGAATCAAAAACCAGTCTGAAAAAAAATGACTCTTTTCTGCAAATCCCCAAAGAATTGCACAGACTAGTGTCTTTGAATTGAAACATATGAACACTCAATACCCTGTATAATATTGTGTACCATAAATAAAAGAATGCACTTTTCACTGAACATACCTTCCTTGCCTTCCTTTCAAAGAACCCTTACAGACAGAGGTGAAACTTCAAAAAAACACTCTGTATCTCTTGTTGTCCTGAGACTGATAGTACAGGAAGACAGCATCTATCACTTCGTAAGGAGAGAGGCACAGATTCTTCCTGGGCCCAATGATTTGCTCATCAAAAAGGCTACAAACTTCCTCTTAATTACCATTCAAGCAAATGAACTCTCTCAAACCTTGTAATACAATTCTGTATCCTTTCCTCATTTTCCACTCACTTATAATCTCGACTATAAAAATGTTTCCTCAGAAACCTAAATAAAATGATGATCAGGACAGACAAAAGTTAAAAGGGAGGCAGTGCAATAGAAAATATCTAATCGTTCTATTTTCTATCACTGAATGCCAAGCACCCAAATGAGAACGGATATGAAGAAAGTACAACCCTGTCCAATTTGAGTTTCAAAAGTTTTAGCCAGTATAGATATACATTTCATATTTTACTTGTTTATTTCCACGGAAAGCTTGAAATTCCACAACAAAAAAAATGTAGAGGAACTAAATAAGCCCATAATCAAGCCCAAACATCCGGATTTCAATTTCAAATCTCAGCTGATAGTAGAGGAAATCAAACATAGATACAAACATAGAATGTGTTTAATACAGGCAAGAGATGACACGCTGACATGACTTTGGACCTGGAAAACACTACAGACATGCGGATTTAAAATTTCCTTTCTGCTGTCCATTTTATCATTACTCCTTGATTACCAAAAAAGCAGATGGAAAAAAAAAAGACAAAAAGCATGGCCTGAAGAGGCAGATGAGTATTTTAAAAAATGCACTACGGATGAAGGGCTAGGGGCTTTCCAAAACTAAGCTAAGGGGCACAGTGTAGCCCCTTGGATAGAACTGATCTCATAATCAGATGAACAGATTATGACTCAGGGCTCCAAAGTTTTATTCATAGCTATGCCACTAACTTGCTGGGTAAATAGTTAATCTTTATATCTCAATTATCTATTTTAGAAAATGGAGACAACACTTTCATATCACCTAAATACGACATTTAAATTATTTCTGCAGTGTGCCCTGTGATGTCTGCACAGAAAGGGATGTAAAAAGTATTCTGGTCATTACTATGAACCTTAAAAAGTAAATATGAGGCTAACAAAGGGTGGGTTAAAAACCATAAGGGCTCCAACACATACCAACAAATTCAACACGAATTGCCTTGGAGACAGCAATACTACTATTTACCTTGTACCTCTCAACTACCTGTAAAGAGAACGAACAAAATGAGCACATTTCAGTGCTAAATGTTATCATCTGCAATAAGAAACAGGGAGAAACAGTGCACACAAAAATAAAATAAAAGTTAGATGACTCTGCAAAAGAAAATACCCTGCTTCTCACATTATCACTTAGAGGTTTTGCAGCTCAGTACAAAACCAAGAGAATGATTTATATTTACAACTAACACTTTCATATTTACAACTCATACTTCCAGATCCAAGCACTAGCAAGGGAATAAGTAGGTTTTGTGGCAGAAAAAGAAGACAAGCAATATGTAGGAAGATCTCACTTATAAGCTTTGCTCTTTTAGGTTTTCCCTCCAACCTAGACTCATGTTAGGGGCATTCCTATGTATTACCTTCATGTAGTAATTTAGGCTGCAGAAGAAGGAAAACCCACCAGCAAACATACTCAAACTATTGAAAGCATCTCCAAAGAAGCACAGTGTATTTAAGAAGCTACAAGACACTACTAGGGAGGGAAAAAAAAAAAAAAAAAAAAGTGGAGGGGGAAAGACAGTCATTAGATTACAGCAAAAGAGAGACCAGAGAAATAAAACCAAATTCAAGAGAAGAAAAAGGGGAATTTCTAATGTTTCAATATCATGGAAAGAGGCTTTGTCTACATCTTTTTACAAGTGCCAGGACTTTGTATTGAGTGGCTGAAAAAAGACAAATTCCAATGCCACATGTGTTCAGAGGGTTATAGGAGGTAGCTGCACATACAAAACCTGGAGTAGCAGAAAGGGACACAGCAGTGTTCACTAATAAGCTGGACTCAAGGAGAGGCTGATCTCACACTGACGATGACAAACGTGGCTGTAAACAGCAGCGGAGCGAGATGCTGACACTCTGCTAACACAAGGTTACACTTCCCACTATGGAGCTACACGGCAAATTTTAATGGGCCAAGACCGACAGCTAGGGAAATGAGTGTCCGCTCTCTGCTGCAAAAAATTATAGCTTTTCCCATCCCCCTCTAACTCATTCTCCATTGTCAGTGCTATAACACAATGACCTCTCATTTAGGAGTATTTTTCAATTGGGACAGTTTATTGTAAGGACACTGGGTGACTTAAGGGATTAACAGCGTGAACACAGAGTCCCTTATCTCCAGTTGCATATCTGAAAGGACCACAGGTCACAATTAGGCTGAAAGAACAGCTATGCAGAGTAATTACGAGTGTGACAGGACTTTGTAGGGCTCTGCTCTGTAGATCTCCGTAAGGGCCTAGACCTTAGCAAGGTGTGCTCCAAAGACCTGTAACGCAGAACAGGATATGACACGTCTGTATCTAGTTGCACCATCTTGCAAAATGCTTAAGTCCTCTTGCAAGCAACCAGAAATCCTTGCTTCTCCTTGCTTCCTGTTCCCCTGTAACAACAGTCTATAAGGGCACAGGGTATACAGAAGACACTGCCACTGAGCACAGAGCAGAAAGCATTTAGCACCTTATAGGATAGCGTTCATTAAAATCACAAATGAAATATGACCAGTTTGATCATATCATGACATTTGCTGACACAGCGTAAGATGATTTAATTCTGTTTTTATCTCATACTTGTGCATAACACCACTAATATGTTCCAAATGGAGGTCTCTATCCTGTGAAGTGCTGAACACTCTCAGTCTCCTGTTCACAGGGACTGACAAAGGGAAGTCAGAGAGGCTGGGGGTACTGCGCAAAATTTCTTCAGTCTCTTTTCTCCCTAGATTTCTCCTTCACATTTTGCAAGTCTACAAAAGCATATATTCTTCCTCAATTGCTTAGCATCAAATCTGAAGTCATCAATGTTGTATCTAAAGGCATGGCTTTCCCATATGGAGCCATTTGTTGGATCCATGCCATAGATGTCCTGGTGCTTCCGTAAACACTTTAACGATATGGCGCCATGTGCCTACAAGTCCATTTTATGGACCTGAATCTGCTGCATGCATTAGAGGGGAGCATGCATAGATCCTGGAACAGAGAAGCCACAGTAGTGTGGTGGAAGTCAGGTCATCTGGCTCACAGAACTGAATCACTCATTTAATAATGCTTCTACATATACTCAGCTGGAAGCAATAATGACTCCTAAGCAAACGTGACAGAGACTGTGGGAGTTTAGCGTAAAAATACAATGGAAAAAGAAGCAGAAAGACTTCACCTTTCAAAGGACTCTAACTAGCTCACATGCAAGATGCCCCATCATGAAAATGAACTTTGTTTTGGACTTCTTTACATTTATAAAAACATCTACATCTGGGCATATTTGTGTATAGGTATACACGTTCATATAGATTGTGGATTAGTGTTTTCTCTGAGCAGTTATTCAGCTGTATGTACAGAAAAGTATTTATTAAATCAAAAATAATGTTACAATCTGCCTTGAGAAAGAGAATGAACTGTAGAGCAGCACAGGTTGTGATGATGTGCAGCCTGCTATGAGCTTCCTAAGGAGTGGAAAAACAAAACCTAAGAAATCAATCAAAAAGCACATGGTGTCAGTAACAACTTTCAGTGAATCAGCATAGAGATGACTATGCAACTAGTGGTATTAAACTCGATAGCTTTTCACTGCAGAGCTTAGTAGAAGGAACGAACAGTACTCTCATTATATGTATTTTTACTGACCATTCCCATTCACAGTCTTTACTCACATACCCCTCTTTCAAAAGTGACTCCCTGCATTCTCCAAACAGAGTTACAAGGTGACCAGTGCCACACCCTTACAGAAAGCACTTGATTCTTGTTCTGCACTCCTCAGTCACTTACATCTCTCGCTGAAAGCAGCTTCAGCAGTGTTCAGAATGAGGACCAAAGGAAAAACAGAGAAGGAACTCAGTGAAGAGATAATACGTTTAGGACAGTACAAGGACTAAGAAAGAATTTTGGCAAGGTTTTGATTAAGTTGTACATGGTTAGTGAAGAAAGAAAAAAAAAAAAATGGTTGTTTAGAAAAAAAAATGCAACCCAGGAATCTGATGGCTTGATGGCTCAGTTCCCACCCTGCAGCTCCATAAAACATAACAGAGTTCTCTTAGTTATTCTCATACACAAAAAATCCTAGAGCTCTTTCCAAAACAGTTTGAGAGTCAAAACATCAGATCACATGCCCTGCCAGCTGCCAGACACTTCTAAATGCATGCTGAGTGTATCTGAAAATCAAGACAGCTTGAAATGAGGTCTCTGCGCAGCAGAGCTCTTTTTATTAGACATTAGCCTTAAAAAGCTCAGTTCAAATTATACCACACAGATCCTTCTTGAGACACTTTACTAATAAGCACTGATCAGCAGCATACATTGCATGCGTTTAGGAAAGACAGGTCCTGTTCAAAGACAACACACTGCTCAGATAAGCTCAGAGCCTTGGGTAACCCATGTCTAACCCCCTGAAAAGGTAGGAAGGTAGGAGGTGATGGCTACAGGTCAGATTTCAAAAGTCATTAAGCAGGACAACGTGGTACACCTAAACCTTTTGAACCAAACAGTAATTCCTTAGGAAAAAATATATATAAAAAAAAAAGGATGCAAAATGATGTTGCAAAAAGAATGGCTCAGGTGTAATAACTCATCTGGAAAAAAAAACAGCAATATCCTGCATCTTGAAAAACTCACCAGGGGCTCCCGAGATACTGCATTTTCAGGTGCAGGGCAGGAACCAGGCTGTAAAACAAAAAGAAGAGTGAGGTTATATTGCCACCTGATGGACATAATTAGAAATGCTTCTGTCTTAAGACCGTACATCATCTGAGCAGAATTTGGACAGACCTACTTGGTTCCTGATATCAGTAGCAGTTCTGTGAGGGACTGAAGACAAAAAGGTCCAGATTACAAGGGAAATTAGTTCCAGCAGTTCCCATTTAAACCAACAGAATTCCCAGAATCAAGAGAACTCGCTCTAAGAAGACAGCAGTTAAGTGCCAGAGAAACTACAGAGATGTCCCCAGAGAAATGTTTATCTTAACTCAAACTCTGAAACATGTGCAGCACTGAACAAATACTGTATGAAGCTGGGACTTCCTCCACTTAACTCCTGATTGCAACATTTGTCACTTTATATGATACTAGACAGGACATTTCATCACATATGAAATGAGAATAACCACTCTACATCATAAGGATCTGATGAGTAAGTGATGTCTGCAAAAACTTTGAGACACTTAAGGGAAGAAATAATAAAAAAGCCCACAGTATTGCTATTAAATTGGATGCAAAAGCACCACACACAAACTCTGTGGTTTATTTTCTCCTCTGGAGAAGTGCTAAATCTGATGCTGAACATCTCTTGTTCCTGATAACCAGCAGAGCATCCTGTGCTTTTTGCACTATTCTTCCAAAGATTAAAACACTGGTGATTTAACTAAACCTCACAACACCTCAGAAACATTAGTTAAAATTGCACCATTCTTGTTTCTGACAAAGAATTAAGAGACTGAATTTCAAGGACGATGCTGAATGCCTAGGAAGGGCTGATTAAGGTAGGACAGTAAGCCAAAATTAAACTAGATCTAAAATTTGGGAGCTCGCATTCTCCAAGCTCACCTATTGTTCATATTCACTCACTCACTGAGGGTCTCTAGTGGAGTTCCATGTTTCACCAGAATTAGACTCTCTGAGCTTCTCTTCAGTGCTGAAAACAGCAATGTTTGATCTCTGTGTATCTACCATGTAAGCTCTCACAAGATAGAAACACTTTTGTGCCACTTTATCACAAAATAAATTTACCTTGGTCAACAATCTACTTTCAAATGGAATTCATATGATGTTAGGATTGCCTGAACTATGTTGCCTTCCCTGTGTATTTCATTTTAGGAGAGCTGCCACATATTGTTTAATCTTGTAAATAAAAAATGCAGTTTTATTAGTAATGAAGACAAGTTTTGAGACTGAAGGAAAGGGAGGCCTATTCACTGAGCACAGACAAGGCTAAAACTTTCCAGAAATACCATAAAATCCTTAAGAGACCTTTTGTCCTTCCGTTGTAGGAGTCACTTTCACACACCTTTAAACTATCTCAAGATTTTACCATCTGCAAAATACTGAAGAAATATAAACAGAAGTATTTACCACAAGAGGGTGCCAGTAACTTCAATATGTTCCATCCTCAGCTGTGTCCAGATACCTATGCACCATTACCAAGGCGAAGCTAGACCCCACAGATAGGCAGTGCTTCTTTAGGGAGCCCTCACAGGACATCATGCAGCCATCACCATTTTTGTTATCCTGTAGCGTATCTGCTAAAATTCAGCACTAACCACCACAGACTATCCATCTCTAGAAAGTTCCCAGAGCATCCTAAGAAGGAGAGCTTGTATGTTCTGCTCCTGGAAGCTAAACCAGTATTTGTGGACAGTCAGTCCACACAATACTTGGTCAGTCTGGGAGACTGCCCAATGAAGAATTGCTCCTGTGAGAAAACATGCATTACATCAATAGGTATAAGCCTTGATCCTGAAGATATACACCTCAATATTACATTTGACATCTACTCGTACATAGCCTGATGACATACATCTCATTAGTTGGACAGTTTATGGCTGTATTGGCCAAAGCTGCAATCATTTTAAATGCAAGGAAAAACATATATTTTCCTTCCAGCAAAATTTACAAGCACTAGGTGTAATGCAACAGCTAAGAAACTAGTATTATAAGGTAAGGTACAATAACCCTCCAGATCTCTGTAGCTATGAGACCAGTCAGCAAAGAATTCATGCTTTCCATGTGATGGCTATTCAACAGCCTGTATGTAATGGAAACAATGGATACCATGGTACGGAGACCAAGTATTTCTGTCACAAACTATGCTTTAAGGCAGACGCAGCAAAGAATCCAGAGGATAAACAGTCAAGAGCTACAGGCAGGTGGGGAGCAAAATATATCTATATATTAGTTAATGCTGCAACTACAGAAATAATCTCTGGAGCAACAAATCAGCCATATTACAACATCTTTAAAAATCTGTTTTAATTTCTTCCTCACATGAAAAAAAAACAAATGCAGCACAAGTGAGTACAATGAAACTTAAGAAATAAAGGGAGTAACATGGGGTTTTTGTGTGCCTCTCGCTTCCACATTAAACCACATGTAACACAACCAAGGTGCTGGAGCACCAGTGCATTCCATTCACATCATCACCTCTCCTTTCTCAGTCCCTTGCATCAAAATCAAATATGACCTGCCTTTAGCATGGTGAGCCTTCCAATATCATATAATGGACAATCTTGCAAATGAAAACCATTCTACCTATCTTGCCTTAGTTGCTGCACTACTGTTTTGGCATCAAGCCCAATTCAGCCACTGACCCTAATAATTTCAAGCCCTTTATGACTCAGATGGACAAGCTTCATACTGACTTCTGGGTTACAGAGGTCTCAGCTTCTGTATGTAATTATACAGATAAATAGGTATCATTTTGTGTCCCAAACCAAACAGTTTATAAAGTGTTAGACGTGGATATCTAAATCGGCAACATTACTGCCAAGTATTTTTAAGTGTTTCAGTCTCTCTAACACCACAGGGATTCACAAACGGAATACTGGAGGCCAGGGCTGCTGGCTTGCTGAGCCACCAACACTCACCAATACACTGCCAAAGTATTCCTCATCACAGAAATACAGAGAACCAAGGTAAATCCAAAAACAGTTACTGTATTTACAGGCCATATCATATTCTTGCTCTTCTATTATTTTATTATTATTATTATTAGGAATATTCACAGAGAGACAAAATCTTTCCATCTGTTTTTTAGAGACACTGCTATAAGCAAAATGAAATATTTCAAAATCTCTAGTAGAAATGTTTATGGACTTTTCTATAAATCTCTCTCTGCAAATCATTTAATTTGGGCTGCAGCATCCCCTCTTGCAATGCTTAAGGCAATGTATTAATTCATGAGAAAGAGAATATGAAGCTAAACAAAACAGACAATAAGCCAAAAGGAATTTGACACTCCCTCTTCTACAGCTGAATTAACTAGATTTGTGATAGGAAACATGATAGGAACCAAATATAAACATATGAAGCAAGGTAGCACTAGTAGTCCTATCCTTAAGTTGAATGCACAATAACAAATGAATAATCATCAGTGGCAGAAAGTTTTTTTTTTTTTTTGTGAGTTCCTTCAACATTCAATGTATAATCAGTGAGCACACCTTCTTTTTATTCACATTGATACCAGTGCCAAAACTGCAAAGGCTGCATGAGTGCACTGGAACACACATTTTGTTACACTAATAAAGATATATTCGTTATTTGGTTTTGTTTTTACTCTAGAATTGTCCCCTTAGGTACACACCTACTGTCCTATGCATTCTCCACTTGGAGTTTACATCTTCTGTTTATGATCAGTCCTGCAAGGTCCTCTCCAATCTCATCCAACCCAACAGAATCTGAGAACCTTTAACAGCTCTCAGCTCAGTTTCAAGATAAGTTATGTGCAACCAGTGTCACCGATGTTCCCAATAGTGGAGGCTGGCAACACCATCACCAAGCACCGAGGGCCTTGAACAGCAGCAAAACTTCAGTCTCGACACAAGTGCACAGAGCTGAAAGTGGGGAAAGAGGTAATGCAAAATAGCAGGGCTGCTTCTATCACTGTGTCTATGGAAGTGGTGAGGATTGGTCTGGCTGTTAAAAGGCTGTTAGCCTTTTAAACACGCTATGTCACTATCAAAGTCATGACCAGCCAGGAGTCAAACAATGTTCAAGCAATTTGTGGTTGCAGGAGAAACTCCCATCTTAGCATATGACATAACTGCAGCCTGCAAAAGAGGAGTTAACTCAGCATAACCTGCAGGGGCTTCAGTCCGTCTTCCTCTTTCTCTGCCAGAGAGCTGGAGAAGAGTCTCTGTGTTGAAAAACTACTTTCCAGCAGCCTGCTTGCACAGTAAAGTATTCTGTCTTCCTCAAATGATTCCTGACACAGAAAGACCATTTTTTTACTGAGAAGACAGTGACAAAGGGGTTTTCCTGAAGCCCTTAAATTCTAAACCCAGCGGGTTCTCCTGCTACATTTATGATGCTTGCTAAAGATTAAAACTTTCTGAATATCAAGCCTTCTTTTGAGTTAAAACACTAAAAAAAAAAGTGAAACGGAAGGATAGTATAACCAAACTCATGAGCTCCTGAATGTTTCTTAGGAAACCACATTTGCCAATTTACCAGATTTCTTCCTCTATGTTGACCTATAGTCAACAGAGCTGCAGTTAAGTGCTGCCCAACTGGCTTACAGATCAGTCTCAGGTTGTTTCAGGTTTCCTCCTTGGGAAGACATTCACTCGCAGCATGCGGAGCAGATTACAAGGCCTGAACCTTCAACTGCTATTGATGAAGGCATATGATCAATGCAAAACTGCCCAGTGATCCCAAAGTCAGCTTGCAAACTCGGCCTTTCATGATTTATGACATGTATACTGTTAGAGTGTGAATTTTAAACTTTTTATTTCAGTTTAGTTCAATGTTGCTCACTACAAGGATTGCCTTCAGCATTGCCTTCCTCAATCCAAAATAAAAGAGCCCAGAGAGCAGCTCGCAGTAATTTAGTGAAAACATCACAGATTTGAATAGCAGTGCAAAAAAAACTTGCTGGTAACAAACTTTATTCTTTCACATTGCTAAAATATCCGACCTTTTACCTCCTGCCCACTCTCTGACCCTCTCAGGGATGATTTGACAAAAGTCCACAGATAGTCAAGAGTCTGGCAGAGACACTGGTGAGATGAAAAGGAAAAGAAATTCACTAAAATGCAGGTAGAGTTTGCAGTGAAACTGATCATGAGCAAGACAGTGCAACTGCCTGGGAACCTACATTGTATCCAGCTCCACTAAGTTTTCACTTTACCCCTGGCTTTGCCATCCCTTTCAGGTTCTAGTTAAAAGTTCAGTGGCGTTTTTAGTGCTGTTTGAGAGTGTATCCAAACCTGTGAACCTGCGTGTCCCCTTAACTCTTCACACAGTTTTTCACAATGTTTACACTGTACCTGTAATTATTCGCCCTTTTACACAGTTGATTCAAAAAGATTCTTTCTCCCTTGTTGTTCCTTTTGAACATGACAATCTTCCTACCACAACATTTTGTCTAATTGGTAGTTCTTTGAATTTTACATACAGTCCCCAAAATGAAAACACACCTACTGCCTAGGGACTTAGCCTAAATGGTTCTTCCAATCAGAACGGCATTGGGCTATCGCTTGGCGGATTGTGCCTCATATCAGTTCATGCTGCCACACAAGGCACAAAGCCAAATTACAAAACCAATTTCAATGAGATACGAAGCTCTGTGACTACTCCAAAGTACACGGAGTCAAAAACTGCGGCGAATGCATAGCAGTGCAACATAGAATACCTTGGTCCTCTTCCAAAGGCACTGGTCAGGAGGAAGCAACACAGGATCACTTGGAAAGGGGGCCGCTTACAGTTCCTCCTGCTTCAAGCTGGCCAAAGGCCTTGGCCGCAGCATGCCAGGGCACCCCCCACTCTGCCCACCACAGACCCTCGGGGAAGCACGGAAAAGGCAAAAGTGCCACATACACCTTGCAGAGCTGCTGTGCCCGGCCGCCTCGGCGCTGCCGCGCGTTCCCACTGCTGCAGGGGCGAATGGGGCAGGTCGCGGCTGCCCCGGCGGCAGGAGACCCGCCGCGAGCGACCACTGGAGCTGCAGAGCGCGCGCCCCCTCACAGCGAGCGGCCGTTGGGGCCGCAGAGCGCGCGATCCCTCCACAAGTGACCGTTGGGCGGCGGAGCGCGCGCCCCCCCCCCCAGAGCGAGTGACGGTTGGGGCTGCCGAGCACGCGCCCCCCTCACAGCGAAGCGGCCGTTGGTGGCGGCGCCCCCTCACAGCGAGCGGCCGTTGGGGCTGCCGAGCGCGCGCCCCTCTCCACAAGTGACCGTTGGGGCTGCGGAGCGCGTGCCCCCCCCCCCTCACAACGAGAGGCCGTTGGGGCCGTTGGCGGCGGCGCCCCCTGCCCCCGCNCCGCCCGGCCCCGTCGCCGTCCGCGGCCGCGCGGGCGGAGCGCCGGCCCCGGCTACCTGGCTGGGCTGCTCTGCTTGCTCCGAGGAGGCCATCTTCCCAGGCCCGGCTAATCCATCCACGCCCAACCGATGGAACGCCCTCACCTCCCGTCCCCCCGCGCCTCGCGCGGCCCCCTGCCTCGCGCGCCAGGCACAGCGAATCGAACTCCGGCGGTCGCCGTCCGCGGCCGCGCGGGCGGAGCGCCGGCCCCGGCTACCTGGCTGGGCTGCTCTGCTTGCTCCGAGGAGGCCATCTTCCCAGGCCCGGCTAATCCATCCACGCCCAACCGATGGAACGCCCTCACCTCCCGTCCCCCCGCGCCTCGCGCGGCCCCCTGCCTCGCGCGCCAGGCACAGCGAATCGAACTCCGGCGCATCGATGCCCCTGGCTCAGCCACTCCTGCGATGAGTTTCCGGCCTCTGCGGCCTCCTGACCTGGCACTCGGGGCGAGTCCGGGAGCGTTAAACGCCCTGAGCGTGAAACCCTGTGGGCTGCGGAGCCAACCTGCACCGGGGCCCAAAGCTCATTCCCAGGAGCAGGGCACGGGTGTCCGCAGGGTGGGTCCGTCCTGTTTTCCTGAAGGGAAAGCGGGTCAACTTGTTATGAGCAACTGGATGGATTTCAAGAACAAGGCGTAGGGACCGTCCCTGGGGTGCTGATTTAGTAGCTGGCCCTCAGTAGCTTGCGGGGGGGACAGTGAAGTCCGTCCCCTGCCGTGTCACTCATTGACAAAACCTGCCTTGACTTCAGCAGCCCTCAGCATGTGACTTCCCTGGTCTCCGTTGTGTGTGTAACTATTTGTTATTCATTATTATTTTACTGTTAGAGCTCCCGGAGTTGTGCTGGGTGCTAAGAGGCATTAGCCTTTGCAAGCGCCAGTGACTCACGGGGCCAGGCTCATTCACACCCCGCAGGTTTATCGCATGCCCGTGTTTTTTCCAGTCCTATTACAATTTTACAATCCACATACCTGCCCTCAAAAAGGATACACTACTTGAATTGACCTAAGTTACATTATGCATTTTTGATTACTTAAACATTTTAATTGTTTTGCTAGTTGCCAACACTTAAGTACTTTTTTTCCCTTGCTCGTGTGCATCCTTGCACCTCAGGCTCTGCCAGGGAGACAATCTCTAAGGAAAAACCTAACTTTCAGGGTGGCTCGAAGGGCACGGTATGCACAGCTTAGTGATGTGCAACCCGCGTGCAAAAACACGGGGTTTTGGGGAAAAAAAATAGCAGCCCCGGGAAAAGCCCTTTGCTGCTATTTTTTTTTCCCCCTCGGGGTAGCGCTGGATTTAGTCCCCCGGGAGGCGGCCCGGCGCACGCGGCGGCCCCTTTAAGGGCTCCTTTAAGGGTTCGGCTCCCGGAGCGGCGGGCAGTGATGGCGGCGCCGCTGAAGCGCTGCTCGGTGCGGCGGAGCGGCGCGCGCGGGCAGCTCGGCGTGGCGGCCGCCAGCCTGCGCGAGCTG